>OX328125.1:33467674-33732403 GCA_946811695.1 Gonocerus acuteangulatus
TTTCAGCCTCTCCATCCTCCTTAGTTCTTAAGCCTCTAGAGAAACTTTTCTTTATAAAGTGTCCCATTTTCCTATATTTTGAGTAATTCATCAAGAAATTGATACCGGGGTTTTAACCGTATTGCATCTGAGGAGCTGGCGAAAAAACGCATTTTGTCGCATTACATAGCTGTAATCGTTTCAAGAAAAGTGGATACAAATATTTTTTGGTCTGGGTACTTCGTTGGAGTCAATTGAAATAATTTATAAATGTTTGAAATTAATCTGTTTTAGAAAAAAAAGTTAATTATAAAGATTAAATGTTTTAGGAGTTTCGTATATTTTCTTAAATATCTAGAACACGGTTAGAAAACCATAGTAAATGAAAGGTAAACATTCGGTTATTTAGAGAAATAAATACTTTTATAAGGTTTAATTCACTTTTAAATAGGTTTTTTTTTTTTTTTTTTTTTTTTTTTTTTTGCATTTAACAGTAACATGAGTAACTTAGTAAAACAAGGTTAGAAAATGAGAAACGCGGGGGAAGACAGGCGGGGAGTTATTTCCGCTTAGGATACTGTCAGTTTGCTGTTGTGGCGCCTTAAACTTCCTTCTCTTTGAGATTTTATTTTATATTTTTAACGCAAGATCAAACCCTACCAATAACTGCTTTTATTCCTTTAGTAATGATATGAATGGAACCGCGCTAAGATGAGTTTTTGTGAGTAGAATTTTTATTTATAATGATTCTCAATACTTTGGTTCGTTAACAACCAAGTTTCATCTCACGAAAATAAATTAAACGGTCAGTAGGGGATTTGTATATTGACAGACCTTTTTTTTTTTTTTTTTTGGTATAATAATACATACACATAATTTGGAATACGGAAAGTTATAAAACAGTATGTTTGAAAACTATGTTTAATGTCACCTGGAAAGCTTAGAATAGAAACAGATATTTTTCTCTAATGAACCAATCTAAATATAACTAGCACCTTTTCCTCCAACTAAATAGTTATCTTATCGAAATGTACTACTGATTTTTTTTTTGGTGGGAAATGTATGCAACTTATGAATAGGTTTAGGATTGTGGTCTAAATTTGTGCTCAAAATTATTTAGTATTTTATCCCAATAAGTTTCTTTCATTCAATAATAAGCACAGAAAGACAAATACATATTTTCAAATGAAGAACACAGGAGTAAATAACTCAAGAAGTTGTGGCCCCAAAGAGCCGTCAGATCCCCCCCCCTTGGGATATGGTTTGACTGAAAAAACTTGATCACCCTAGGTTAATGGATCTTGAAAAAGTGGTTTACACGATTTTTCGGTAAACGAGAAAAAAAATCAAAGTTTCATAATTACAACTTAATTTGTTCATATTTTTGCATTGATCTTGGATTACGTACGGCATAAATATAACTGAATACCTGAGCTGAAGCAGAGAAGTGAGGGTCCTAATATAAACAAGAACTAGCTGGAAATAGCTGCGTTATAAATCGTTTTAAAATGGCTTCTCCTCATCCATCATATTGAAGGTGGTGTAGGCCATTTGTAACCAAGGACAGGCCGGCGGAAGGTCGTAAGCCCTCACTTATGTGCAACTGGGGCCTGACATATACCGTACATTTACATACATGTAAATTTCTCCAGCTCAACTTCCACCATCGTCGCGCAGCACAGAATTAGGATGTGATTTTTGATGGTGGTAATTTGTTTCTTCCTCGTAAAATGGGCTCTAATGCTCGCAACGTTTTATTCAGGTGTTCACTCTCATTCCTAATGGACAAATCATTCAACAAACTTTTTAAGGGGACATTGGTATAAATATTCATTTATATATCCGTAGGTAACATACAAAACTATGATGGCGCATATAAAAATCTTAAATATATAGGTTTAATCTGACCTCGTCCAAACACCCGCTCACCCTATCCCTGCCTCCTTTAAATCACCCTCTCCAAAAATTTAGGAGTGAGTAAGCCTTTGATGTTGGGTGGAATAATGAAATAAGTGGTCCCCATTTTTTGATCCGTCGACTTAACACATAGTCTTTCCACGGATTTCTCGAGAGCGAATTTTCGTTCTTGGAGAGAGTCCTTTTGGCACAGATATTGGGAAGCTGTCTCCAACTCTGTGGTTGTCCAGTCCACTACGAGAGCGCCGTCCAAAATTGGTTTGACACTAACTATAGTGGGCATTAAATGGTAGCCCGGTATCTTGGCTGGCTCGATCTTCAGACCCCACGCCCCTAAATTTCATTGTATAAGACACATTAAAGGTTTGGTCTACAGGGAGCCCCTGAAGGGAGTATCTCATTCGTCGCATAAGATCACCTGGGAACAGCAGAGCAATGCACAAATGCCGTCTAGTCTGTCAAAGTGCGATGTGATGTCAGTATTGATGCTAAGACCTAACCTTTCAACAGTATTTAAAGTGATTATTAGAAGAAGAAATTCTTATTTTATAATTAATTGTGCACTCTAGTGTTTTAATAAGTGAAAATTTATTTTTATTAAGAAAGGATTTTCTTTTGTTTGGTGTTTTATAAATTATGTTGGTCTTGCAGCTTTACAAATCGATTATGTAGATTTTTTGTTATTTAGTTTGGGGGAGGAGGGCCCGTAGAGGAGATGGGGGATAAAACATATACTTTTAATGATTTGTAAAAAGGCCTAATGAAAGACTGCGTTTTCATAATTGTTTTATAGTTTTCTCGGAAACGAAGCAAAAACGAGATGTATGCCACAAGACTTGTTTCAATTTTTTTTTTCATCCTGCATCGATTCCTCGAGTTTGTTATATTGGGCATACTATGAAACAATTTAATTAATATTTAATTGTTTTGGTTTGTAATTTTACCCAGCCCTAGAGAACATGAGTTTCAAGAAAGTAATCTATTCAGGATATTGTAGAATTATCTAAGAAAATACTATCATAGAGATTGAAGTTTGAAATCAGGTCCTGCCGCTGTGCAGCTAGGTATCTCTGGTAGAGAGGAGATATGTACCGCTTATCTATATCTATAGGTTGACGGGTTCCTCTAACGAACAGATACCTCCAGGGCCTTCATCTATCATCAGCTGTTTTCTTCCTTCCGTCATCTCCCGGACACATTTATCCTCTCTCTTTCTCTCTCTCTCTCTCTCTCTCTCTCTCTCTCTCTCACTATCTCTCTCCCTCTCTCTCTCTCTCTCTTTTTCTCTCCCCCCCCCCTCACCGCTAGGTAGCAACCTGTGATCGATTAGGACTTAATTTAAAAAGTCACATCCTGGAGAAAAATAATAATATTAAAATACAATAATGCATTATTATTAACTTTTCAAGGATTGGCTAGCGGTTCAGTCCATATCAGATCACCCATGTCCTCAAAACAGCCTGAAACTTTTTTTATTTGTTGAACTGGTCATTCTAATGATATATTCCAAATTTTAGTTAGATATCTTCAATACTTTTTGAGTTATGAATTTTTTAAGTTTTCTATAAAACTTGTTTTTGTTTTTACTGACGATTTAAGTCAAAGCGACTTTCATTTACTAAAAAAATCTTTACTCTGTTAATGTTAATGATATCTCAATGGGATTTTCACCAAAATGGTCACAATAATATTCTGAATATGGGAGAAATATATTTTCTATCTGTTATGTTTCTGGTTGCTAAGTATATTTATTTAAAAACAAAATTTTAATTTAAAATAAATTAAACACATAAAAATTTCAAAAATCTATAAAAATAAAAGGCGCTTCATAAAATCAAGTTCTTTTTTCATGGATACATTCTTAAACGTATAAACTATTAGATTTTAAAAGAAAAACTCTGGGAATTTGCTGTTAAGTATTCTTAAATCAATAAAATAATATAAATTCCTCTTTTTTTAATAATTACCTACTTAAACGTCGGGCGTGGTCAGTACCTGAATGGGTGACCGACTATGTGCTGTTGGCATTATAAAAAGGTGGCGACCTGTAGATAGCCAGGCGCTAATAGCCAAATACTTGAAGCGCCGTAAAAAAAAGAAAAAAAAATTACCTACTTAATGATTAATATAAGTGTACTGAAGCTACATTTACTATTACTTAGGTTAATCTTAATATAAACTTATGTAAATAAACTATTTTTAAAGATTACTATAAACTTAGTTTTGGCAGTTTCCGAAAATTTAAGTAAGTCAAATTTTGGTTAAAAATGGTAAACACTACGTGTTCCGGACACAGTCTTGGCTGAACTGAAACGATCCTCCGGTTTTTGCCTAGAATCTATTCTTGTTTCCTTTTTAACCAGAGTAAGCTTTATGTTATCTATTTTTGTACTATAAAAGCCAAAAAATGTTTGGAGTACATTCAAGGTTTGCCTTCATTACAATCCGCTTGATAATTCCGCCAATACCGTCACGAGGCGATTTCCCATGACTGGTAGCAAAAAACACCATCACAGTTTTTACTTCTGGATAATTAATTTCAGAGATGTTGTGACAACCTTTTGAGTTTCATAGACAAATGCCACATCATCTTCCAAGTCATCAGATACCTCACAGAGATCGGAAACTTTCAGTTCTTTGGTGTTTTCTTGTCTTGTATAGATCACAACTAGATGAAAAGAACAACTGTTGTTGTTCCAATAATAATCTTGGCTTCATTTTGCAACACAAACGAATAGTTTTCACTGTAGTCAATTAGAATAATAAAAAACTAAGTTTATAGTAATCTTTAAAAATAGTTTATTTACATAAGTTTATATTAATATTAACCTAAGTAATAGTAAATGTAGCTTCAGTACATCAAGTAATTAATCATTAAGTATATTAATCATTAAGTAGGTAATTTTTTTTTCTTTTTTTTTACGGCGCATCAACTATTTGGCTATTAGCGCCGGGCTATCTACAGGTCGCCACCCTTTTATAATGCCAACAGCACATAGTCGGTCACCCATTCAGGGTGACCACGCCCGACGTTTAAGTAGGTAATTATTAAAAAAAAAAAAGGAATTTATATTTTTTTGTTGATTTAAGAATACTTAACAGCAAAATCCCAGAGTTTTTCTTTTAAAATCTAATAGTTTATACTTTTAAGAATGTATCCATGAAAAAAGAACTTGATTTTATGGAGCGCCTTTTATTTTTATCGATTTTTAAAAAATTTTATGTTTTTAATTTATTTTAAATTAAAATTTTGTTTTTAAATAAATATACTTAGCAACCAGAAACATAACAGATAGTAAATATATTTTTCCCATACTCAAAATATTATTGTGACCATTTTGGTGAAAAGTTTCAGGCAATTCTGAGGACATGGGTTTCATTTCACTATTTAGCTGGATGATTTGAAATGGACTGACCCTAGCATCTTCATTCTGAACACCGTACAGGAAAACTTTAACGTTTTTTACTAGACGTTTGTGGGGCCAAATCGACAAAAAGTGGGTAAAGCTCAGTATCTTCCGAACTCCTTCGTAGAATAGTGAATGCTCCCTTTTATGTCTCCAACAAAACCCTACAGAACGACCTTAATAATCTCTTCGTAAACTATCTCACCAAATCCTGATTCCTAATCTTTCATTCCAAATTGTCATCCCATCCAAATCCAAGAGGTCAATCCCTTTCCACTCGGGCCCATTCTAATGATCTTCCCAAGAGGCTTGAAAGACTTTGGCCTTCTGACCAGCTACCCTAACAGTTGTTAAAAACAGTAAAAATAAAAATGTTCGCATTTATTAGGAAGTGTCAATAATGATCGGCTCCTTCTCTATACTGTTCATTGATATGTATACTTATCCAGCACAATTAATTGTTGTACTATGTAAATTGTTAAGATTTCAAATAGACATTAATTAATAAATAATAAAAAAATCTTCGGAACGACTGATACAATCGAATTGTCGTTGGTCTCATTCGATTCAGAATAAATATGCATTATAAGCAGCATAGTTCAGTATTAATAATTTGAAACCGAAAATACTTTGTTCAAATCTCGCTACATTCATTTCTTTGTGGTCTCTCAAGTTCATCTTCCATCCGTCCACGATGCTAAATGTGGTGGAGGTTAAAGCTGAATAAAAACTTACTTATTATTTTACTTTAAATAATTGTTTCATATTTCATAAAATCCCCCGGTGAACGGGAACTGAATTTTTGGACTTCCAATCAACTGCCAGAAAGGACGTGTAGCATATAGGTTAACCGAATCATTTGAAAATGTATGTCATTTGTTAATAATAAAAGTCCGTCACGCAGGAGCTGCATAACTAAGCACTTTCCTCAGAATTTGGGTAGTGTAGACTGCTTTCCAGAACAATTTGCTTAAAATATCCTACATAAATAAAATAAAAACATGAATAGTTCTCTTTCAATTTTGTAATGAGTAACTGATAAATTATTAATTTGCTTCCAGAGTTATGTTTACACATGGTACCTACTACACTACGTAATAAATACAAAAAACCTCATATTATCGTATTTTGATCTAACGCAGGTACCGGATACAGTCCCTCTAGCGCTCCTTGCGGCGCCTTTGTGGACCTATGTCTGGCTGGCTTTTCTATTGAAATATATTACAAAGTAAACCCCCCTTTCCGATTGACCGATTCAGCTCATTTTTATAACACTTGTTTCCCATGAGTTACCCACGTTCACCCAGCAGAAATTACGACCAGTATGAGTATATTAGTAATTTGGGTCCGGAGTAACCCCCCCCCCCTCCTAATGAACCGATTTAGTTTATTTTTACATCACATATTTACCTGTAGATTACCACTACGAATACCGAGTTTCGTCGAAATATACCAAAAATCACGGTTGGTAGTGGCGAATTGGAATTGTGGGTCTGGAGTAAACCCCCCCTCTTAATGAACCGATTTAGTTTATTTTTACAACACATATTCACCTGTAGATTACCACTATGAATACCGAGTTTCGTCGAAATATACCTAAAATCACGGCTGGTAGTGGCGAATTGGTATTGTCAGTCCGGAGTAAACCCCCCTCCTTATGAACCGATTTAGTTCATTTTTATATCTCACTATTCTCTCTATATTACCACTACGAATACCAAGTTTCGTTGAAATATAACAAATATTACGGCTGAAATGGTCAAATTAGTGTTTTGGGTTCGGGGTAAACCCCCCCTTCCAGTGGACCGATTTTAGTGGTTAACGAACTCGTTCAATCGTTTGCTAATTGAATGCTATATACCAAGTTTCGTGGCGAAAAAACAAAAACTCTGGCCGCTATCGTGTTAACAGGCACATATATATATGCATATATATATATATATATATATATATATATATATATATAGATATATATAAATTTTAACGGGGGTCATTTTCGGTGTCTACTAGGTAGGATCGATAAATATTTGAAGAAATTTTTCAAAAATTCCGTCATGAGTCCAACCTCAATAGCTACTTTCCTTCGGAGGAAAGTGCTAAAAAGAAAAATGCTTATGGTTTTAAACCTAATATTAATACAGCAAGAACTCTGTTAAAATAATTTTAAAATACCTCCTAATCTAACAATAATATGTAAAAAAAAAGGCATTTATTATTTTTAAATCCACGACAACCTTGAATTTGTGAAAATAATTTCTGCTGATACAGTGACCCAGTGAAGCATAAAGAATGAGAATGTATCACAATAGTGATATCCCGATGTGACAGTTTATCCTCTAACGACGTGATATCTCTGGGTATCCATTTATCACTACCCGTTTTCTTGACTTCATCCTTCTATAGAAGACAGAAATTGAAATTATCGAAAAGCAGAAATCATTTGTATTAGTACAATCCTAATCAGAGATTCTAGGAACTGCATTATTCCAATACCCTCATTACATATTTCTAAGAGTTACACCATTCAAAGGAAAATAATAATAAAAAAAAATGGAATGTAGGAATTTAAATGATGATTTATTATCTAGAAATAGATAGTAAAATAATAAAAGAATACAATAAACTTTACAGTGATGAACTTAATAAAAATTGTATATATTGTATATTAATTATTTTGTTGTTCTTGTTATTTGATTGAAAGGTTTGATCCGAAGGAGAAATTCCGAAAACAATTCTATTTGCCTAATCAATCAAAGTATTATACATTTTCTCACCTATGGTGTTACATATAATTAGGTTAAATGCTATAAAATAAAAATAAGAGTGTAAAAAAATTACATAATGCCTTTTTAAAAAAAAAAAAAAAACTCTACTATTAATATATTTTTCCTCTTTTCTCTTAAGTTTTTTAATACGTTCCCAATAAATGGCGCTATTGAGGTTGCACTCATGAAAAAAGTATTGTATAATACATTCTAATCTTCATCGATCCTACAAACAAGATACTGAAATTAACCCCGTTTAAATTTTATATATATTTGTCAGTTAACATCATAGTAGCTAAGATTTTGTCGCCATGAGACTCGCTATGACGCGTTAACATAAGAAATAATTGGCCTAGCTAGATAACCAGGTCGATTACAAATAATTATTTCAGCCAGCAGTTCATTATAACCATAAAAGGGTAAGTTTATTCGTGTTTTGTGAGCGAGTTTAGCTCAGTGATAGAGCACTGGACTAATATGCTGGAGGACATTAGTTCAAATCCCGAACACGCACTAAAGATTTTTATCTTCTGGTGTCTTCGTTCATGGGTTGGATTCGGCTTCCCTGACTGGCCCTAGGCCAACCCAGCCTTTAATTAATTTATTAATTAAGCAGTAAAAGGGAAAATAAGGCGGCCGGAGCATATTACTGACCAAACTATCTCCCTAGTGTGCCTTATGGTCATGAAACAGATACCTCTATAGTATCTGCCCCTCAGGACACTAGTGGCCTGGTACGGGACTATTTTTTTTTTTTTTTTTTTTTTTTTTTTATTCGTGTTTTACTTTTATTCAAACGGTTTATTTTAGGCAAAGACTTCAGAAAACGGCTTTGGTGAACCACCATATTGATGAATAAGTTTAGTTATGTAGGTAGCTCCTGCGTGACGGATTTTTATTTCGTTTTCTCAGTTTTTTAAAGACTTATCTTTTTCATATTTTAAAAATGTACACGTGCACACAGAATAGTGTACCTAGATGTTTTTCTTTTTAGTTTTGATTAAATAAAGTACAATTTTAAAAACAACTACTCCCAGAAAAGAACAATTCGTTTAATCACTAAAAGAGGATGACATGAAGTTTTATCTCTCCCGGCATAACGTCACGCGAGCAACTTCCTGCTCCAATACAGAAGTAAACAAAGAGAGATTACTTCCTCAAGGATTAAATTTAGGATGAAGAATTACCTTTTATATTTCTTTGAATTGTGATTTTATTATTGTGAACCAAATTATCTCGAGATTCGAAAGAATAAACTGACTCGAGCCAGAGAATGTCAAGAAGAAAATATTCTTTGAGATCACACAAATACTTCTGGTCTTCGTCACAATTATTTAAATACTTTTGCGGGATACCAGAAGATTATGAACCGGTAAATTGCAGTACAACACCTGGTCCGGGCCTGGCAGTGGTCCTTGAGGTTTTCTACTCCTGATTTAGAAAAAAACACTAGAATCTATGAATCACAACAACTCTGTCATTTTTTCCCTCGTGATGTTTGGAAATCTTAAAACAGATAATCCTAATATTTTGTATTCCGGCTACTTACAATATTTTTAAAAAAAATTTTATTCAATGCTAATAAAGGCATCCCCTTGTAAAACGAAAGACTATTAAATAATGTTTGTGACAATATTATTTTTCTAGCCAATAATAACTCAATCCTGATTCACTAAGTATGTAATTGATTTTAATATTTCTAGTAATTTGTATAAAAAGCTGCGTCCAGTAAACTGGTTGAGTTCTCCCTACGTATTACAGGGCCAGTCCCCTCAGATTTAGTCCGATCTCCAGGAAGTCAGGCAGAAGGTCTTTTTGTTACATGATATTTCCATTGAATTTATTCATATGTACAAATATTCATTTTTTTTTCCAAATATATGGTGAAAGATTTACGTTTAGGTTAAACCTAATATTTATCAGTATTTGATAAATCGAATATATACTCTTTCAAGGCGATATCTTCAAAATTTCTAGAGAAAAGTTTGGCGACAAATAGCTTCTTTGACCAGTGTGCCTAAAAACAAAAAATTGAAAAAATTAGGTTTTAAATCTCAGAAATTATTATTACATTTATGACAGGAGGTAATTAAAAATAAAATTAACGGCGCCAATTAATTTATTAAAACCATACTTTCATAAATTTATGTCATTTTTTGTTCCTGACCCATGGCCCACAATCACTACACTCCTAATAATGCCTAATTACACAATGGCGAACATTTCCCTAAAAAAACACCGTCAAGAGTGAGATTTCTTTGGACGACGTCAACTAGCTGTATGTCAGCTATATACAATTTTCAGAATCCTAAATATTTTATTAAAAAAAAACAAAAAACGATTACCCAGAAAAAGACTATTCATTTAAAATCATAAAATTATTTTTCTGTTTAAATTTAGCAATGGAATAAAAGTTTAATTCTAGTCCATCAATTTTAATTGTTATCAATTAATCCGCCCGCCACGCAGAAGCTGCGTAACTAAGAAGGTTAATCTGCAAGGTAATGATTTTACGCCACATTGTTATGGAATTCGCTTAAATTTATATATTACAATATTTATTATAAACAGCTGTTCAATTATTTAAAAAATAATTTGGCTCTGGTTAAAATCGGCTCCTCATTGACGGATTTCGCTTATTTTCATCGGATATTTCTATATAATTTTGCACAATTTATTTAGTCCCTTATCAGGAAATTAATAATTTGATTAGAGAGTAATTTGATTTTTCAAATTATTTGTGCATACAGTATACCAAATTTAGTTTCGTTATCCAAATCAAACCCCAAAAAAATGTACGGAATTAAATATTACTGATGGCCTATATTTTCAAAGTTCACTATGCGAATAAACCACGACATTGTATGTACTATATTTTTATGTAGGTACCATAAATGCACAGACACTGTCTACTTCTCGTTACATACGTTAATACGAGTTGTATTACTAAGCAAAATTTAAATGGAAACACCATTACGTTTCATAAGGCTTCAGCGTTATATAATTATGTCCGTTTAGTCCAAAAAAATAAGTAGCTTAACGATAATAAGGAATGAGCGAAAATTTATGATGATTGGGTAGAAATGAGGTTGGAAAAGGGAGAGAGGCGATGTAAAAACTAAATTGGGAAATAGTGTTAGTGGGGGAAGCTCCCCCCCCCCCCCCCCAGAACGGGCGTATTGACGCAGGAGGGGGCCGGAGGGGCGCAGGCCGCTCTCTTAGTTGGGAACAGGGCAGCGCATAGACAGGGCCCATACGCTCCAACTCTCACACGCTCTCTCGATCTCATAAGGTATATATTAGCATTTTTCTTCTACACATTTTTTTTTTTTTTTTTTTTACTGCAATATATTTGTTTTAATTTTATTCATTTTTAGTGCTGGATGTATTATACTGTAGAATGCAAGGAATGTTCACATATGTTGCGCTTTTTATTGATGAAGTCTCCTAAAATTGATATATATATATATATATATATATATATTTTTTGTTACTTTTGTAATTTTGATCCACCACTTCAATGGTATAATTCTACACAGATTATTATGTATTTTTCATTTATATTTTACCAAAGGATTTTTTTTTTTAATTTACAATTTTTTTCTAGGCAATAGCAGTACATTTTTTTATTTATTGTATGAAGCATCAAATATTTCCAATCTCATTTTCAATTTATACTTCATTATTTGTAGGACACTTTTTAATTGTATGTAAAGAACTGAATTATTTACGATGTGATGAATAATATGTCTATAGCGAAATTTTCAAGAATTATTAGCGTAGTATTTAAATAAAAATTGAGCAGAATTTTATTAATTATAATAACATTAATTTTATAATAAGATCTTACAAACAACTTAATTAAAAATGTCTACTCAAAATGAGTCAATGAAAATTTAACAATACATGTCTTATCCCGTAGAAAAAGTATATTATTGAAATATTTTACATGAAAGACTCTGAATATGGATACCAAAATCAATGTATTTATCTATACCATCAAGCATTACTCCTTGCGTAAGGTTGTGTGTTCGAACTACTTCTCTAGAAAATATAAAAGGCATCAGCCACATTATGGCTAAAAAGGATGGTAACCTGTAAAAAAAAACATCCTGAAATCTGTGGAATGTATAAATGTACGTTAAAATTTGATAATAATTATTATTAAAATTTAAATTACAACTCACACAAAAAACTGTCCTACCATCATACTGTAAGCACACTGTCGTAAATTAAAACACATTTTTTACTATTACGGACATGACTCCATATATATATATATATATATATATATATATATATATATATATATATATATATATATATACATATATATATATATATATTGGGGGGGGTGAATTTTCATCTCAGTTTATGACTGTATTATTTTTTTGTAATAACTCTATTAGCAATAATTTTTCAGAAACATTCTTACTCTCATATACTCATATATTTTTTAAAAAATACAAGAAATATTATCCTGATGTCATTAATAGAATTATCCTTTCTTCGGCATTCTTTATCATCCTACAAATATATATATATATATATATATATATATATATATATATATATATATATATATATATGATTGATAAAATAAAAACTCTCCATGTCCACATAGATTTTATTTATTAGGTTTATCTTGGATTGAAACTATCCATCCCCCATCTGGGGCTACCCCCTGGTCCAGGGGATGTTTTCTCAGTTTCCCACCTGCGGAATATAAGCTACTGAAGAGGTAAGAAATGAGGCACGAAATGTGTCCTATGAATAAATGAAAATTGGTGTAAAGAAATAAAATTATAATCTATTCCTCCGCTAAAGCTATATATATATATATATATATATATATATATATATATATATATATATATATATATATAAATGTATGTTGAACATTTATTTTACATTTGTAACAATAAGTAAATAATCCCGTTCAATGGCAAATATATCAAGCGGAGATATTTTCTGTTGGTTAGAACCTTTATGTGGCAAAAATATTTGCCTTGAACTCTCTTTCTCTCCTTCATTAAAAATATCATTTTGTATTGTAGTGTACTTTTTGGTTTTATTTATACTAATGTTCTGGGTGCAATAATTATATTATGCAAAAAGCAGAATTTAATCTCTGTAAAATTTCACATATTCTCACTACCCTAAAATGAATCTAGAATATTAGACGATCAGGATACTAATCTTTAGTTCAGTAAAACCACTGTTCTGGAAAAGGAAATGAAATCAGAAAGTTATTCAAACAGGATATGAAGCTTGATTTATGTAAAATCTCTGCCTGGCAAATGAAATGAATCCAGAAAGTTAGAAGACCAGGATCCTTACCTTTTTTGGTTGAACCCACGGAACTGGCAAAGGGAATGAAGCCAGAATGTTAGGCCACCAGAATACTAAGCTGGGTTTATGTGAATTCCCTGCATTGGCATAATAAATGAAGCCAGAATGTTAGGCGGGTAAGATACTAAGCTAGGTTTCTGTGAATTCCCTTCTTTGGCAAAAGAAATGAATCCAGAATGTTAGGCGACCAGGATACTAGCCTAGGTTTATGTGAATTCCCTTCATTAGCAAAATAAATGAATCCAGAATGTTAGGCGACCAGGATACTAGCCTAGGTTTATGTGAATTCCCTGCATTGGCAAAAGAAAGAAGCCAGAATGTTAGGCAACCAGGATACTAAGGTATGTTTATGTGAATTCCCTGCACTGGCAAAAGAAATGAAGCCAGAATGTTAGGCGGCCAGGATACTAAGCTATGTGAATTCCCAGCAGTGGCTAAGGAAATGAAGCCAGAATGTTAGACAACCAGGATGCTAAGGTAGGTTTATGTGAATTCCCTGTATTGGCAATAGAAATGAACCCACAATGTTGGGCGGACAGGATACTAAGCTAGGTTTATGGGAATTCCCTGCATTGGCAAAAGAAATTAAGCCAGAAATTTAGAACAACAGGATCCTCACGCTGATTTCAGTAAAACCACTGTCTTCGCAAATGAAATGAAGCCAGAAAGTTTGTCATCCAGGATACTGAGCTTGATTTATGTGAAATCCCTGATCTGGCAAACGAAATGAAGCCAGAAATTTAGAAGACCAGGATCCTTACCTTGATTTGGTAAAACCACTGGCCTGGCAAAGAAAATGAAGCCAGAATGCCCACTGGGGTACTAAGTCTGATTTATGTGAAATGCCTGATCTGGCAAATGAAAAGAAGCCATAATATTAGAAGACCAGGAGCCTTACCTTGATTTGGTTAAATCCACTGCCCTGGGCAAAGAATTAAAACTGAAAGTTTGTCCACTAGGGTACTAAGCTTGATTTATGGGAACTCTCTAACCTGGACAAAATAAATTAAGCCAGAAAGATAGAAGACCAGGATCCTCGCTTTGATTTTGGTAACACTACTGCCTGGGCAAAGAAAATGAAGCCAGAAAATAAGTCAACCAGGATACTAAGCTTGATTTATGTGAATTGCCTGCTGTGGTAAAAACAAAATTAAGCCAGAAATTTAGAATACCAGGATCCTTACGTTGATTTCAGTAAATCCAATGCCCGGATAAATAAATGAAGCCAGAATCTTGCATTCTTTTATGCTCATCACGACATTGCATGTACATTATGGTTTTCGGAGTTGGCAGATGTCAGTGCGTTCGGCAGTGCGCATCAAAGCTATTATACTACACATCTTTGATACGCGGTCAAAAGGGCTTAAGTCAAAATATTAATTTTTCAGGAGAGGAAAAGCATACTTCCTTAATGCCAAGAAGGTTGTGATAAACTTGACATAAAACTATAATACCAGTTGGTAGAGCAAACCAATTTTTAAATGTTGGCTTAAGACCTTAATGCCAAAAGTAGCTGTAATTGTGTGCTATAATACTACCTCATAATCTCCAAATGCTCAAAAATGACTTAAGCCCTTATGACCCTGCATCAAAGATATGTTCACCTAATTTTGTGAACTTGCTTAGACATCAACGGGAACATACCAGTTCATAACTCAGAAATACATTTTAAAATAAAAGTAATGTTCACTTTTTTAAAATTAGTAAGGTTTGTGAAGGTATAAAATGGCAAAGTCTGGTAACAGAATGACCTTATGCATATATTATGACTCGCGTAAATCATTTTAAATCAGTAATTAGTTTGTGAATGATCTATTTGCGGAGGAGTGTTAATTTACACTTATTTAATAATAATTACGTCACTATTCACTCCCAATAAGCAATAATAGAAGATAATTATATCTACGTTAATGTAAGTATTTAATAAGCAGTTAAAACTTAAAATATGGTTGACATTATGAAGGTCACATAACAAAAAGTTAAACAATTGTTAACTACTTTATCATATGATTTATTACAAGAAATTTGGTATACTACAATAAATATTCCTCCTATTAAAAAAAAAGTATAAATATATTTACTAATTAAAATCAATGTTTGTGTGCTCTAAATGTTTCACATCCCCTAGACGCCTCTTCAGGAGCACCTAAAATACAAATTACGCGGTCGGTTAAGACGTGGCCCTGTTCGTGGAAGGTCCTCTGAGGTTCAGGTCGAATTTAGGGCGAAATAAATGATAGAAAAAGGTGTAATTAATGAAATTCGATCTTCTTCCACTTAAAATACGTTGTGAAATATATTTAACTGTAAATTTATGGAGTCACCGTATATACCTATATTCACATATTACTACGATTTTTTCTAAATAGAAGTATTCATTTTCTAACAATATCGTGTGCACACAAACTCAAACACTCACAAACAGTATTTTCAAAATTTGTGATATACTCTTAAAAATATAGTAACACTTAGCCTAATAATAATAAAAAATCCATTTTCCGAATAACTGAGGATGGTGTATCCCCTTATAAACTCAACATTTTTTTTAAGTTCTGCGTAAAATAGTACTTAATTATTCTCGTTGTTTTTTTGTTTTTTTCTAATTCTTTCCTTGTCTTTAAGATCGAGGTCTTAAATTAACAAAGAAAAATTAGTATAATTGATTATTTATACCTTTTAAATTAGCAGAAGGTCATATATTATAAAAACTCCAATTTCTTAGTTATTTCTTTTTATAATGTGCTCTAGATGTTTTGCGCCAATAGTGGCCTCTTCAGGAGCAACTTAAAGGATTTAATACTATAATATGATTACTTATATTTTCTTAACAATATTTTCTGCTTAGTAAACTTTTGAATAATCAAAATTTTCTATTTGTTTTTTTAGTTTATTTCGGTGACTTACTAAATATTCCATAAGGGACTCGACCACCTGTAGACTTATAGAGCCTGAAAGACAACAGGTCTTCACATGCATTGTAGAATTCTTTTTCAGAATAATATAATTAATGTTTGCTAGCTTTTTTGTACTGTGTTTTTTACCTAGACAATAAACATTAATATAAACATTGCTGTATAAGTACATGATAATAAAGATGTAAACATGTAAAATGAAAGTAAAAGGAGACATAGGAAGTTTGTTGGCCCATTTTCAGGGAACTTTGACTGTAAGTGATCGGTACCTACGTTTCGAATTAAATGAAACGGAAAACTCGGGTTGGGTTATTCTTGGAAAACCCTTTTTCCTTTTCCTTCACTCCCCCATCTCTTCCCTCACCCTCATTCCCTCAGGATACTTATTTCATTTTGCACTCCAATCCCTTATTGCTTCTTAAATTCGTTTAATTATATCATGCTGTAATTAATGTAATTACCGCCAGAAAGTGACATTATTTTATTCGCCTTAAGGGAATCGGAGAACTTTCGTGAGTTGAATGTTTGGTTAAAATGCAATTTACTTTTTCGTTGTTCTGATTGGGTCCAAATAAAACATTACATATTTGTATTTCTTATTACCCCTGCATCGGGCGCAATGGTTCTATTCGGACGGGCGAACAGTGGTCAAAAAGCGCTCAAAACTCAATAACTTTTGATGTTCTTTAGTTAGAAACTTGAAATTGTTCACAATTACCAGTCTTTTAGCCACAATAATGTTATTGATAAATCAATAACATGACAAATGTTTTTGCGGTCGGCCCCTGCCTCTGAACTGCACTCAGCTGGGCTGAGGTGATGGTGGAGCCCATTAAAAAAAAAACTCATCGAGCCAAAACCGATTTTTTCTTCAAAAAGAAAAAATTTTGCTTCTATCTCAGCCCACTTTTTTTTTAATTTCAGCGCAACAGTTTGAGATAATTTCCGTTGGAGTAACGAAAAACGCTCACCGGCTATTGGAAATTGATCTATCAAATCCTTGCATACCGAAAGCACACTTTTCTCGTATGAATTCAACAATATTTCAACTAGGACACGATTTTTCACTCGGATCACCTCAGACATATTTTCTGTCGACACTGACTTGAGTACTGCAAAAACAAATCCGTCTTCGATTTGCTTACAATGTTTACATAGAGATAACGCGCGTCTGTCTGTTAGTCATTTACCGAGTTCATTCACCTCTAGCACCGAAGTAGGCAGACTTATGCAGCTAATTTCGGTTTGGGCTCTTTCTGTACATATCCACGGACAATTTAAGTCCGAAATCCGAGAGACGCAAAAGCTATATGCCAAAAGAAAACCTCATACGTGTAATTATTTTCCCCGTACATTTTTCCCCGTCCATGAATACGATTCAAAAAGTAAAAAAAAATGTTTTTTTTTTGTCCTTCGAACATCCCACTAAAACGAAAAAACATACCTCAACCTCATCGGTCTTAACAAGTAAAGTTGAAGGAACGATTTTGGTACATGAGGATTTGGGAAATTTTCTTTGTTTCTAGTGCTTCAATGATTAACCAACTTCCTCCAATCAACGATGCGGACCTAAAACTCAAGAAATAGCACTCCCAGGAGGTATTGAACATACATTTAAGCCCAACGTGTTCGGAGAAAATACTTCAAAAAATCAAGTTTTGAGCGCTTTTTGACGATTTTTGACCACTGTGGGGCGGGTGGTTTCTAAGGTACCTACGTCCCGTCCCTCAATGTAATGTGCTCCTCCCACCAGTACCTTCATAGGTTGGTCCCGTCTACACGGCATCTCCATTTAATTGCCTGTCAGATCGCTTGGGAAGTGGATACAGCGTCGCCGTCCCAATAGGACCATTGCGTCTGATTCCGTCACAAATATTGAAGTTTGTGACTTTTCTTAAATATATTTTTTTTCACATTTTAACAGTACTTGCGAAGCTGTTCACTGATGTAATCGGAATACGCCGTTTGGTGAATTATTTTATTTTGAAAATCTGAAAAAGTATGTTTTTCTTTTTTCTTTTCTTCCGCAGATTTTTGCAAGATTTCCTAAGAAAACATTGGATCTGACCATCAGAGTAATGAGTGTTTGAGTAGTTGGTTAGTCTAATGTATTTTGGAGGACTAATAAAGCTCAAACAAAGAAAATATGTTTATTGATAATGGTAATTGGCTCGCTTTTACCCAATATTGAAGGACTTAGAAATGTACCAAAACCTTATTTTATTTTCATTATCTTTGATTTGAGCAATTAGTATACATCCATAGATTGCAGATATGTACTGGTTTGGCTGATAGAGCTCTCTGAGGGAGGTATGGACTCGCAAAATGAATATAATGTCTTCTACGATATCGCAAAATCAGTATTTTTACGATTTATTTCTTGGCATTGAACTGATTCATCAATTTGTGACATTTTCATTTCTATACTAAATAGATTCTTAGATGCGTTTATTTTTTTAAAAAACTTTAATATGCATATAGGAATGTTTTAAGGCCATGGAATTGCGGCTGTCCTATTAGAACGGTTGCGCCCGATTACGGGACTCAGGGAATTGCGCCTGGTCCAGGGTTAGGATTGCGCAACATAATACAGGGCTTTTTTTAAATATAATTAGGACCCTTAATTCTTCTTAAGCGTCTTCCTTGGAGATTCAATGCTATTTTAGCACCCGTCGGTCACCTAGCATTTAATGTTTACCTGTATAGGCCAATAGTAAGTGACACGACCATATTACGAACCAAACATTCGTACCCTGGTACGTCGTTTGGTCAAAATACCAATTTTTAGATCCTGTAAGAAATTTCTGATAATAAAGGTCGACAGATATTCTTTTAGAAGACATAATGAACTTTCTTAAAGATGCCCTAAAGTTTTTAAGCAGGGATTACGGAAAAATCAAAAGGGTTCATCAATTGAAGTAATTTGGTGAAACTATGGAAGCGGGATTAAATAAATTCACAATTAAAGCACAATGTCTCTTGTGTAGGCGGTAGGCCAATGACTAAATTGCAAATTAACATAATAATCAATTTATTAAAAACGGTTCAACTTATATCGCATCATCAGATGGCCTCCTCAGGAGCGTAAAAACTAGATATAGCCATATGGAACGAAGGTGAACCTCCCGCAAAAATGGTGCGTCATAACTCATATAAATTATTACATGAGTTAAGGCCACTGACTCTAGGATCTCCAGAAAAAAAAGCACTGCTCTACTGCAGTAAGGTCACCACACCCTCCAACCCTCTAATAAATCCATATATATATATATATATGCATTAGTGTTAAGAACATTTCTAGAGAGACTGATAGTAAATAGTAACATTGAAATTAAATACGTCATGCGCATGATCCTAATGGCCTAGATCTGTTGCGCATGCGCACACAAACAACATCATGAAATCAGCTACTTTTCCCATTGGCCAGTGCAGTTCTGAACAGTGAAAGTCTCAGTCTAGTAGTTTTAGTCATGGGGAACTATAGATAAAACTTTGCTTCCATCTTGTTTTGAAAAAGGACAAAAATTAATATCGTGCAGTTAATTCGATACAATTCATGAGTCCTTCATTTGTGCAGTGATTAAAGAACTAAAAATATCAATATGTGAATTAAATCATATGTAAGGATCTGGTGGAACTCCAGAGCATTCCAATAGCAATGAAGGTAGGGACCGTCATGAATTCCTGAAGTACAGAAATTTAATTATATATTATATGGGCAATGGAATAATAATAGGTGGTAAGCATTAACTGAAAATATAATAATAATATATACTTTGGCTAAAAAAAAATTATATTTAGAAAAAAAATATCATTGACCAGGAGGAGGTGGTCGGTCTTTGGACATAATAATTGAATAAAATTATAATTTTTCAAAAAATATCCTATCTTTGTTGCTTGATTTGAAGCATTCACTAGGGTAATTATAACCGCTCCAATTCTATTTTGCTATAACACAACACTTATAAATAAAAATAAATAAATACAAATTTCAAGTTATTTTCACGTATTTTCAATTTATATTTTAGTATTTATATTTCAGTATTTTTATTTTAGTTACTCGTAATGTTTTAGTATTGTGCCAATGTGTGGACTAACTTCGCGTGCGATAAATAACGGAATCATATTTTAATATTAGGATTTTATTTATTCGGAATATTTATTTTCATAATTATTATTAGCACGTTTCCTATCGTCCTCCGATTTGATTAAGGATACCTGCTTAAGACTTTGGCCCGATATCGCAATACTTGACTAGCAATATATGCTAAATATTCATTAAAATAATGGTAGTTCATAGCATATATATATATATATATATATATATATATATATATATATATATATATATATATATATATATATATAATGTTTGTCGGTTTACTCTAATAAGGGAATTGTCATTTTTTGTAAGCCTTTTTTTTTATTTTTTAAAACTATGACAATTAGTAAAAATATATTTTATCCGTGTTGTATAAATATTTTCTTCAAAGTATATTGTTTTGGCTTCGGGCCAAGAAACTTCTTTATACCACGGCATTCTTATATTCATACACAGGCTCCCCTTGGCTCTCCTTCCAAAGCAGACATTCCAATTTCCAAAAAACATTAATGTTTACTAAACTAGCATGATGAATGTGTTTCTTTTAGAAGCCAATCTCTTAAAATACTGGCCGTGAATCATTATTGTTTTTAGCTTTCATGGGGAATTCCTATACTTGAATTTATTCTAGACATTCTTTAAAATGAAGAAATCTGATAAACTGCGAGAATTAGCTATAAAAATGTTTAATAATGATATATTATTTTACTCATGTAGGCGAAAGATAAAAAAATAATAATAATATTATCACGTTTAATTTATACAAGTAGAGAAATTTATTTAAATGTCTCTACATACGAAGAAACTTATTTAGATTTTGATTCGCTATTTAAAATAATAAAAACATATTTTAACCTGCATTATTATTTTTAACATGTATATATTTAACATTTTTAATTTATATTAGTATTTCACTATTCAGTTACAATACCAGATTTTTTTTCTTTAAGGAATTAAAAATATCTGTCTACATTCCAAATCTACCTTTGAACCAATTCAACAGACGACAATGTTACTGTCGTCTGTTATGCATGTTCCATTCTATGGAGTCAACAAAATGTCTGAATTCAAAATCTATCTGCTCATGTGGTCTATTTTTTCTTGTATTGAATGCCCTTGCATGTGTGCTTGATTTCTGGAAGGTTTTTTGTCGGTTTCAAGGATATTTGCCATCAAGGATCTTGCATATTTTATCTATTTCATGTTTTTGTTTTTTTTTTCTTTTCAATTTAGCCTGAAGAAAGTATGTCATGTAATATATGTCTGGTGCTTTTCGTCGTGCAAAAAATTTTAAATGTTTAGAATGTTCAGGGAATTTCATTTAGTAAATCAGTTTAAATGTTTCACCGGCTACTTGACATACATATATTTATGTGCCAATGCAATATAACCATATGCAATATGAGTACCTAATTGTAGTTATTTTGGGTATGATATCGAAAGGACTGTGTTTGTGCGGTAAGAAATGTGATACTGTATCCAATAGTTGAAACTTTTTCTAAAAAACGCCTTAGATTCATAAGCTTCACTTTTCGTGTTTCAAAAAAGACTACAGCCTCCAAATCTTAACCGATTTCAATGATTTTTTTTTTTTTTTTTTTTTTTTTTTTTTTTTTTTTTTTTTTTAATAAAAGCTAATAAAATTTAGATTTTTGTTTCTCCTGTTTATTAAATTACGTGTAAATAATTCACAAACTTTTACAATCAAACATAAAATAATATTTTATTTTTTATCTAACTTAATATCAGCACTGATATCGTGAAAAATAAACATTCAAACCCTTCAGACTTGGAAAAAATCAAAATGTATTATCAAATCATTCAAAAATCATATTATTTCAATAATTCTCTTTGTTTAATTATGATAAATTTACGTTTTAAAGATGTTAGTCTGATTTTTTCCAAGTCTAATCAGGTTTTAAATGTTTAATTTTATCGATATCAGTGATAATATTAAGTTAGATGAAAAATAAAATAATATTTTATCTTTGGTTGTAAAAGATTGTGAATTATTTACACGGAATTTAATAAACAGTGGAAACAAAAAACCAAAAATCTGGTCTGACAATCTACAATATATTTGTCAAATACCACTCACTGACTCACTGGCCTATCATCCCCCAGCCCAAACCAATCGACAAAATTTTTTGAAATTTTGCATGGACACTCCCTATATAACGTAGGCACTTGCTAAAAAAGGATTTTTTGATATTCGAATTTTTAAGTATTTTTAGAGGGGTTTAAAGTTTGAGTTTGTTAGAGCATGCAATCCTAGGGCACAACATTATCTATTTCATAGTATTATTTTTAATTGAGGTTAATTTCCAGTAAGATGGCAGTCCTTGAATTACTAGAAATAAAATGTGATTTTGTCCCTCATAGAGTTTACGCCCCGGTGATGGCCCATCCGGGGTAATAATATCCCGAGCCACTTGACACAGAAATTTGAAATTTTGCACGGACAATACGTTTAGAGTGTAAACACTCGCTAAGGAAGGTTTTTTGATATTCAAATGTTTAAGTCCTTTTAGGGGGGGGGGGAGGTTTCAATTATTAAAAAGTTCCTTATCGGCTCAGAAATTATTCGATTTTGATAACATTTGGTTCAAAAATCTTTCTCCTCATTTAAAAGGTCAAGTTCATTAACCAGTTGAATCCGTTTACTGGAACATTGTTTTTGGAGCGAAATTTGTGCGAAAGATTCCTTAAAGTAGGAAAACGAATGAAACCATTTTTTAAGCGAGTTTTGTACCATTTACCAGAAAGATTGATAGATATACTTTTCAAAACTAATTTTCTGTTTGGGTATTCAGAAACGAAGTGTATGGAAAAAAATTGTATGAATGGTGATACAAAGTTTTCGGATCTCAGTATATTTTCTAAAATATCTCGAAAACGGTTGGGAACTCGTAGTAAGTGGAAGGCGGCTATTCGAAAGGTTACTAAATTCTCTACAATAAGATTCTGTTGTAATAATATTCGGTGGGGCGATCGAAGAGATAAGTCATTAAAACTTCAAATTTGTTAGTTTTATGCTTTTCAACGTGTATTTGTCTCTGTTTACCTAACTTTTTAAGCGGTCGTTGTTGTTTTTTTTTTTTTTTTTACTCTCCAACGGAAACTAATGTTACCTCCACATAGTGTTTCCTGGGTAACTTTAAAGTCCGTGCAATAATAAGCTGTACAAAATTACGTAGTAGCGTTAATTTTGATCATATCTTATTTAACTCAATAAAAAAAATACTTATCGGCCGTGGTGAAGCACGGGTATTCAGCTAGTGTTGTTATAAATTTTATTAGCTTTCATTATTAAAAAAAATGCATTCAAATCGGTTACAATTTGGAAGCCTTTTTTGAAACACGAAAAGTAGTTTTGTCCCACTGTGCGGTAGCAGGAAATTTCTCATCTCACGGCTCGTTGGGAAAAGTCTTCGCTGCACCCTGGATGTCGGCTTAAAAAAAAACAACAAAACAAATCGTCCAACACAAAAATAATTATTACAAAATTCTAATCATTAGGTGAGTTCTATTCCTTTAAATTTAATATTTTAATCCCTTTATAAAGTAATTGAATTTGATTTTTTCTTCAAACATTCTTAAATCCAAAACTAGGTGGAGCAAAAATAGTTTAGGAAATGTTTATTAAGTTTTAATGAAGCGTAGATCACGTTGATAATATACTTTTCTGAAAACTTAAAAAACAAAGGTTTTGTTTTGCTCGATTAACATTTTAGGCATTTAAAGGTACTTTTTGAGAAGTAAATCTAATCCTCTACAACGTTTATATTGACTAAGTTTTTCATTTTGGGCATACTTTCTACGTTATTGGCAGAAAAGTGACAAAAATAAGGGTTTTATCGGTTTTGGCGATTTTTTGCTCATTGGTGCGCTTTAGCGAAAAAATGACAGATATAAAATCGACATAAAATTCAATTCTCTACAATAATCCGTCATAAAAATAACCCCTTTCCATTGGAGATTCCAGAGTTCCATTGGAGAGGCTCTGGAAAAGAACTGGAGAATGTTGAGGGGTCGTGCATTAGGTCAAATGAAAGTTCATTCGACCACGTTAAGACCCACCAAGTTTCGTTCTTAAATTTCAAAAATTGCGTAAAAAAGGGGAGTGTCAATCGAGTTTTGAACACCCTGTATATATACCTTATTGAAATGAAATGAAAATTTTTATTCTTATTCCGGGACACAAGTCCCATAGGAATAATTTTGAAATTACAAAATAATAATGATTATTATTTTAATTCTCTAACAGGCACAAAAATGGTCCGATGTAGATGAAGTTGGTCGTTTGGAAATTTGGTCAATGTTTGGCTACCGTATAATTTGATGAGACCAGTTCGTTAAGCAGCAAAATCGGTTTTTGGACATCGTCCTTAAAGCAGAAGGTTCGCCTTCCTGTAGTTAGGCCGTAAATTTCGTTTAGTAGTTTTAGTGCCCCTCAACCGGTACCAGTGGATGTAACACAGTTAGGGCAATTCAACTAAAATTACTAGAAAGTAAACAAGTTATTTTGGTTTTATTTGTTTTTTTTTTTTTTTTTGTTTTTTTTTTTGAGTATCACTTTAGGTTTATATAAAGAGTATTGCTTTGTTTTTAAATACAAATTTAAACCAAGATTATGGGTTTTTTGCACTTATGGATTGCGTCATGAGTCCGAAATCATTACCGAGTATCCTCCCTATGGATGAAGGGATTGAACGTACCCTGCAGTACAGTATTCTGTGCCACCTAAGTCAAGAAATAATGGTAAAAGCTTCCCCGAAGTAGGGATAGCTTTAGAAAAGCTCTACCGATAAGGCCAGTAGCTGGTCTAAAAACGTCCGAACCCCTTGACTGACGGCAGACATATTGCAGGCAACGGACACAGATAAAGTAATATAATTAATTGCTTTTGTCTTCCTTTCTTAGTTCATTAATCTTAAGACCCCCCCCCCCCCCACCACCCACTTCTACTGGGTCCATCTAGACCCTCCCTTAATCTTTCCTCAGACCTCCCGGGCCTACACGCTAACTTCCCTTCCACAAATAATGACCTTACAATCCAGCTACCCGCTCCCGGAGTCCAATCATTATAATGCTAAAATCAATAGGAGATCTGATTCATTGCGCCCTTTTTTCTCCATTGGGCAAAAAAAACTTTGTAATGCGCCCTTGCTTTCATAGAAATATTTTGTTAGGGTATATAAACTCCGTTCTCTATTATTACCGCTACTACACAATTTATAATCTGAAAATCTACTATATATTTGTCAAATACCACTCACTCACTCATCTATCAACGCCCAGCCCAAACCGCTCAACAGAAAATTTTGAGATTTTGCATGGACACTCCCTATATAACGTAGGCACTCGCTAATAAAGGATTTTTTGATATTCGAATTTTTAAGCATTTTTAGGGGGGTTTAAAGTTTGAGTTGGTTAGAGAAGGCAAGCCTAGGCAGCCTGCGTTGCTAAGAGGATAAAGAACAGCTGTTACATTACATTATCTATCTCATAGTATTATTTTTAATTCAGGTTACTTTCAACTATGATGGCAGACCTTGAATTACTAGAAATTAACTGTCCCTCATAGAGTTTTAATTGCGTTTCTTTTCTGCCTGTCCCCGTCAGATAGGCTTGCCATATTTTTGGAGAGTTAAACCGAGACACATTAATATGGGATGGGCATACCAGGGGGGGGGGATAAAAAGAGTACAAATTATAAGCAAAATGGTTGGTGAGTTTTAAGCCTAGCAACTAACGGGAAGGGGGAATCCTAAACTGTTAGTCTACCCAAACCTTAAAAATAAGAACGGAACTTTTTTTGCTATTTGATTTTCTTAAAACAATCTCTCAGCCAAATAGTAGTGTCTGGCAGCTGGCAGCGCTGTGCAGGTAGTTCCAGCGTTTTACAGTTAGATTACTTCTCATTTCTTTGACACTGTGAGCAGTAGTAAAAATGTTAATTGTAGAAAAGTAACCGATTTAAAAAAGATTCTTATAAACATGAATTCATTGCTTTTTACATCTTACGGCCTTTTCCGGGACATTGATAAAACTGGGCGGGACAAAGTATCAATTGCAAAATACCGGGACAGTCCCGGTCAAACCGTGATGTATGGCATATCTTTAGGTTTTCCAGGCGAGGTAATAATATCCGGAACCCTTGCACAGCCTCCTCGCCTATAACCTTGGTAATACTCGTAAATATATTGGGTGTTAGGCTGGCCATACACGTTCCGGTATACCGGAACAGGCGAGAGCCCACACACGCTCCGGTTTACCTGCGCAGGTCACCTGTGCAGGTATACCTCTCCGGTATACCGGAACGTGTATGGCCAGTCTTACCATATGACTTCTTGGAAACATAAACTTTTAAATTTTAACGCCCATTGAATAAAATATAGTATGACGGGAACCGTGCTGTAATAAACTGCACAGAATTGTATAGTAACGTAATTTTAATGAAACATTATTTAACGCAATAAAATAACTACTTATCTGCCGTGACGAAGCACGGGTATTGAGCTAGTACATTATAAATTGAATCGTAACAAAATTATCATTTAAAATTAATTCATAAATGAGCTCCAGGTTCAATCCGCTATATAGAAATTTGGTCTTTTAGAAGATATTAGTGTCTTAGTTAACCCATTTTTTTTTTGGAACAACAAGTAACGTTTTAGGTATCAACGCCTTAACTGCGGCATGACGCCGCGTGTGCGCCATAGGAGCAACCTGGCAAGTTGGGAAAAAAAGTTTCGGGGATCGGCTACAAACGTTTAGGTTGGTTTATTCGTTCCTCCGTCATCTGACAGAGTATTTCGAGATTATTCTGGAATCATTCCGGGCTCAGACCTTTCTGTGAATTTTTTCTGGAGTTTCTTCACAACATGTGTGTCATGGTAAAAAAACAATTTCTGACGGAAATTATCCAGAATTTCCAAAGGGTTAGTTATTTTTTCACATCAAGAATACAAAGGAAATCATAGAATAGGAAAAAAAATACAATTTTTTGGATGGTTTGGGGTTTAGCGCTCCCGCAGTCATAGTATCAATAATATATCTAATAAATAAACAATTTAGCCAGAATTTTTTTTTATTTATTTTTATTTTGCCTTTAGTGTCCTAATATCTGATTTCTTATCAAAAAATATAAAGCACCCATCATAAAAATTATAACAATTGACATTGAGAACTCGCACACGTACCGAAAAAATAATATTTATTTATTGATAAGGCTTCGCAACTTTGGCGAATCGCCTGTTTGATTGTAACATATTAACAAATTGTCAAGTATTTTTCATACAAATGTGATGTTCTTATTCTAAAATGTACTAGGGAAGAAAAATAATAAAAGGCAATGAACCAATAGCAAAACAGAAAATAATGAGTGAGTCTAGAAATAATAAGTATCCCAAACATTGCCAATCAGGCCATGAATACCCTCACGCTATGCGGGCTTAGCATTTCCTTACCCCGTCCTGTTAGGAGGCTTCTTGACATACTATGGAATATCACCCGTTAATACACGAAGTAGTTATGTATTTTACTGAATTATTTTTTAAAAATTATTTAATTTAATTTTCATGATGCTTAATGTCTAAAGGAAAAAATTCTATAAAAATAATAACACACATACTATACATATATATATATATATATATATATATATATATATATATATATATATATATATATATATATATATATTAATATATAGTAAAGTGTGTAAAAATATCATTTGGTTATAGCAAATAATAATTTTTTTAACATAAAGAACGTACGATAAATTACGCGTTCAAATTATTTTGCATGGACATTTTAAATACATCTTTTTAAGTGTATTAATCTTAACTTTATAGATATTGGTGAAGTTAGTTTTACAACAGGAATTTTGTGAACAACAATCAACTGCTGGCCTTTATTGTGGTCTAATAATAGGACGTCGGTCCCTACGGGAGAGAGCTTTCATGGTGACCATGCATACGAGATATTATTTACTGTGAATGTATATATGTATGTAAAGGGTCATGGGTTCGATTCCCACTAGTGATTGCTTTTCTTTAGAAAAAAGAAAAGGCATCAGCCCTATCCTGGCTAGAACTGGGTGGTGACCTATCGATAACCCGTCCTAAAAATCTTAGTTAATAATAAATGGACGTTAAAATTTAATAATAATATATGTATGCATTTATTATTGATATTTTTCGTCGGTTCATAATTGTGCAAATATGTATAAAAAATCTATTAGTCAGAAATATACTCAGCTGTAACAATATGACCAAAAATATTTTTTAATTTATTTTCATTTACAAGTGAAAAATTTATTTTTGGCTCAGGGGTCAAAAGCCCCCCTCTTTGTGCAGGTATATAGTTCTCTAAAGACCACGTTACAATACTGGCTATTTTTTTTGTAAAAATGAACATTAATTTGTGAAAATTGTTATAGAATAATTTGTCATTCATTATTTTAATTATTTTTTCAGGGATAATATTTTTATTATTAATTGATTGATTGATTTGGAAATATTTTTGTAAAAATAATAATTAAATACTAATATGTATATGTATTGTTTATAAAAATTAGTTACATAATCATATTCCGGGGTTTGATTTATATGCGATGCAAACAAAATTTTGTTTTCGATTGATGATTATACGGCACCAATGCTACAATGAACTGATCAATCATAAAAGGTATGAGGATATTGAAAATCCCTCGTCTCCACCTGTAATGATATCACACAGGACAGGCAAATGAATTCTGATGAAGTGCCGCCGATAGCATAGCACATATGCGCGCTCAGCAGATTTAAGCTTAGAACTTTACTGGCCATTATTCGGCCGATAAAGCGAGTGACATCGTAAATCTAAATCTCCCCCAATATGGCCTCCATATCTGAGCCGTCCAGGTACATAAATCAACCTTCAACATCCATAAACCTTGTAAAAGTCAATGAATATTATTACAGCGCCTAATCGCATATTGAAGCATGATTACATATTATAGTTATACTGAAAAATTAAGTAAATTTCATTAGAAAATGTCAACATTTCTTTATTCAAATTCAGTAACAATACGTTTTCCAATTTTTCAACTTTGAATTTCTTACACCAATATATATAAATGCCTACATTCATACATACGTAAATCGTCATTGCTAAAGCCGGGCCCTCCTAAAGAAATTGCACCCGCTCATCTCTGTTATAAGTCATAGTCCACCAGCTTGACAGTCTCAACCAATGTGATGAAACGTGCTTGTATTTTCTCTTTTTATTTCTGTCCTCTCCCCAAAAATTACATATTTCGTGAGATTTTTTCTTGTAAATACTCTCTTGCGCCATCCTTTGCGCATGCCCTGCCCAACAGTGTCTGGTAATTTTTAGTAGATATTCCGTCTAATAAATTGAAAATATTTTTCATACAACTCTTGAGTGTATTTTCCAGGCACTATTTTCCCGAATTCGTCCATTAATTATTCTTTAAAAACATCTTCCAAAATCTGCAATTTTCTGCTCATCCGCTTTCTTCGGGACCCAGGATTCACATCCTTATGAGCGAGATTTTTTACGCGTGGCCTTTGTAACCTAATATACAATTAGCTTTAAAAGCTTTAAAGTTTAATTGAACCGTAGTTACTACTTATTTATTTAATTATACAGTTCTGCAAATTAGGCAAAAAACTCTTTAAAATCAGTCAACTAAAAAATATGTCTAAGTACCAATAAAAAATGAACAAAAATACAAAAAATAAATAAATGATAAAGAAACGAACAACTGTAACAAAGGAAAGAAAAATATAGAACAAAAAACATAGATATATATACATTCAAAGGGATAAAATTTCATTATTTACATTTTGGAGTATAACTGGGTGTGTTTTAGATGCCTGAGTAGTGTAATAATGTGTGGGCTACCCTCTGTCAGTAAGTCTTGTAAGTCGTAAGGTATGGTCAGGTCGTTGCGCTGACTGCAGTTCGTAAGTATGTAATTAACGGTCAGAGTCTTGTAACAATATCTACAAGTTTGAAATGTATTTAAAGAACTATATACTTTTCTTTAGGGAGTCCTCTTGGAGCCCGCGGGTATATAAAAATTGTTTGCAAGGAAACAAATAATTGTGATATTGGTGAATGTATTTCTCACAAATATATTTTTATAAATAAAACTATATGTGCTCCAAAAGCCCCCCCCCCTTGGCATAATCCTAGGATTAATTATATTTTATGAAATTATTCAGTTTACCTTTTTCCACTGTACTTCAAAGTACTTCTTGATTTAAAAAGAGATTAATTATGTAAGTTATCATCTCATTATCCAATTTTAATAACTTCTACTAATAATTCCATTCAAAATGCCTTTCAAAAGCCAGCTGAGAAACATTGCGATTTGCTCCTAAGCTCTTAAAAGCTCTTCGGATACCAGCATAAATATTCCAGGAGGGGCAAAGGGAGTGGTTTATGGAGCCGTGAAAGCAAATAAACTTAATCAAACTTTAATAAGACTAAGAAAGAGGTGGAGATTTTAGGTGTCCATTAAAGTTGAAAAGCTGTTTAAAAGTTGGACTGGTTCCGAATAGGCCGTCACATCCTCCGGTAATGATGCCCAGGATCGTCCGTCTTCTTCAACATCTCAAACCAAATTAATGGCAGTTTTTGTTTGTTTTAATATAACTCCAGGAGGAAAAATTGGCCCTTTTAAAAAGAATGAGTTTCGGATCCTAGGCAAAATAATATAAAGGAAACTGGAGAAACGGCAATTATATAATTCAGTCTTTAGCGCCGTTCCTCCCTCCCTCCACAGGGAGGAAAATAGCTTATAGGTTTACCTCAAGACGCAATCTGGAAGTACCGAAAAGAAATTTTACCTTTCAGAACCTGTCGATCACAAACATAAAGGTGATTCAAATTTGTATATAAATACTACCTGTTCCCCGGTGTGCAATGCTACCCCTACTTTCGGCATATACAAAAGTATAACTAAATTAGAAACCAAAGAAACAAACATACAGACAGACAATTTTGACCTAGCTTATGACGCTCATCGAATCAAGACCTACATGTGTGCCAAGTTGGATCAAATTCGGTCAAGCGGTGTGGATTTTCTTAAGGAACAAACATATAGAAAGACAGCTGTTAGACATTTTTGAACTAGCCTGAGACACTCCCCGTATCAAGACCTACCTGTGTGCCAAGTTTGGTCAAAATCATACCTGACTGTAATAAGGCCAGTTGTGTATGTGTGATATATAACAGTGCGAGTTTGACTCTGAGCGAAGAAAATAGCACAGCCCTACTTTTTTGGAATAGCAGAGTGCTGAGAAAGATATTTGGAACCGTGAACGATCGAAATAGGTAACGTAGTACCACCAAACTTAAGGAAATCTATGATGAACACAATATCCTCTGCACTATTAAGAGAGGCAGATTACGATGGCTGGGTCATGTAAGAAAGATTAAGCCTGCTATACTGCCAAAGGATTTGTGGAGTTCACCAGGTGGAGAAGGAAAATTTAAGAAATCTAGAAGCTCGGAACTGGGTAAGGCTCTGAAATGAAGAGGAATTGTCAAAGATTGTGGTGGAATATGTATTTCAAGGGCTCTAGTGCCTAGGAAACTAGGTTGTTAGTTATTACCGTTTAATACTTTAATTCATTCTTCGCAGCTTATGCTGCTTTTTTTTGGGGGGGGGGGGGGGGATAGGGGTTTTATTCAACCCATTTTCTTCTACTAAAAGAGATCTCTGCGCGTGGTCGTTGTGTACCTGATGCTATTAACCCTTCCAACTGAACATCCGTCTCCCAGACGGGTATAGTTTAAAGAAGTAACCATATGTATGGTTGTATGGTGTTAAGGTTGGCGTGGCTTTAATTTTGCTAAGTTTACACCTTTACCTCGACGGGCATCGCGGTAGTTTAGCCAACATCCGTCTCTCGGGTAGTGTTGTTAAAAGCGAGCCCTGACTAGAGGCTTGAGGCCTGAACCTTGAATCTAACCTCTACAGCCGGAGCTCTGAGGGCTCGATGAAGGCTCCGGAGTGAGGCTTCAGCCTAACCTTATCAAGCCCTGAAGGTTCTCCATCGAGCCTTGAAGGCTCGGCCTTGGAGCCCTGGGAAGGTAGAACGTTGGCAAGCACGGTTATAGTAGTATAGTAGTAGTACGGCAGTGTTGCCATCACCGTCTCACAGAAGAGTTTATTTTTTAGGAAAAGTTACTATTTTTACCCAATTAGTGATCGATATAATTAGTTTATCAATGAAATGGTAAATCTAAATGCCAGCGAATAATTTCAATGCGGCGGAAAGAATTTAGGACGAATCTACTAAAGTATATTTCATGAAACAGCTGTTTGCCCGCCGTCCGCCATTTTGGAAATGAAAAGTAAAAGGCTTCAAAGCATGCGCCTTCTCCTGAGGCGAGTCTTCAAGGCTCGCGCCTTCTACCGAGCCGAGCCTTCAAGGCTTGCGCCCTCTATCGAGCCCTGTCCAAGCCCTGACAGCTCGAGCTTTTACGAGCCGCGCCTTCTAGCCTCAAAGGCGCGCTCTTTTACAACATTACGCTCGGGTCCGTAAGCGCGCTTTTTCTCAAAGACACTCCGTCTATAAGACGGATGTTCCTACTACCGTACGTTCCGAGTAGCCGTCTGCTAGACGCGTGTTCCGATTAATGTATTCATTGTGATGCACACTTACGCAGAACTTCAAGCAATGCATACTAAAATAAAAGATTAGGATTCAGTAGAGTACAAAAACACATTTTTTTAGTACTAATTATAATTTTTCGTAGCGTTTTATTAGTCTACATTTTTGCATCTTATTACTAGTCTATTACTTTTGTACTTTTTTTTCTAGTCTAATTCTCCGAGTTTTGACTTTTTCTATTTTTTCTCGTGGTAATTTTTTACGAGTTTACATTTTCTTATCTTTTTAGCACTTTCCTCCGAAGGAAAGTAGCTATTGAGGTTGCACTCATAACGGAATTTTTGAAAAATTTCTTCAAATCTTTATCGATCCTACCTAGTAGACACCGAAAATGACCCCCGTTAAAATTTATATATATATATATATATATATATATATATATATATATATATATATGTCTGTTAACACGATAGCGGCCAGAGTTTTTGTTTTTTCGTCACGAAACTTGGTATATAGCATTGAATTAGCAAACGATTGAACGAGTTCGTTAACCACCAAAGTCGGTCCACCGGAAGGTGGGGTTTACCCCGAACCCAAAACACTAATTTGACTATGCTTAGTTATGCAGCTCCTGCGTGACGGACTTTTATTAGTCTACATTTTCAAAAATATTTACTACTCTATTATTTTTGTATTTTTCATATTGTAACTTTTTTCTCGTTGTAATTTTTTACTGTCAATTTGTCTGAAATTAATGTAAAAAAAGTAAAGAAAAGAAAAAAAAAAGAAAGAAAAAAAGACTGCATAGGCGGAAATACAAACAGGGGTTTCCTGTTAGGGGTTTCCTATACAAACATTTCATAATTTTAACGAAATTGAGAAATACATATTTTTCTTTTGTAGCATTTATTTCTTCTTTAACAAACAAAACTACGTACCAATTATTAGATAAATGATAAGTGACTTAAAAATGATTATTAGGGTGCTGACAAAGTGGAAAACTCTCAGAGACGGATGTTCCTACTAATAGAAGAAAAAAAGATGTTCTGCTGTAAGGGTTAACACAGATCGGTGCTGTAAGGGCAGCGCTCGTCCAGTGATACTAACAATGAAAATCTTCTTAATACTAATCTTCCGGCGCCAATGGCCAAGAATTGTCGATGCGCCTTAAAAAAAACAAAAAAAAAACAAAACTAATCTTCCTTCTAATTGAATGCCACAAAATCCAGGCAATATATTCCACGCTATTCCAAACATAATTATTCAACAAGACCTGCCAGCTGATTGCAAGAACATACTGCACCGTCCTAATCATCAAATACTACCTATGCCGTCCACATAGGCAAACTGTCCCCAAGTTATATTCCTATTAGAGGAACGGACGGGGAAATATTAAACTGTCCCTCTATGAATATTCATCAATGTTATTCCCCTAGCTAATACAGTGCGCTTAGCTTGTTAGCTTGTAGCTTCTCTCTCCTCTTTCTCTACACCTCTCATATTCCTTTATTAATGAAAATATCTACGTAATGTCCTTCCTATATTCTCTACCTGGATGAACTATAGTGATTTTAACATGAAATAGGGCATTTATTATGTCTACCTGTTGACCCTAATAACTAACAAAAATGGAAAAATATATTACTTGTATAATTTCATTTCTTCACCCTTATGGTTGGATTTTTATAGAATTCGTGTAGTTGAATGACACATTTCGAATTTAAATAGCGCGTCTGTGCGCTTGCTTGCCTTAGTTGGAAGGAACTGGAATGGTAGACACATAAACGCCATTTTGTATTGCCACCCGCAATCTTGTCTGTATACTGTTCAGTCGCCATGGAGCATTGAAACCTGGCAGCATGATGGTGCGTAGGTCGGAGGCATCCGGCATATTTGAAATACTGGTATATTCTGTTCGGAAGAAAAGTAAAGTAAAAGTTTCCATATGAGCAGTAGGCCCGGTGGCCGTGATTGTTAAAGCGTGAGAACTTAACACTCTTGCCAAAGGTCGTGGTTTCGATTCCCACTGTGGGGTGTTAGCTTTTTTTTAGAAAGAAGAAAGGGCATCAGCCCTATACTGGGTAGAAAAGGGTTGAAACCTATAGATAACCCGCCCCTAAATTCTTGGTTAATAATAAATAATATGTTCTGAAAGCTATTTTTTTTTTTTCATATCATAAGTAGGTTATTTGTTAAAGACAACATCTGGCTGGTGGCCTCTTTCTGCATCAGTGCATTGTTGCAAACTTCCTTGAAGTTCTATACGCGGCTTTGCTGGTTCTCATCAATTGCAGAACTTTCGTTTTTTACGGCTTCTTAGAGTTTTTGAAGAATCACCCTCTAATTCTAGAATAGACGGTTTTTTATCGAAACCCCACTGGAAAAAGCCTGGTACACAAAGGACAGGAAGCTGGTGAAGTTAGTTTGCCTAGTACGAGAGATAATTACAGTTCTAAACGTTTGACGAAATTTTGCCATTCTGTTTTGCACTATGTCGATCCAATTCTCTCAAAAATAAAGATTTTTAGGATCAATGCTAAGCAGCTGTAACTACAATGATCAGTTACTTAGTGTGTCCATGTAACAGTCTCTGTTTCTTCAATATCATTTTCTACAAAATCACCTACTCCACACCAAACCGTCCCGTTAGAAGAGTGTAAAGGTATTTCGTGCAACTGGGGCTGCTTTCGTAAATGTATTTTCGGGTTGACTGGCATTGAATATCGCATACCGAGAATCTACGAAGCCGATTATTGGGCAACTTCATGCATGCTGCCGTACGGTCCGGCGTTATTAGCGGCTCGCCTTAGAAATTGGCGTTCTTTGCACATCATGCCTCTCCCTACCAAGCCCCGCAGCATGATGGAGCTGATCTCCCAATCTGCAATCCTGTCAGTGTGCTATTATAATTTGAAATATGTCGGTTGCGCTCAATCCGGTACTCGTATAAGAAACATGTGTGAATGAATGAATAACGTAAATAAATTTTTCATTCATAATGTAGATTGCTCGAAGAATTAATTAAAATTAAAAAAAAAGCTTAGCCAAGGCTCATCAGATGGAGTTGATTTAAGAGCTAACAGCATTAATACAATATCATAATCTAATATAATATGTAAGAATGTATACAAAAATATAAATAGAATAAATAAATCAAAAGAGAAATCACACTAATAGTTAAATTGCTTGATTAAAAATTGTCTGTACTTATAAATGGCGTCCAGGTACTTGCAGAGGACTTCCCAGTTTCTTCCATTTAGCTCATTCACTAATTCGTCCTTAACAAAAGATGTCTTGACATAATATTTGAGCCTAAACTCCTTCAGACACACTGCAAGAAAATGTTTTCTTCTTCTTTCAGCTAGCAGATAGAGCAGCGGGACCTCTCTCCTCTTCGCAATGGCTTTTTATTAAGGTGAAACATCTCTGCTCTTGATCTTATTATTATTCTTATTCGATAGAGATCTCTGCCATCTGTCATGCAAGTGTTGCCTTCCTTGAATTCCTGCTCTTTGTATTGAAGATGGGACTGTGTGGCAAGCAGGCTTGCCTTTCTCTCTTCTTCCAGTTTGGCTACTTTGGTCAGGATTCCGTTGTTTGAAGCCGCTCTCATTTCCATGATCCCTTGAAAAAAGCCTTCAATGCTCTCTCCGTTTTTATGGAAGACTCCCTCCAAATCCTTGTTGGTAAAAAGCATGTGTGCAAACAGTATGTAGAGTCAAAATCTATCTCTTTTTATACATGTTTCTTTCTATGGATAATTCTGATGCCGCGCGAGCCTTAATTCATCTAGATACAATTTCCTTGGAACAAGTAGAAGGCTGAAATAAAATCTCCAGTGTTTGGTGGAGTCGAACAAACCCGTGTAGGATATATGAAAGCCTTAAATAACCCTTATGAAGGCTGTGTTTTGTTAGGCCGAGAAAACACAGCCATTTGTATTCAAATACTAACCTACTGTACTCTTCTTCTACATGCACACCACTCTCTACATATATGCTCAGCCTCGACCCAGTCAGCATATTTGATTCTTTTCGTCTAATTTTTCTACATTTTGTTTTTCTCCTTCAAACAGCATTTCTAGGAAAATACCTGTAAATCTTTTATTTTATACTAGTGTAAATAAAAGGATTCACCACATATGGCTGACTGTTGTACATTAGAAATAAACTGTAAGTGTTACAAAAGAGAAAAAAATGTTTTACTTATTTATTATAATTTTTACTGGATTTCGTGACGGTGGCGGTTAACTCATAAGACTGGTAGAATCAATGTTAGCTTATATATTAGTCAATTGGTCATAAAATTAACTCTTAAGCGAACCTTAGGGTCCGTGGACCGGGGCCCGTTCAAACCAGTCGGTACCCATGGGTGGGATTAATAGCAGTGTCTTTCATTTTAGATCTATTTCGATCGAAAATTCGACTTTTATGTATTTTAGAGGGTTTTGAATTTTTAGTTGGTTTTAAAGTGAGCATGCACGCCTAGGCAGCATGCGTTGCTAGGACGATTACAGGTAAGCTGTTACCATACTTATGTATTTCATAATATTATTTTTATTTGCGGTTCATTTCAACTATGATAGCAGACCTTGAATTACTAAACATAAACTGTAATTTTGTCCCTCACAGAGTTCACCAGTATACATGGTGATGCTCCATCGGGGGTAATAATATCCTGAACCCTTGCACAGCCTTCTCACCCATCAGCAGCCCCAATCAGAACACTTCATGGTAATGCTCGCAAATATAATGGTTGCTCATGATATTTTGCTTCATAATCAGAGAAAAACATTTCTCACTATATAAAGTTTAAATATGAACTAAAATTTAAAATCTATAAGCTAGCAAAAGAATGTCCATGTGCTCGTTTATTTTAATAATAGACATTCTATTCTTAATTTGTTTGCTGATTGCGGTTTGCCATCTCATCATCCCCCATCCGACTTCTTTATCATTAAAGAACTATTATTCTTTTAATAATTCTACATTCTAAACAAATATATAAAGAGCTGAATCTCCGGGAACTCATTGCGGAATGTGGTCGCTCTCATTAGTCAGAAAGGACAATGAGTTCATTTGTGGTCGGTCCTCTCCTCTCTCGGCCGGAAATCCACATTCATTAGCAGTAAGGCTCTTACTCTCCCTGAATATTTCTTTCATTAATATTAATTCCGTTTGAGCTTGCATAGAAGGTTTGTCCGATTCTCAGACTAGTCAGTACAACCTTCCCTTTTGGGTAGAAATGAGCTTTTAACCCTTAGCTTACGACGGGTAGTGCGGGGTATCCGACCCTGTAGTACGGCAATCTCTCTACCTGGCCAGGCCCTAGTGACGAAGTTATTTTCGCCCTCATCTATACGTGCGTGAATACGTTCGTATAATTTCTTCCCTTAACCTTCCTAATCGTAGGAAAACTTTACTTTATTATTCATTTACGTTTTCTTTTAGCTCTAAATATTTACGTTGAATTATATAATTAGATGCTCCAATAAATATTTTTTATAGTCTATACTTTTTAGTAAGAAAAATATTATTTTTTATGATATAGGTACTAATCAATGAGCCGAAAGAAATAAATAGACTCTTTTTTTAATTAAAACAAAGACAAATCCATCAACTTTTTTGATTAGGATCAGACACTGGCGATGTTAATTTTTACGAGCCCGACATGGGTATCCATAATCCGTAGCTCTCTCGACACAAATAGATAATTTTCCCGACAACTAGTGGTAAAGTAAATAGCTAAAGCTGTCCTCAGTCCTTGTTTAATAGCCCCAAAGTCAAACTCCTGGAAAATTCAGCCGTAGGGAGCCGGTAAACGAGAAAAGAGGGTCGGACTGCTTTACAAGTCCTTCGTTCCAGGGGCACGGCAGCTCTCGACTGCTGTACAAGTCATTCGTTCCAGGGGCACGGCAAACTTCGACTTCTACAGAGGTCTTTGGTAAGAAAAGGGTTAATAACGATAATAATAGTACTACTGGCGGAAAATACCACTTTTAATAATATGTATTTATTTTCGTGTATTTTTATAGATGAAAAGTTTGTCTAAACCTCATACTGCTCCTACTGGCGGCGAATATTTCTTTTAATAATACTTATTTTGGGTGTGTGTATGAAGAAAGTTTGTCCAATTCTCAGACTAGTCAGTACAACATCCTTTTCGAGTAAGAAATACCCTTTAATTAACATGAAGGCTTTCACTGGCAGCGAATATTTATTTTAATAATACTTATTTGGTGTGTATATAAGAAACGCTTATCAAATACTCAGACTAGTCAGTAGAACGCGTTCTTTTGGGCATAAATATCCCTTTACAGTAATGCTCCTACTGGCAGCAAATATTTCTTTTAATAATACTTATTTTGGTGTGTGTGTAAGAAATGTTTGTCCAATGCTCACACTAGTCAGTAGAACGTGTTCTTTTGGGCAGAAATATCCCTTTACAGTAATGCTCCTACTGGCGGCAAATATTTCTTCTAATAATACTTATTTTGGTGTGTGTGTATGAAGAAAGTTTGTCCAATTCTCAGACTAGTCAGTAGAACGCGTTCTTTTGGGCATAAATATCCCTTTAGAGTAATGCTCCTACTGGCGGCAAATATTCCTTTTAATAATACTTATTTTGGTGTGTTTGTGTAAGAAATGTTTGTCCAATTCTCAGACTAGTCAGTAGAACGTGTTCTTTTGGGCAGAAATATCCCTTTACAGTAATGCTCCTACTGGCGGCGAATATTTCTTTTAATAATACTTATTTTGGTGTGTGTGTGTAAGAAATGTTTGTCCAATGCTCAGACTAGTCAGTAGAACGTGTTCTTTTGGGCAGAAATATCCTCCCACAGTATTGCTCCTACTGGCGGCGAATATTTCTTTTAATAATACTTATTTTGGTGTGTGTGTGTGTGTGTAATAAATGTTTGTCCAATTCTCAGACTAGTCAGTAGAACGTGTTCTTTTGGGCAGAAATATCCTCCCACAGAAATGCTCCTACTGGCGGCGAATATATCTTTTAATAATACTTATTTTGGTGTGTGTGTAAGAAATGTTTGTCCAATGCTCAGACTAGTCAGTAGAACGTGTTCTTTTGGGCAGAAATATCCTCCCACAGAAATGCTCCTACTGGCGGCGAATATATCTTTTAATAATACTTATTTTGGTGTGTGTGTAAGAAATGTTTGTCCAATGCTCAGACTAGTCAGTAGAACGTGTTCTTTTGGGCAGAAATATCCTCCCACAGAAATGCTCCTACTGGCGGCGAATATATCTTTTAATAATACTTATTTTGGTGTGTGTGTAAGAAATGTTTGTCCAATGCTCAGACTAGTCAGTAGAACGTGTTCTTTTGGGCAGAAATATCCTCCCACAGAAATGCTCCTACTGGCGGCGAATATATCTTTTAATAATACTTATTTTGGTGTGTGTGTAAGAAATGTTTGTCCAATGCTCAGACTAGTCAGTAGAACGTGTTCTTTTGGGCAGAAATATCCTCCCACAGAAATGCTCCTACTGGCGGCGAATATATCTTTTAATAATACTTATTTTGGTGTGTGTGTAAGAAATGTTTGTCCAATGCTCAGACTAGTCAGTAGAACGTGTTCTTTTGGGCAGAAATATCCTCCCACAGAAATGCTCCTACTGGCGGCGAATATATCTTTTAATAATACTTATTTTGGTGTGTGTGTAAGAAATGTTTGTCCAATGCTCAGACTAGTCAGTAGAACGTGTTCTTTTGGGCAGAAATATCCTCCCACAGAAATGCTCCTACTGGCGGCGAATATATCTTTTAATAATACTTATATTGGTGTGTGTGTGTAAGAAATGTTTGTCCAATGCTCAGACTAGTCAGTAGAACGTGTTCTTTTGGGCAGAAATATCCTCCCACAGAAATGCTCCTACTGGCGGCGAATATATCTTTTAATAATACTTATATTGGTGTGTGTGTAAGAAATGTTTGTCCAATGCTCAGACTAGTCAGTAGAACGTGTTCTTTTGGGCAGAAATATCCTCCCACAGAAATGCTCCTACTGGCGGCGAATATATCTTATAATAATACTTATTTTGGCGTGTTTGTAAGAAATGTGTGTCCAATGCTCAGACTAGTCAGTAGAACGTGTTCTTTTGGGCAGAAATATCCTCCCACAGAAATGCTCCTACTGGCGGCGAATATATCTTATAATAATACTTATTTTGGCGTGTGTGTAAGAAATGTGTGTCCAATTCTCAGACTAGTCAGTAGAACGTGTTCTTTTGGGCAGAAATATCCTCCCACAGTAATGCTCCTACTGGCGGCGAATATTTTTTTCATTAATATGCATAGACTTTATTATGCACTTAAATAAGATGTTTCGGATTCTCACTCTACGAATTACAAATTGTTCTTTTGGTCACTAATCCTTTTCCTTTGACACTAATTGCATTATTTCATTTTACGCCTGTCACTTACTCACGTCTTATTTATGAATTTGAAGTATGCTATTTTCATTGACAGAATTTATATGTAAGCTGTTTTATGCTGTGAAACTTAAATTTTATTTTTGTTTAAATATTTTATCTGTCTTTGTCTATTCTAACTATATGGTCAACGTCAAATGAATTACTAATTTTATAAGCATTGGCAGTTAGACGGGGGTCGTTTTTTTTTATATTCCGTCTAAATCTATTTCTTTTTTTAGTCTTGTGACTATAACAATCTCCAAAGCTTTTTCTGCACTAAACGTTTTATTTGACGTCAAAAAATGAAAAGAAAAAAAAAACGAAGAGTTGATTATAACATTTTCCATTGCATTACCGAGGAACTTTAGACTTCCGATGGAAGAATCTGACTACTTATCATAATATGGCTGCGAGCTAATGAGAATTTCTTAATTTTTTAATATATACTTAGTTATGGGCTTGATTCCTTATAGTAATGGTTTCATTTTAATTATAAAACGTTAAATCTGACTGTATTTAGTGATAGGACACGCATTCCTGAAGATGTACTCGTAGTACGAAACGTTGAATTGTTAAATAGATGGCTATATGTGTTATTGTATTATTTAAGGTTTTGCTAATAATATTTATCAAATACCTGACGTCAGAGATCTGACGTTTCATCTGTTTTGGTTTCTTTATTACATTTTTATGTTAAATTTGTAAAATCAACCGTATGTATTTATTTGTTATTCTTAAGGGACAAAGGCTCAGAATAAAGTGTTTTATCATTCATTTAATTATGCATTTTTCACATTGGTTTAGTAAAAATTTTACTTATTCAAGTATAATAAGTACGGCTCCATTCAAGTTCCACAAGTTAACATTGTCTCTCTGCTTTGTGGAAAAACTAGCTGACTACCCGTGCTTCGTCATGGCAGATAAGTAGTTTTTATATTGCGTTAAATAAGGTATGATCAAAATTAACGCTACAACATAATTTTGTACAGCTTATTATTGCACGGACTTTAGAGTTACCCAGGAAACACCATGTGGAAGTAACCGTGCTTGCTTCCGTTGGGGAGTAAAAAAAAATAAAAAAAATACAACAACAGCTTATAAAGTTAGGTAAAAGATACAAATACACGTTGAAAAGAATAAAACTAACAACTTTGAAGTTTTAAGCACTCATCTCTTAAGTTTTAAGCCCCACCGAACATTACAACAGAATCTTTTTTGTAGAGAATTTAGTAACCTTTCGAATAGCCGCCTTCCACTTACTACGATTTCCCAACAGTTTTCGAGATATTTTAGAAAATATTCTGAGATCCAAAAACTTTGTATCACCATTAATACATTTTTTTTTTCAGGTACTTCTTACCTCCAAACGATACCAAATTTTAAATATCTTAGATTAGATGAATGTAAAATACCTGGTACAAGTTTCAAGTTAACCAATCATCGTTTCAGAAAACAGAAAATTAGTTTGGAAACGTATTTCTATCATTTTTTTCTCGTAAAGGATTACAGAAATTGCTTTAAAAATGGTTTCATTCGTTTTCCTACGTTAAGTAACCTGTATAACGAGTACCTGCAAGCATATGGACTCGAAAATGTAAGCGTTCCGATTTTTTCGCGCAAATTTTGCTCCAAAAACCATGTTCCAGTAAACGAATTCAGCTGGTTAATGAACTTGACCTTTCAAATGAGAAGAAAGATTTTTGTACCAAATGTAAATAATTCAAACCCCCCTAAAAGTACTTACATATTTGAATATCAAAAAAACCTTTCTTAGCGAGTGCCTACGTTCTATAGGGACTGTCCATGCAAAATTTCAAATTTTTCTGTCGAGTGGTTTGGGCTAAATATATAGTAGATATCTAAAAAGAGAGTGATTTTCAAAATATCAGGAGCAAGTTGTTAAATAAATTGCTAAAGTTCTTTTCAGAATTAAAATTGAAACATGAAGCAGTTCCGTTAAGCCCCCGACAGACGGAGGGCCTGATAAGCGGTTAAAATGCCTCGACTTATAAGTTTGTGTTTTGAAGGTTCGCGGGAAGCCAGCAGGGGCGTTACTAACTATGCGTAATTAGCAAAGCGAGATATTCCTCTAGAGATGGGCCGACCTCGATAAGCCTTCGCCAGAATCACAATTACTGTTTGATCCTGTTTAATATCCAGTCCGCACCCCCGACCCTTCTTAATTGCTTCTGCTTCTTCTTCTTCCTTAAGTTTTCCTGTTCGGTCTGGGCAATCCTTCTTCCTGCACCTTCCCTCTAAGGCAGGCGAATGCTGGGAACCCGTCCAACTTGGCATTTGAATTTAAAGCTGTTCTTAAATAAATTAAAAACTTTGTCCAATAATTGTTAAACGCTTGAGGAGGAGGTTGAAGACCATTGTCTTCTGTCGACTGTAATTCAACGAGTTATGAATCAATAATCATTGAACCTTTCTATATAATATTTACATGACATACATACGTATATGTACAGTTAAAATGAACACGTTCCTTCTTTATTATGATTTGAACTTTTTATCTACTAAAATCTGACGGTGTCGGAAACGCTAAGTCGAATAACCTAGCCAAAAATAATTTTGACACTTCACCCTTCTAACTTCAACTTCTCTTTCAGCAGTTAAAACATGGACAAAAAAAAATATTTCTCTGAAATTAAACAGGTTTAATTGCCACAAACATGCTAATATAACAATTTACTAGGTACTCTCAAAATTAAGATCGGGACTGATTAATAACATTTTACTATAAAATTCAATACACTTATTTATTTTAATCAGATTGATTTTAATGTATAAACTTTTAGTTGTATGAGATTCTCTTCACTTTACGTAAGTCTTTTATAAAGTATAAATTAAATTAGCGAAATTGAGGGCCATATATAATGCCAAACCCTTCAGAATAGTTTTAGCACTGACAAACTTTCAAGCAACAGAAACTGATACCATCACTGTTTGCATCGTTTCTTTAGGGCCTTTGCACACTTGGCCACCACGGTGGCGCCACCAGTGGCGCTTCCATGGTGGCCGCATCGTGGTAACATTGATCCCTATGGAGCACTGCACACTGGGCGTTTGTGGCCCGACTGACAGCACTTCTAGAAACCTGGATGGCCTGGATCTTTATTGATTTTCATCAATAAAGATGCAAGCAACTTCGACAAAAATGAATGTGGTTAGTAATTTTAATGTGAATTGTATTTTAACTAAATAACGGTTATACATTGTTACAGATTTTTAATCTTAATTCAAACAAACATACTGCAGGTTGTATTATATTTCTTTGTATATATATATATATATATATATATATATATATATATATATATATATATATATATAGGGGAAGGTGTTGCACCTCTGACCATATTGCACCTTTGATCATCGAGGCTATGGCGGTATGTAGCAACATTTTATATATATATATATATATATATATATATATATATATATATATATATATATATATATATACATACAGTCATGGACATAATTAAGTGGACATTCCATTTGTTTTGTTACAATGTTTTAAATAAATTTTAAATTAAAATGAATAATAGTCAACTTTTGGATTAAACATAATAATATTTCACATTGAGACTTAATAACGTAATAGAACTTGTCTGATTTTCCTAAGGATTAGAAAAAAGCACTTCTATCACCCAAAAAAGTATGTATCCAATGCCTACGCCGATTTTTACGGTGTGCCCGTAAACGCAGAAATATGTATGCCAACACAAATGCTTCATAAATCAACACAAATGCATAAATAAATATACAGTATGTATTCTCCACAGAGAAGCTTATTATTTTATTATAATTATTTTATATTAATAAAGAAAAGTATATGATAGAGGAGAAAAATAAAATTCCGAGAGAGCGGAAAGGAGCTAAAACATAATGCCCCACCGGGAAATCAAGAGAAAAACAATAACTTCCTCCCCCAAGACTGAGGTGGCTTTCCATCCGAAGGAATAGGACTGGTTCATCAAGAAGTACTCCATTAAATCCAGCGAGTCCCGAAATTAATGAGGAGCCCTAGAAGGGCCCAATTATCCTGACAAAGGATACTTTGTAATAAGTAATTTGTTAGATTTGGGTCAATAGACTGTCTCCGCTAATGAGCAAAAGTAGATGAGTTAGAACTTTATTAATTTATTAATAAATATATATATATATATAAGTTATTAATTTAAAAAGGGGGGTTGTTCACATATAAAACAGGATATTTCGGTAAGTTTCCTTCAACATCATATATTTATAGAACTCTCAATGTAATTATCATCATAAAGGTAATCATTAATTAATATTAAATAGTCTAGTCAAATTAGCTTCGAGTAGAGTGTTGCTGAAAAAAAAATCGTTGGAAATCTGGAAACGATTTATTTATTTAAATGGGCATCAAATATCAATAATATGTTGTTTACTGTTTACCAAAATCTGAGTTGACCTAGGGGCATGATATGTGAAAAATAGCGACCAAATGGTTTTTTTTTATGATTTTTCTAAAATTTTATTATCAAACATTTAGACCATGAAATGGTTCGTCGATTGATTACCAAATCCATTCAATTCAAATTGTTTTGAAGGAAAGTTACAAAAAAAGCACCAATGTTTTTCACTCTTGTGGCAATGTTGGTTTATTGTTATTTTATTTATTCTGCAATGCCACTGTAATACACTCGCCAAGATGTAAATAATTATTATATTCATTGTAATATATTGGATATTGTATGGACTGTACTAATAAACAAATAAATAAACAAGAAATTCAATTTCCACAAAGGTAACGTCACTTTTACTGTTCTGATCAATCTTTTGCCCCGTTTCCTTCCTCCCTCCGATTATGAAGCCGACCCGATGACGCGATTCTACTGAACACTATTCTTTCGGAAAGATTCACACGAAAATAAAACATAGATTTTGCGGTTTTGTTTTTACAGGTAAGCTCTATATAGGTAATTTTACGTGAGAAAATAAATAAAAACATTTTCAAGGCTATTTCTGAAACTGTTTATGAGATAAGTGGAAAAAACTAGAATGTACTTGAAAGGTGCTTATATTATGTTAAATATTTCAAAACAGATTTAGAAATTGCAAGTAAATACGTTATTGAAAAAATTCATTAATTTCATACGGAAACGGTTTTTTCTTTTCGATCGTGAACTCATTCGGAGAACATTTTTAAATTGTCGGTTACATCCTTTTTAACAGGCTTTGACTCTGTTTGCCTCACATTTAAAGAAAAAAATCTATAAATAAATTAGAAGCATATATAGCTGTTTATTCTGGCTTTTCATCGAGATTTTTTTTTTTTTTTTTTTTTTTTTTTTTTTTTTTTTTTTTTAAATGTAATGTCAAAACAAAGTGTTAACTCTATCTATTTCAAGTGTTCCAAATGACACTAAGGCTAAGAACCGAAACGCGTCAAGAAGACGCAGTTCCTGCGATTTATTGTGACTTTTCTTCAAAATCGATCGTTCATTTTCGCACTCAATTGAAGCGAAACTTTATGATCTAAATCCAATATTTGGTGATAATATACTTTTTCCATTTAATGCTTTGTTTCAGATGAATTTTAGAAAACCCCAGAATAATTCGAGGTCTTACAGGTATTATGGCCCTATCTAAACTCAGAATTTGGGGTATGATCATATCAATACTATGAGGTGCCTAATTGCATAAATAAAACCATCTCCAGACTTTCACAGAATTTTTAGTAGCCAATTTCATTTTTTTTTTTTTTTTGGGCTATTATTCTGATTTACAAATTTGTAAATAGGAGGAAGGTCAATTGCACTTCACTTAACTACTTATTTTATTCCCTACATATTTCAAACCTTTTCGGTCTCTCCACAAATGGAAATGTTACAAACAAAAAGGCTATCCAGCCTCAACTTGTGGAGGAGAACGTTCCACCAGTATGTCTTTATATCCTTAAGTTAGATTATTTAAATGACATAAATTTATAAAGAAAGAGAATATGGGAATGGTTGCCGGTATGAAGGGGGGGGGGGTTTAGAAGGGATTAGGAGACAGTTGGCCCGGTATGAAGTGAAGGAGGGGATAAGTATAAAATCATTTCTGAGAGGATATCCCTTATCCCGTAGGCCCTTAGGATGGGAATGAAGAAAACCTCAATCTATTTTATACAATTGTCAGGAAGAGTTATTGGTCTCCCTCTTCATCCTATCCCTTCCAGCAGGCATTATAGGAATACTCCTCCTTCAATCCTATATCTCCGGTATTCAACCATCCAGAGCTCCAATATATCCCGATCAGCTGAAATAAACCTTAATAATAATACCCTCTCTTTCTCCGAGGCGAATTTAATTCATTATGTGAACATCGGAATTTCAATTTTCAAATGATTATTATAATTTTCAAAATTATTATTAAGGAAGAAAAAAAGGCAACATTATTTTTGTGTACTGACCCTTAAGCTCTTTGCTCTTTACATGAACGGCACACATCCAATTGCCAATAACATATTCACATAACTCTTAAAATTAAAAATAACAATAAATAGTTATATCGATGTCCTTACCTGGACATAAAGACATCAAGCTCAGTACACACAAACATAGCCAACCTTCACTTGATTACGGTGACTTCATCGGATTTAAGCAAAGCCATATTGAGTACATGAGTAGTGTACAATTATAAATTCATATAAATAAATTAATTCACGGCCGTTAGGTCTCCATATTGCAAAAATAAAATAGCAAAACTATTCATGCTTATTACCTACTAGTTGAATACCAGTGCTTCGTCACGGCAGATAATTAGTTATTTTATTGTGTTAAATAATGATTAACCAAAATCAACGCTACTATATAATTTTGTACAGTTAATTATAGCACGATTCCCTTTATACGATTCATCAATTGATAAGTAATTAAAAAGTATAATGTTTCTTGAGGCGCTCCGGACCAGTGTCAACAAACAGATAACCTAGTGATAACCCGTCATCTATAGGTTACCAGTAACTTGAGTTTAACCCTTTCCGTACGCAAAGAGCCGCAAGGAGTGTGTTCTGCTGTACGGGATACTAGCACCCGGCATTGGTCCCTCTGTACGGGATACTTTTCCCACTCTCGCTCACAGCGCCTGGACTTTCAGCGATCTTCTCGCCGTACTTAAACTCGTCTTTTATCATTTTGATTTTTATTTTGCTGGAATGATTATTAATTTTTATTTATGCTGAATTAGTTTGGCATTTAAATAATTATTCTAAGTTGAATAACTTTCTTTAAAAATAAGTAATACAAAAGCTATATTATATACGAGTAAAAAAAAAGAAGGTTTTTTTCAGTTACCATTTGCCCTTTCTTTTATGAATAATAAGCAAGGGAATTTAATACTCAATAACTACGGCAAATAAATTTTCCATCTTCATTTTTGATCCGTGACTTTGTACACCGCCGGAGTTAAATTTTTTTTCTTTATGTATAAAATTTAGTTACAAAAACAAAAGCATAATTATAAATATTTACAGTTATTTTAATGAATTATTTAATTAAATATGTAATATATTAAACATTTTAATTAATTATTAAATATTTTTTTAAAAATGGAGAACACGCAATAAAAAAAACAGTTTTTCTAAATTTAACAAAACACGAATTTATGATCTTAACTTCAGGACTAAAAGTGATTTTGCAAATAAATGCTGTTAGGAATGTACAGAAGTATAAAAACAAACAGTAATTTGACTAGGGTTGACAGGGTAACTGGACGGAGAAGGCAACGAGTTCTAATTAGACTAAAAACGACCAAAAATGTCATTCAAATGCCATCTAGTAATAGGCAGGAATACTAGAAGTACAATACGGTACCGCTAGATAGCTCTAAAGTCGAGAAATGAGAAGACTAAGAATGCGAGAGATACGCCGAGCTCTCGACTGCTGTACAAGTCCACGGTACATGTGTCCCGTCTTCCTTCGACTTCTACACAAGTCCACGGTATGTGGGTCCCGACCGCTCTCGAGTGCTGGAGCAGTCCACGGTACGGAAAGGGTTAACCAGTACAGGCTAAAATTCGTTATCAATAATAAATGGACGTTAACATTTCAAAATTTTCCAAGATGTCATTTGGGAACACCTATTATATTTGCGAGCATTACCAATAACTGTTGTGACTGGAGAAGCTGATGGATGAGGAGGCTGTGCAAGGGTTCGGGATATTATTACCTCGGATAGACCATAACCAGGTAGGGCGTAAACTCTATGAGGGACAAAACCACAGTTTATTTCTAGTAATTCAAGGTCTGCCATCATAGCTCAAATGCACAGCAAATACAAATATTATTATCAAATAGATTCAGTACGGTAACAGCTGACCTGCTATCGTCCTAGTAACACGCATGCTGCCTTTAAAACCTACTAAAAATGGAAACCCCTCTAAAAATAATTAAAAATTTGAATATCAGAAACACCTTTCTTAATGAGTGTTTATATCCTAGTGGGAGTGTCCCTGCAAAATTTCAAATATTTCTGTCAAGTGGTTTGGGCTGGGCGATGAGTGAGAGAGTGAGTGGTATTTGCCAAATATATAGTAGATGTATTTATGTAAGTTTTTAAATCAAATTATTCGAGAACGCAGCATCAATTATTTTTAAATATACCAGATGAACAGTAGGTATAAAAATCCTAAATAGAGTATATATTATTCATAGAAGATCCATTAGTGGAGTGTATAACAAAAATATACTTGAAAGTTCAACCATCAACTTGAAATACACAAGCTTCATAAATTAATTGACTCACTTGACTTCTCGTGTACCTCTGATGTGAAGTACAGTCGAGAAAGTGAAGTTCTAGTTGAAGCCGCCCAAGAGGTACATCAAGATAAAGATATCAATGTCATCCAAAGAGGTTGACGCAGACCGACAACGTAACATAATGACATATTGAACAATAGAATAGGCTAGAAAAGAATAGTATTTATTGGCTTATAAAATCGTGTAGCAATGGCCCATTTGGTGATGTTAATGGACGTGGCAAAATAACTAATAATTATACGTAACGTAGTAAACTAATATAGACATAATACTTAAAAATATATAATATTGAAATATGTATATGTACAACTTATACAAATAATAAACCAGCTGAACAATAGCTATTTATAAAATTTTTATATTCTATATGCACCAAGCTATCAGTAGTTGTATATTATTACTATTCGAAATACAATGCTTTATTTACTAATTTGATGAGCAATAAAACGTCAGGGATTACTTCTTCATTTAGTCAGGAAAAAATAAACAGAAAATTCTTGACTTTGATAAAAAAAAAAAAGTTTATTTTTAGGTAATGGTAAGAGCGGTATATTAAGGAATGAAGTTAGAAACGGAATGGGCGGACAGATAGAGGAAGAGAGAAACACCTGAGTCAGGATTAGGCCACTAATTGAGTATTATATGGAGCAAACTTGGCCCAAAGCCCCGCAGCTGTATTACCATTTGAATTGTTTAATTGAAAACTGGGTGGACCGGAACCCTAAAACCTCTTACCAAACCTCATTCCAACACTTACTCTATCTCTTCTCTCATAATACATCTTCCATGAACTTATTTTCCAGTCCAATAAAGCAATATAACAACATTTATTACACTATTTTAAAAATCAGACTTCACTCAACAAAAAAAAACAAAAAAAAAAAAAAACAAATCAGCCGGGAAGCAGAAAATAGACATTTCTTACAAAGGCTCTGGTTCTATGCTTATTAAATCGGATCGGATCGGGACCAATGTAGGAATTCACGTCGGTTCTGTCGGTCAAAATAGGATTGGATCGGTAGAAATACCAGTCATATGTTGGTGCACCTTAGCTAACGTATAAAACGTTTATCTAGAAGCCTATAAACTCAAATCTCTAAGCTCTGCGAAGTTATTCTTGTAAGTTCTACTGGTTAAAAAATTTTACCTTTTAAATCAGTCTAACTATTTTTGTGCCACATAGTATCAAAATCAGACAATTTTTGGTGCACCTAGGGAGAAATAAGACAAATATACATTTATATACAAACTATAATCACTGGTATTTACGTGATCTATGGGTTCTGAAACATGAAATTCCACTTCTTGGCACTTCCGGATTGCCTCATTACATTGAGATCACAATCGGGTATTCTTCTTCGGGAACTAGGACTTGGCGGGGTGGGGAAATATAGGGGGGCGGGGGCAGGGATAGGGTTTGCTTTTACCCGCATCTATGACTCATTGGTAATTTTTAAACTTTTTTATCAATATTTTATCTAATTAGTCTCACCCGTACAACTTATTTCGAGGAATCTTTATAATTGCTGCACTTCTAAAGATGGACATCTAGTTAGGACAGCTGTTAACTTCATCATTGCTATTTAGTCAGCTGCTTCTGAATATTTTATACCTAACAGTTACTCTTCACTTATCAGTTTGTTTATTTACACTTGTTCGTGCCGGCAGTTTTTCTAGTAGTCAGGTGTTTATACATCCTGTAGTATATTCTTTTCTTTTTTAATTAGCCTTTACAGCCAGTTGTTTATCATGGAAGAAACGCAAGGACAAGTTATTACTTCTCTTCAAGATGTGATTATAAAGCACCTGAGCGACGAATATGTTTTTCAACATATCAAATCTCGACAAACTATGAGTCATAGATTCTGTGCAGGTCTAAACCCTGTCCCTGCCCCCCCCCCCCCTTCCGGGCTGTCTATATTTCCCCACTCCGCCCAGCCCGTACACAGTCCGCATTTACATACTACTCCTATGGATAGAGGAAGGAAACGCGCTATCAGATTTTTAGAAGAATGCAACATTTTTTTTTAATTTAAGACAAGATCCCTAAAATGCTGAAGAACAGCAAATACTATATCACCAACAACACATGACCTCCACCACGGAGAGCCACCACCTGTATTCCATTCTCATATCCGTCCAACCCTCGTCGATAGAAAGGTAGGAGACAAATCCTATTTGATATCTTATCCTTGCTTCTCTCACGCTACAGTTTTTTCTCCAGTTTTCCCTCTCTCCCATCCATTTCTATATCCGTACCTTCTCCCTTTTGTGGAGATGAAAGTCAAGATGTTTCTATACCTACTCCTCGAAAGGGGTGTAGTTATTAAATTCCTCCAATTCCTCTTTTTTTAAATGTTTATTTTCTTTCCAAATCGTTTCTTCGCTCTTTTATTTCCAGTTGTTGCATCCATATCATATTACTCTCTAGGATTGATAGCGTAAATTTTATTTTTATTTTTTTAGAAACAAAATCATGTATAAGCAAAACATTGATTATTTCATTACCACATCAGCAAAGTATAATTGAATCGATCCATGCAAAAAGAGCTTCAGTCCATAATCAGTAGCTTTGAGAAAACGAGAAAAAACTGTCTACACCCTTCATTTGTTTTATTAATGTGCTATTTTTTTTGTCTGAGTACCCTATTGTGACACAAGTTACACATGAAACATTGGTTAGCACTAACAAATGCATTATATTATTAAAATATAATAATAGTGCTTGGACTGAAGCTCTTCTTGCATGGAACAGCCTAAGGAGTACTTCCTTGCAAAATATAAGGTATAATATAATGTAAAACACATTGAGTAACAGTTTACTATCAATGGTTCAAGATGTAAGAAATATTTTCATGATATAAAGTTCATACAACGAGTAATTTAGTGCTTTAGTTGTTGCCCAACCCAATATTTCAAAGTAAAAATCCTGGTGCTCTTCTGAAACGTATGGCATCAACTTCTTAATGTCTTCAATTTTTTTCTGCTTGATGGGGACCTTCCCTCCTTTGTATGCAGGATTGGGTGGGAACACTGGAGCCTGAAGACCTCGGCGTAAACAAAAGGTGTGTGCTACAATGCTGTTAATGAATTTTTTTGCTACATGTGTTTCTATGGCAACAATGTATTGGACTAAAGTCCTCTTAACATAGAAATGTGTGGTGACCGTCAGAGACAACGAATCCATCACTAACTCATATTTGGAAAAAATAGACTGAACCTCTTTTTGCGTGGATCGATTCAATTATACAAATAGTGTAGACTAAACGATCATTTTATCCAATTTCTTTCAGAACCCAAGAGATCTCAAAAATCTTGGAGGAGGCCATTATATAATATATTATATAATTATAGTATACGACAATATCTGTTGTATACTATCATTAATTTGATAAAATAAATAAACCCCAACCAGTGTTGGGCATTATTCGAATAAAATATTATTCGAATGATCATTCAAATAAATTTTTAGTGAATGATGAATAATTCACCGAATTATCTTATTCACACGGTACATCATGAATTATTCACAAAATTATTCGTTATTCGTTATTCATTATTCATCATTCGTTATTATTTATTTCTAGTTGGTCTACTGATTAATCCTACTCAAACACACATATATACACATATTTCCGGCTGCCAACATCATAATAAATCTATCATTATTCACTAAAATATGTTTCTTCTGATTGATCATTCGAATAATTTGTGAATAAAACATAAACATCATTCACAGAATAACGAATAATGAATACAAGTAATTATTCTTCATTCATGAATAAAATAATAGATTTATTCATTAATCTTTATTCATCATTCTGAATAATTTTTGCCCAACACTAACTCCAACAAATGCTTGAATATATATTAGCACACATCTTAATACAACAAAATGTGCCTATTATTGGTAAGTAACCCCTACATTAAGTCCTTTTAGCGCGGTTCTTCCCTCCCTGCATTGGGATCCAGAAGTGCCGACAAGAAAATATCACGTTTCAGATACCATAGCTCACGAACATAACGGTAGTTCAATTTTGTGTGTATATATTTATACAGATAAAGAGTATTTTACAACATTCCATAAAAACGGACTATTTTTGAGCCATTGAGAGAGCAAACTGATATATATATATATATATATATATATATATATATATATATATTTGTCAGTTCGCTTTCTCGATGGCTCAAAAATAGAACGTTTTTATGAATTTTTTTACAAAACTCTTTTGTCTTATTTGAAATGTGAAAATCGTTAACCAGCTGAATAAGTTAACCGGAACATGGTTTGTAAAGCTAAATAAGTAAAAAAAGATATATAAACGAGTTCAATAACCAGAAAAAGTGGTCCTACTGATGGGGGGGGGGGGGTTACGCTGGCCCGAAATTACTAACTTGCTCAGCCCGGACGTAAATTCTATTTTTATGTAATGAAACTCGGTATACGTTGTGGGTATCAAAACAGTAAGGTGTTTTATCAAAATGAACTAAACAAGGTTACCAGAAGTTAGGATATAACCGTATTGTGTATTTTAGGGGCGCTTATATGTCCAATTTCGGCGTTGTTATAAATGTGTGTTAATTTATTTATACTTTCGACGCGTATATTATTCATCAAGATCAATTAACAAAAATGTGAACTTTTTGTACATTTAATAAGTTTTCTGGTACGTGGGATACAAAAGGTTTGGAAGACAATTAGTTAAAAAATTATTAATTTGGGAAGCTGTTCTTTACAAGTATATATGAGCAAAACTATTCTTTTTCTTTTTATTTACATTCGAGGATCCCAGACGTCAAGGGATCTAAGCAACTAACTCAATGTTTTGAGGAAAATGGAATATAAGTTGAACATATCGTCGATACAAATGCAAAGTATCGAATGTGAAAAAATGCATCTTTCATTGTCAATCTTTAGTAATTTCTGCTGGACTTATGTACGGCAAATTCTTGAATCTAAGATCACTCTATTAAAGGGAAAGTATTCCTCTATCAAAAGGTCAAATCTGCTGAATATTTGACTGTCCACAAAAAAGTTATAAATAAATGCTTTTCCACTCTGAAAAGTGGTGATTTTCACATTCGATACTTTGCATTTGTAGCGACGATATGTGGTAATACCACAAACTAGATTTTTACAGTTCCGATCATATTACATGATAGCTGTTTATTATCGATGATACATATAGATTTTTTTTAAAATTGTCACTTAGACCTCTTGACTTCTGGGACCTCATTTGTAAATTATATTTAGCATTTTTTTAAGAATACAGTATACGCTAACCACCTTTACAACATAGAGAGGTACGAATAACAAGAAAAGGACCACCATAAAATATTTAAAAAAATAATGAATACAAGAAAATGATACAAAGAATTGTAATTGGAGTAGAGATGTAGAAATAACCTGGTATACTAGATTTCAGAGAGTGAATTGTGCTATTATGGTCAGTATTTGGAGGTTGTATGTGGTCTAGTATATTAGACAAGGAGCAGGTGTCTTTATCTCCACGTGTGCTTCTAATCTAATATCACTATTTCATCAATGATTCCACTCCACAGCCAGTTTATTTCCACCTTACCTTCATTCATTCTTTTCACGATAATAAGAGAAAATGATAAAAACAATATTTTTTTTTTATTATTGCGTTTCCTCTCTCCCTCCAACGGGAGGAAACCTGCTTTTGAAATTTTCCTCATAACGTAATCCGGAAGTGCCGACTAGAAAACTTTACGTTAAAGAACCCATAGATCGCAAAAATAACGGTGGTTAAATTTTCTTTATCATCCGAAGCAATGTAGCTATTTTAAATTATGCTGTGCTTGCAGATTTACATGGCGTCAGCTAATGTTTTTCACCATGAAGATTTATTTTCTTTTTTCTTTGGCGAGGAGGACATAGGTGGGTAAAAGGAGTGGAAGATAAAATATATGCATTTATTGATTTTTTTATATAGGCATTATGAAAAAATACCTTTTCAAAATTGTGTTTTAGATTTGGGCGTATTTCTCGGAAACGAAGCAAAAACTAGATATATGCCAAAGGCCTTTTTTTTGTTTTTTCATCCTGCATTGATTCCAGTTTTGCCCTTTTTGGGAGGACACCCAGCTTATAGAAATGTGAACCACCGCTTTTATCGCAATCTATGGGTCCAGAAACATGAAATTTTCTAGTCGGCACTTCCGGATTCCGTCATGAGTTCGTATGTGTATATATATATATGGTGCGAAAATACTTGTGTGATTTTAATGGTCAAGTTTAATAACAAGCTGAATTCGTCCACCAAAACATGGTTTTTGGGGGGCCTTTTTATTTCCTTTACTAGGCTTCCATGAACACGTTTTATTGGTTATTGAACCTGGGAAACCTAATGAAACCCTTTCCGAGGCCACATCGATTACCGTTGTTCTGGAAAATTTTCCAGGAATATAAATTCCTATGAATCTCGAAACTGGTTGGAAAATCTTAGTAAATGTAATGAATCTATTCGAAAGCGTATTACGTTTCCTGAAAATACGATTCTTGTGTAAGTTTTGAAAGGGCGATCTTATTGGGCAAAATCGGTGATTAAATAGAGTAATTTCTGCTTAGAATACTGTCAATTTAGTAAACTGAGTTTACTGTTCTGATGCTTAGATGTTGGTTCTCTTTATTTTATTTTACAGATTAAATGTGTTTACATTTTTCAAGAACGATTAAAACAAAACGTTAGCTTTGCAAATGACACTTCGGATAAAAATCGAAATGCGCTAGGATGACCCAGTTCCTGCGACTCGGACGTTTTCTGAGTTTTATAGTCAACTTCGTAGTCAAGTAAGTTTGATCGATAAAGATTTAAAGAGGTTTTTCCAAATTTCATTCATGAGTGTAAACTCGAACTATACATTTCTTCGGAAATTGCCAAAAGGTTCTTAAATAGTAAAATCCAAATAGATATCAAAAATTATAAATACTTAAGGCCATCCATCAGATCTCCTCATGGTTCCAGGCTTTACACGAATTTCCTTTCTTTAAACATTACTTCTGTTGGTTGGAATTCAAAACACATAAATACAGTTTTCTAATAGAGCAGAAATGTTTCTTCTGAAAGCAGAATTTATATTTAGGTAAAAAGACATGTGGAGTGTTTTGAGAGCCAGAAGGGCAATACGTTAACTGGGCTTAACGACATGGAACACAGCCAAGAACACAACTGAATGGTTTTAAGTCAGCTGTGAAATAGCCAGAAGACTCCATGTTCTAGATGAAATAGCTAACCAAAGAGTATTTCATGAATATATTTATTTTTAGCAATAATTGAAAACTATGTTAATGAATAGAGTTTTTCTTTATTTAGTTTTCCAAAATAATTTTCTCCTGGTAAAGAAGAGATTCTTTCCCAAAAAATGTAAATATCAGAACATACAAGGTGTTCAGTCCACTAACAAGTAAGTTATAACGAACTCTCGCAAAAGAAACTATATATAAAATTTTGAGTGTTAAATATTTGAATTCATATTTTTATATTTTTTGCACCTCCTCTACTCACTAACAGACCTTCTATCGTCCAAAAAGCTTTTAGGTTTCACAAACATCCTTACTATTGTGTAATTAAGCGGTTATAAGGCTGTAGTTTGTAGATTTGGTTTGTGATATTAACATCCTGACCTGAGATATCTTTCAAAAAAGCAATTCTTATCTAATCATTACGAAATATGGTTTATAGTAAAGAGATAGTTGACCGATGGTATTGAAAAGGCGTGGATGATTGGGGTTCGGACCTTAGTTAAATAAAACTAAATTTTATAACTAATATGTGTAATATTTTAAATGTAGCCTCCACGGTACGGGACTCTCTCTTTTCGCCACAGCGCTGAATATGGCTTGTAATTCAAGCCAAAACGTTGGCAAATTAATATTACACATTTTATTTATAAAACGTAGTGTACCTAACAAATGACCCAACTCTAATCATCTAAACCTTCGAAATATGGTTTATGTGCATAACTAATTTCTTAAACAATTAAAATAAATAAAAGTCCACCATGTGGGACTCCGTAAACGGATATTTTGTTATCTATAGATAAATGCTCTGCATCTTTGCTCAATAGTATAGCAAAGATATTAGCAAAAATATGGATTTGCTTAGCTTTTAAGCGCATTTCCACCTTCCGCCCATAGAGAGGAAACCCGCTTATGAAGTTGAACTCATGACGAAATCCGGAACTGCCGACTAGAAAATTTTACGTTTCAGAATACATAGACCACGAAAAAAACGGTGGTTCAAATAATTATTTATGTATTGACATACTTTCAAATTGGACGAAAAGGTAAAGTTTTTTACCAAGCAGAATTCGCCAAACGGGACATAGTTTTTTGGGCCTAATTCACTCGAGAAGCTTGGAAAACGAATTACACGTTATATTAGGTCATTTCTCTAAACGCTTTTGAGAAGTTTGTTTTCCTAACAAATTTTAGTACTCAATTTCTTTCTAAACATCCACGGTGGAGCAGAGAATCACTTAACGGGCCCAGGAATTAAAAGACTCAATCTGCTGCAGGCAGGACTCGAACCACTGTTTACCTCGCTTTTTAATTGGTTGGTTTTTTAAAATTGCATTTAAGAATAGGAAAATTGGACATAAAATGATATGCGTATCGATAATAGCTTTTCTGGATCCGCTTAGTGTTGTAGCACATAAAATTTAATATTTCTCACGAAATACCCTATCCCAGCAATAACTTCTTCTTTTCCTTTAACATCAGTGCTAGAAATATAGACAGAATCGTGCTAAGATGACACAGCTCGTGCGATTCGGACTTTTTAATAGTCCATTGCGTAGTATAGATCCCTTGGGAATCACAATATCAACAACACTCCTCCGAACAGCTCTCAACTATTTTGATCATGTCCTAGAATTGTGTTACATACTATGCTCAATAGCACCCTCAGCTTTTCTGCCTATACCACTCCATAGAATTGTGTTACATACTATGCTCAATAGCACCCTCAGCTTTTCTGCCTATACCACTCCATAGAATTGTGTTACATACTATGCTCAATAGCACCCTCAGAATTTCTGCCTATACCACTCCATAGAATTGGACAATATAAAATCTGCGACTAGTGTTTTGAAGCAGCATGTCAGAGAAGTTCTGATAAACACAAAGATCAGCCTATCTCGAGGCAGAGGTAATAAAGAGCTGATAACGCGCAACTCGAAGGGTTAGCGAAACCCTCTCCTTCGACTCCTTCTCCAAGAGCCCGGGTTTACGATTAATAAAATGCTTCCCTCAATCGTAAAACTAGCATGTAAGCCTTTTCATCCAAGGATTTCCTCCAGATCAGATTTTTCTGTTTACTCCATATAATAAAAAGAAAAATAAACCATTCTTAAACAATAGCAACATTCTAGAACTCTATCTAGTAAATGTTAAGGCAAATTTCGATCTCTATTATAATTATTAATACTTTACAAACCGAACCCAGTTCCAGTTGAAAATTCGACGTTGTCTTCTTATTGTAAGCTTTCTTATTTTTATATTAAAATATTTCAAGGATATTTTTTTAAAACTAAATGCTAAATTGTATGTTTTATTTCATATTCCCTTTTGGAAACAATGGCCAGTTGAGGGGTCAGAAAAGAGATTAGACAGATATAATGTTTTTCATTTATTTAAATTCCAACACTCACTTAAACATAACACAGAGTTTTGAGACGAATTAGCTACAGGTTATCACACTTTTCTGGCCAGAACAGGGCTAATGCCTTTTCTTCCTTCGAAAGAAAGTGGGAATCGACCGAAGAACTTAGGCACAGATTAAGTAGTTAGAGCCATTATCATCGATGCACACTGGGGCTAAATCGAAAAATCTTGGCCAAATCTCTGAAACCACCTACTTCAATGTTTTTGAGCTACTAAACACGAATAAAATACTTATAAAATTCTACGGATTAAGAATAGATAAACCGTTTATCGACATAACTGAATGATTTTACAATTTTCTAAAGACATTAACGTATTAAAAGGCTTAATATAATGAATTAGTGTGTTCGAATACCATGAAATAAAAATAAATTTCTAACTTCCTCAGAGGGAGTACCTTTTAGAAATAGAACTTTTTCATCAATAGCCTTGATATTAGACTCCCACATTCACTCACAAAGTTGTCTTTTTGAAAGGAAGAGTGTTAGACCACTTGGACCTGTAAAAAGCTGAATTTCGGTAATTTCATCATTCTCGTTTTCTAGCAAAAAATGTTGATTGTTGTCAAATTACTATCAATTAGAAACATTACTTAACAAATTATTGTAGCTCCTTAGTTTCCCTACTAAACCAAAAAAATAACTCTGCTCAATGCGATCCGATAGTTAACTTTTTTTCTTTATTGAATGTTTTATTTAATGATTTTTCCGTGACTTTTTCTACGTATCATTTAAAAAATCTATTCTTAAGTAAAACAAAAAGGAATTATAATCTCTTACCTCTTTGAGATGTTCCCATAATCGATTTGTGTTGCGAAGTTTCAATATAACGATTTCCGGAGAACTGACTGAACAAATTCACTCGCTAGTCTAATTACTTGAATAACAATCATTGTCATTGAATAACAATTGTGAACGTCATGGTTCATCAAGTGTCTATCTCTTATAAGTAAACAATTCCAAAGGTCGGATGGTTTTCTGCTGAGTCCCCAGTATGTTTACTAAACGAAATAAATGTTATACGCAAAATATATAACGAAATAAATTTCTAGTTTGGCCAGGATTTGCCCATTTTGTCCCAGTGTGCGACGGCTAAAGAAACAAATCTTCTGCAACGTTTTTTCAGCTAGAGAATCATAATCACTAATGATCTGCCAGCAAGTATCGGAGGAGGAGTGAATATAATCGGGACCAGGATTCCATGCCTCATGTATGCAGACGACATAGTCTTGATGAGCGAAGACAGAGCATCTCTTCAGGTAATGATACGGAATCTGGAAGAGTACTGTCTGACCTGGAAGTTGAAGATCAATCTAAGGAAATCAGAGGTGATGGTCTCCAGAAATGGCGGAAAGGCAGCAAGAAGCGATGCTTGGAGATTAGGAGCGGATGCTATTGAAGTTGCTAAGGAATATAAATACCTAGGAATCACCTTCACTCCAATGCTATCTCTAAGCAAGCACTTCAAAGAGAAGATTCGCATAGCCAAGTATGCAATTAACTCTATTTGAAATCGTTTCTTATATAAAAGAGAAATCCCAATATCGGCCAAATTTCAGATATTCGATGCAGCTATCGAGGCAATCCTTTGCTACGGAGCGCAGGTGTGGGGTTGGAAAGAATATGATCAAATCGAGCGAGTGCATAGATGCTTTATGAAACGACTGTTAGGCCTTCCATCTTACACTCCTAACTATGTCCTCTACTTGGAGACTCGCAGGTCTACTCTCTATTTAAAAGCTCTAAAAATGCATCTACTCTACATAAATAAAGTACTGAGTATGCCTGATCGCCGCCTACCGAAAAAGCTTGTTCAAGAAGCAGTTCGTACAGAACGGGCCATCTATAGGGATTTGGAGGGAATCTTCCTTAAGACCGGGGAGAGGATTGAAGCGTTTTTTCATAGATCCATGGAAATGAGATCAGCTGCAATCAACAGGATCCTGACTAAAGTAGCAACCCTGGAGGAAGAGAAGAGGAAGGAAAACCTGCTTGCTACACAGTCCCACCTCCTGTACAAAGAGCTGGACTTCCAAGATAGCGGTACTTCGTACATAGCAGATGGTAGAAATCTTTATGGAATAAGGCTGATAATAAGGGCAAGATCAGAGATGTTCCACCTTAATAAGAAGCCTTGGCGAAAAGGAGAGAGATCCCGCTGCTCTATGTGCAAGTTGAAAGAAGACGAAGATACTTTCCATTTTCTGGCAGTGTGTCCCGTTCTGAAGGAGTTCAGACTGAGGTATTATGGCAAAACATCTTTTTCTAAGGAAGACTTATGGAAGGAGCTAAATGGGAGAAACTGGGACGTCCTTGGCAAGTACCTCGACGGGATTTATAAGTATCGGCAATTTTTGGTCCAACAATTTAATTATTAGTGGATTTGTGTTTTGATTTATTGATATTGTTGAATATATGTATATATATATATATATATATTTTTTTTATTATTATTATTATTTTCAGAGTTTGATATATTTATTATTTTGTCTCTTATATATTTATTTATGCTTTTCATCCAATCTGGGTACGCAGAATGCCACTCCAGCTAACGGGCCTTGCCCAAGCTTTTCTTTTGTAAATAGGCATTCATTATTGTTAAAACACTGTACAAATTTTAAGAGAAATATATTTACTTATTCATTCATTCATTCATTCATTCATTCATCATAATCACTAAGTATCCTAAGTCCTAAGACTATGAGCCTTGTCATATCAAACAAGGAGGTGTTCTTAGCACAACATTGTTCAATATTGCTGTAAATTCCAGCACGAAATGTATCCCCGGGGAAGTATCTTATTGTATGTATGCTGATGACCTTCTCATTTATAAAATACACAAAAACACAAACACTGCACAAGAACATATTCAAAGTACATTAAATGAGCTACAAAAATGGTGTCTGGTTACAGGTTTTAAATTTTCTCCTGAAAAAAACAAACTATGTGATTTTTTCAAAAAAGAGGGGAAATCAAACTGCAAACATTACTTTAAATAACACAGCCATCCAACCCTTAGATTTCCTCACTTACTTTTCTAGGCCTGAAATTTTACAAGAAGTTAACATGGGTACCCCACCTAAAGGAACTCCTTAAAAAATGCAAAAAAAGTTTGATTTTTTTGAGAATTCTAAGTAAAACTAAGAGGGGAGCTGACAGACGTTTAATGCTTACTTTTTATCGTTTCTTTGCTGGATTATGGTAGTATTGCTAATTCGTCCGCAAGTCCCAGTACACTCAAACTTCTTAAATCCATTCATCACACTGCTTTGAGAATAGCTACGGGTGCATTTAGGACAAGCCCTTCGGATAGTCTCTGTGTAGAAGCTGGAGAACCTCCGTTGGAGTATAGACGAAGGTATTTAGGATTAAAGTTTCTTTTAAAATCGAAAGCTCTTGATACACGTTGTGTACACACATACTTAAGCGAAGAACTATCCAATAAATACACACAGACACATAAGAAACACAGACCTCTACTTATCCGTCACTTACAGAACACAGATGACACCTTTCTGAATACTCCTCTGTACACAAATAAACCTTTACACTTTCCCCCCTGGAGTGTAAAGAACTTAAAAATTAACCTAACAATGACACATTTCAATAAAAATGATCCACTTGCCTCACAATTTTACAAGTCTATGTACAATTCAATCACCAAAGACAATCCCTCAGCACTCTTCACATTTACAGACGGATCTAAAACTAACAACGGGACCGGCGCTGCAGCGATCACAGAAAATCAAATCAATACCATTAAATTACACGACTACACTACAGTTTACACTGCAGAATTACAAGGTGTACACTTATCACTGACCAAAACAAATAATATAGAGCAAAGTGATATTATAATTTGTACAGATTCATTGAGTTCTTTACACTCTACGGAAAGCATTTACAACAACCATCCCGTAATCACACAAATATACACGCAAATACACAGATAAAAACAACACAACATTACAATGCTTTGGATACCGGGACATAAGGACATAGGCCTAAACACAGACGTGGACAACCACGCTAAAGAGGCTACCTTTAAAGAAAAGATTGACATCAGACAATTAACTACACAGGACTTATGTAACATAGCACATACACACATATTACAAGATTGGCTAAATCACTGGTTACGGACAGACAACAAATTAAGAGAAATTAAAAACTCAATCAAAGTCTGACGTGGTAATGATTTGTCTTTAAATAGAAGAGACCAAGTTGTCCTGACCAGGCTAAGAATTGGACACTCACTTATAACACATTCATACATAATGGAAAGACAAGACAGACCCGTGTGCTCCCTGTGTAATGTTCCCCTGACGATATAACACATACTGACAGACTGCAGAAGACGAGACAATTTACTCATGCCACACGACTTACACACATTACTCGCAGAAGGTAGCCCACACATCAACACTATATTACAGTTTTTAAAGAACACTAATTTATACAAAAAATCTAGCCAATCTTCCTTCTTCTCCTTGTGCTTTCGATTTTAATAGTTTACTTTAATAACCTATAGATCTGATTTAATTAAGCTAATGCACCTTATTTAGTTATTTTGTGTTTTATATTTTTATTGTAACTGCAAATGAATTGTGGTTTATATTTGTATTTATTATCTTTATTCATATGAATCTCGTGGTATATGCATGTATGTGTATATATGCTATATTATGTGTATATATGTATATATATTATATATATATATATGTATAATGATTGTATATATATATATATATATATATATATATATATATATATATATATATATATATATATATATATATAAGCGAAATATCTTATATATATATATATATATCTTATATAAGTATAAATGTAAATTGTATCAACGTCAACAAACTGTAAAAAAATTGTATATATTTTATAATCTGTATTAGGGTTCATAGCCATAGTTGCGGAGCCCTAATAATGAAATAAATAAAAAAAAAAGAAATATCATATTTCATAAAACTTGAACCAGTTTTCATCCTCTAAGAGAGAGAACAGACAAATATATGTTGTGCCATCTAGTCAACCTCGTAAGCAGGTTTCATGACTATGTAAAGAGGGAGAAAACACACTATATAGGCCACGCAAACACGAAGATATGTTTTAAAATATTATAATTTCGTTAGACGCTTTTAGGGAAGACAAAAATAATTTCAAATTAGATTGTGAGCCTTAGAGTAAGAGTGATAGAGGCGCTGGCTTCTTGAAGGTGGGTGCTTGGAATTCCTGAGTTAATGGTCTGTCCGAGCAACACGTGCTTGCTCCCTTTCTTCAACACCCTTATTCCACCACAGCCTTACAAATTAAATCACATTCTCATTCTTTAAAGATATTACCGCTTTATTTATTTCCTTAGATAGAAAAAAGGCACGACCGCATTAGATGAGATTTTTACACTTTAAGTTATTAGAATTCGGACCCCAACAAAGCTGATATTTTCATTTAAAACTAAGGAATTTTTCTATTTTCATTGTAAGATTATTGAGTATCCAATGAATCGAATTCCTCTTATTATTTTGAAGATGGAGATAATTAGCCGTTGAAGAGATACTGCATTACAGGAGGGGGGTGGGGTGGGGGTGGGGGTGGGGGGTATACAGGAGTTTTTTGGTTTCACCTATGTATATGCAGTATACATAGGTGAAACCAAAAATTATATTCACTCCCGCATAACACAACACAAACGGACAATAAAAAACAAAGAAATCCACCAATCCGCCCTCGCAAAATACGCCATAACAAAAAAACACACTTTCAACTTTGACGACACTAAAATACTTTCCACAGAACGAAACACCAAAAAACGACAGATTTCCGAATGCGTCCACATTAACTTAAACCCCAATAACATTAATTACAAAACCGACAAACAAAACATCTCCCCTGCTTACTCCGCCGTCTTCCATAAATTGTCCTGAACTCCTTTTTATCTTTGTTCCCAGGCTCGAGACAATTTTTCTACTTGTGTGTCCCAAAACCCTTAACACCTTTACAACCCGCTTTTACAACCTAGCAATTGCGCTTCTTTCATCTTCACCGACTTACCGCTTCCTCACCCCTCCCCCAGTCAAAACTATAAAACCCCCTGTGTAGTTTCTGTCCCTCATACATTCAACCATGGTTACCTAAGTTGTCCTCGAGGTCTTCCTCCCTCCCCCCTAGGCATTCTCTAGTGGTACGTATCTATATATTAATTATTATAAATTGTATTCACTTATAGAATAGATTGTTTTTTCTCACTATATGAAAAATGTTCCCTTTTTTGTACTGATTAGTTTTTTGTACTGTTTACTTACTACTTTCTACATGCTGTTTACTTTCCAACTACCGTATTTTCATTGTTTAAAAATAAGATTGGTTAAAATTCATTGTCTTGATGTATATACTACGCTCATTTCTGCCTGTTTTTTACTTACAAGTTGTATATTTATTTTTTTTACTTATAAGTTGTATTGTTTAGCTGAAGAAGGCTGCCAATGTGCAGCCGAAACGTCCAAATACAGATTTCTTCCTGAAAGTCTGACGTTTTTCTCCTAGCCGAATCCCAACTATACCTTGTCTTCGTATCTCTTATTATTTTGTTTACTACTTTCTTACAGATACATTAAACTAAAAAGTTCGGTTTATACATATAGGTTACCCGTAGTGGGCTGGTCAACTGTCGATTTGGTCAACAGGGAGCCCATTGGCTCAATTTGCTCCTCGTCCATCGCATCAGAAGGGCCTGGGAAGAGATTAGAGCAGAAAAATGCACAAATTCCAACCTTTCTGTCAATGTCCAGTGTAATAATAATGTAATGCCTGTAATGCTGAAGGGGCCAAACCTCTGAACAGTTTTTTTAATTGATTGTCAGGAATTATTAGTAGAAGAAATTATTTTTTTTTTTAAATTATGTAGGTGTCCAGTGTTAAATGTTAAACTGTTTTAAGAATTCAAACTTTAATTTTATTAAGAATTGAATGTTTTTTTTTCTTTTGTGTTATCACTTTCATCCGAAGATAAGTAGCTATGTTAAATTATGTTTAACATGCAGCTTTACATGAGGTATATTCATACATATTGGTATGTGTAGATAAAATATATGTGTGTATTTATACATATACACACATTTCAGCCAGTTTAGCTAATATAATTATCGTAATTTTTTTTGTGTGTGTTTTTTGAAGTTCTTATAAAATTATCTCATATGATGTGGAACCTTAAGCAATCAACAAAAATTAAAATAAAGATTAATTTGTTTAATTAGTACTTCCTTTCTGTATTAATACTGCAGTATTTAGCCTAAGGATTGTCCTATCGTCTCACTAAGCGGTTTCATCATTCATTCGTGAACTCAACATGAAATCTTCTCTTGGGTGAATTTACTTACAAAAAAAAAAAAATAACAAAATAAACCCAATACATTTTTTACAGGCTTCAGTTATTGTTGTTTTGGCGTTCTATTCGTTATTGGTATATAATAATCTATTAAATAAATAGGTGCCTTCATGAAACTACTGATCATCAGAGTAAGTTGAAAATAACATCCGCAGGAATTTCGTTCCTCGTCCTTTAATAAATAGCCTTTAGCGGAGGCAATCTCTCGCTACATTCTTCCCGAATAGAAACACTCGTGAGGTTTGATGGTACCTACACTCCACTATCTAAATAGAAATCCTCTCGCATCACCAGTTTCACACGAACCATTTTCTAAGCCGAAGAACTTCAATATAAATTACCTAAAAGCTTTCTCTTCTGAAAAATATTTTTGTGATGAGCTTTTTTAAAAAAAGAAGCTCTATGAAGAGTTAAATTTATTCGCGCGATAGCTTGCGTCATCTATAGATGATGTTATGGTCCAGGGTGCATCTGAAAAAATGCGAAATATCTTCGGGTGACCTGTAATAACTATGCGCAAATTGAAAATTTCCCGGAACATTGTTTTAAAAATTAAAAAAAAAAAACGCGTTTTTTGCACTTCTTTTGCCCATAACCTAGAAAAAATCATTGTAGACCTTCCCAAAGCATCAAAAAATGTTTAATACAATTTTCTATAATATTTCATTATTCAGAAAGTTTAACATTGTTTCGCGATTCAGAAAAATAGCAATAATTATTATGACTAGGACAAAAAATAGACATTTTCTAATGAAACATTTTCTGTCATTTTTTTCGAAGACTTGAAATGCATTTAGGTTCTTCATATTCTAGTAAGAAAATGTTGAGTACAATATAATAAAACAACTCACTAAATCAGTTTGATAGTTTTGGAATGGTTATTTCGTAATTGAAGTTTTAGCCAAAAATTAACATTCTTAAAATTTTTGCATAACCCAAACGAAATGGTTTAAATATTAAAGATATTTAATAAAAAAAAATAAATAAAATAAAAAAATTGAAAATGACTTTAAAGATTGAAAATCCGCCAATACGTCCTTAGGAATTTTTATTTTTTTATAGTTACTGCTTTTTGGCAAAGCCACGAATTAATCGTAAAATAAAATTTCGTTATAAATCATTTAATGTGTTGGAAATGTCTATAGCACGAATTCTTTATTTATGAGCAACAGAACAAAAAACCGTGAGTACTTCGATTTTTTTGTGTCATTAAAAAAAATAAAAACATTGCTGCCAATTTTGTGATTTACATACATTTCAATAATTGTCATATAAGTTTTTCGGAAGATCCAATTCAAAACAGATCTACCTGGACTGTTAAACAAAATCTCTTATTGATAGATAAAAGATCCATTGGTAGACCATTTCGTATTTTTTTTTTTTTTTTATTTTTTTATAAATATGAATAACTAAATAGTGAATACTGATAAAGTTTGAAGTCTATTTACGAAAGAGGGCAGGTGTCCTTGGTCAATGTAATTTGTAATTTATATATTAAAAGTTTCGCAGTTTTTAGCGATATACTCTATGACAATAAATGATGATTACATGATTACAAAATTAGTTACACAATAAATGATGATTACATAAATGATGATAACAATGATTACAATAAATGGAGATATGATGATTTGACAATAAATGATGATTACATGATTACAGAATTCATACACATACACACACATATATACATATGCTTATATTATTGCACTATATCTATATTAATTGTTTATATTTACATTATACATTATTATTATCTACTAGCTGTTACCCGGTGTGCAATGCTACACCTAATTTATATTAAATATCTGTAGCCGGGCGTACCATGCTACACATGCTTCATATTAAATAGTTGTAACCCAGCTTCCATGGTACGCCTACTTTATATTATATATTAAAAAAAATTAATTATTATATGATATTTGTCCAAATCATGAGAATATAAGATTATAAATTGAGTGCTCGGCTGAAAAAATTATTTTCCATTTTTTTAGAGAAAGTGGGGTGGAAAATAAATTAATCCTTATTTTTTAAAAAGTACCCTTATTATAAAAAGTATACTTATTTAAAAAAGTACCCTTATTTTAAAATGGTATTACATTTAAATGATTCCAAATAATTTAATTGCAATACCGTTTTAAAGAAAATCCAAACCAAACTCCCTGTGTTTAATTTTTTTAAAGAAAAAAAAATATATGGTCCATAAATAAATATTCATAAAAAAATAGCAATAAAAATGAGGCATTTAATTAAGGTTATGATTAGTTATAAGTTGTAATAATCTATAACTGAAACTATATTCTTTATTTTCATTTTTTTTTTTTTTAAATATAATATTTATTTATTTAAAGGGCTTTGCATCTAAAGCTAAAACCTCAATGTTGCACAAATATAATATTAATGTGTTATATTGTTTACCTGTTCATTTAATAATCAGTAACTGAGTTTTTTTTATGAATGAAAAAGTAGGTAAATGGGGCAGGGTTTATGTTATTTATGCCAAAAGGAAAGTTTTAAAAACATAGTTTGTTGTTTCAAATACACTTTCACATATTTTTGTTCAATTTTTTTTCCTTTCTATTAAAGCTTCTGTTTCAAATTTTATGGTTCATGAGCTCTTCTATGAGGATAGTCCTTCTATCATAGGAAATAGGGGCCTCTAAGAATAAAAACAAATTTAAGATATTTTTTTTTTTTTGCAGTTATAGACAACAATGAATTAAAGGTATTTGGGAATTTCAATAACGACTTTGACTTGGCGAGCAACAATATTTTTACCAGAATTGCAACCGTATTTAAACATTTAGTCCAAGAGCTGGTAACACACTTTTCAAGTGTTTTATGTGCCTTAAAATTTTGCTATAGTGGGTCTTTAGTGTAGATAAAAAGGTAAGTATGTGGTTGCTGGACATACCTTGAAACACCTGGTACTGCGCATGGTAATCAGTAACAAACTATGGGCCAAAAATACTGTTTTATTCAGAAGCCATAATTCTTTAATGTAAAATTAAGGCAATTCTATAATTAATAATATATAAGGCAGACACTTTTAAGGGGGATAACATAAAAAAAAAACCGAAGTGGGTTTTTTGTAATATTAAATGAAGTATTTTATTCACACTGCTATTTAAACACCATAATTGAAAATAATTACAAAAGGACAGACACTTTTTGTGAGGATTAGTAATCAGCAAACATGAAAATAAATTCAGCCGATGATAGACTGCAATACACTGCGTGTAACCGTAAGAGTGAGTGAGAGCACCAATCATCAGGACAGGACAGTAGTGGTAGTTCTAGAAATAAAGCAACTTGCCTTAATTATACATTAAATATTGTTGGCTTCTGAATAAAATACCATTTTTATATATTTGACATATTTTTTTAACACCTTTCCCCTATGTGCAGTACCTGGTGTTCCAAGGTATGTGCAATACAGCAAAATTCCAAGGTGCATAAAACACTTCATGAAACGTGCGTTACCAGCTCTCTGACTAAATGGTGACAGTCAGAGGATATAACTATCTCAGACAAACGAAAGCATATCTCAGAATATAATGATTAAATTATTATGGATATTAAATTAATAAAAAATTGCATGGACAATTTAATTACTTATTTATTTATTAGAACACCACAATTCACATGACTTCCTCTTCTTATAAAAATAATATTTCAATACATTAATTTATCTGCAAAAAAAAAAAAAAAATAGCATGCAAAAGAAATATTATAAGAAGAAGAACACTTTATTAAAAAAAAAAAATTAAAGTGAGGCTGCCCAAATTAATAGGGTTGCTAAACCACAAGTAGATGTAATATAGGGTTTCTGGCGCAGTCTTCAAAATTCCCTATTTCCCCGAAAAAACCTGATCGTCGATTTTTGTAGGATTTTTCATTTTTATCTCAAACATCTAATTTTTTTAAAAAATATACATTTTCTAACATATTTCTTTAAAACCTAACAAATAAAAAAAAATACATATTTTTAACATATTTCTTTAAAACGATACAAAATTGGGATCACCCCCAAAAAGTAAAAATATTATATAATTAATTTAATTATTATTTCCATTTGTTATACACGTTTAATCATCAATATCACTTTCAGATTTCTTAGATTTAGATCTATTTTCATTTTTATTTTCTCGGAAGTCAATAATATGAATTTTCTTCCCATCATTTAATTCTTTTAAACCGTCATAAACGAATAATAGTTTCTGTGAATTTAATTGTTGAATATCTTTTTTATTTAATTTGTCATTAAATCTATCTGGTAGATAAACTTGAAATTTATCTTCCTTATCTTTTAACGTAACAACTATACGTTTTCCAAATTTTGTAATACTTTCTTTAAATTCTTTAATTGAATAAGATTGACCACATTCCAATTCTGTTAGTTTCTTTATTGGAGTATTTTGACATTGACCAACTCGTTGGATCTTTTTTAATACTTCCATTTATTAGAAATGAAATTTTTAAATCCTGCAAAATATTTCAATTCAATTCAATTCTATACTCTTTACATGTTAAAGAAGTAAGAATATATCTTACTTCTTTAACATTTAAAGATATTAATTTATAAGATTCTTATTTAAAATTTATTTAAATATTTTTATAATGTCCTAATGCTCTAGTATGGATTCCATCTTCTAAAATATAACGTTTATCATCATCTGGTGATAAAGCTTTTTTATTAACTTGAATTGAATATATCTCATGTTTATAACTCCTGATTTGATTCATTGTTCTATAATGAACTCTTTTATTGAATAAACAATCTTTATAATCTTCAAATGATATTTTCTTATTTACAACACATTTCTTAATACCTTTTGATTTCTTACAAATAGATATCTCATTTTTATGAGAATACATTTTAGATCTTAATCCAATAAATTCTGTCATAATAACTCCATTATTTTCATCTTTCATTTTACCTAATACTTTCTTATTTACTCTAGGTATATTGAATCTTATAATATTTGTCATTCTAAATTTCTATTAAATCATTCTTTATAAAATCATATTTCAACTTTTTCTCAGAAACAATAATCACATATATATTTGTACCACCAGGAACTACATTCTGAAAATCAACATTCAGAATAATATTATTTTTACTATTTGAAATATTAATTGGTCCTTTTCTAACATCTATTACATATAAAGGTCTATTTTTTATGAAATCATCAGGATCATAAAGCATATTCATATTTCCGATATAAGACCTTTTATAATCTTTATACATATCATATAATAATGAATAATTGTTCTCTTTAATATCTAAATTTAACATTTCTTCCGGATAATATGTTTCATTAATTTTAACTCTAATATTTCTAACATCAACATGGTCAAATTTAGAAGGATCTTTCTTTTGATCATTTCTTCTCGATGTTTGGAATCCTACAATTATGAATTTCGGTTTATCAATGTTCCTATAAATATTAGTTATATCAAAACTTAAATTTGATCCCATAATACCAGTTTTTTCAATACACTCCCAAGTTTTAAATACAAATTCTTGTGTTCCACCAAACTTGTCCATCTCATTAATTAATTCAATTTTTGAAGGTGTTGAATACTCTATGATAGGAACACGTAAATAAAAATCAGTTATTGTAATTTTACCTGTAGGTGCATAAGACTTTCCATCTGCTTGAAGTGATAGAAAAATCCCGTCATCATCAGTGTTTCTAAGAAATGTTATTAAAAATCCTCCTTTGTATATTGGTATGTTTATACCTCCAAAATATCCTAATCCTAAATCGTTTAAGGTTCCACAATAATTAAATTTTCCATATTTATGATCACATTTCACTGCACCATTCATTTTAGACAAAGTTTCATCTTGAGACAGTGATATCGTATGTTTTACAGTACTTATAATACCTGGATCTTCAATTCTATCAATTAATTTGTTATGTTTTTTCACTTCTATACTTCGAAATAAGAAAGGAATAAAATTATCTATTAATTTAGTTCCCGAATTCATACCATAGTGTTCACCATCTTTGGCATTGAACGAACCTGAAATAACAAACTGAAAATGGGAACTTAAAAAATTATCACCAACATCGATTAAGAATTCTATTCTCTGATTTTCTTTATTAAAATTCAATTCGGTATTATTCGATGGGAAAAAATGTTTAAATTGTTGTTTTTCTATATTAGGATTATATTTTGAATACATCTCCATTTATTAAGATAAAAAATCGTTATAATTTAAAAAGTAGTTTATAATTATTAGACCCCGTCTCAGTGACGAGGTTTGAAAATTTAAAAAACATAATTTATTAATGAAGGTACAGTATCAACATTAAATCTATTTTTATAATATTTCGAAAATTCTTCATAATGTTCTTGTTTAAATTCATTTGATATATCAGTTCTTTCGAAAATTATTATCCAATTAACCAAATGTTTATATTTTATTAAAGTATCTGGAGAAAACTTTTGATAAAAAGACATAATGTTCCAATCAAATAATGAGTAATAAAACTCGATCTTTTGTTCATCGATTTTCTGATATCTCGAAATGATTTTCCAATCTATTTTATTTGAAAACATTCCTAATTCTTCTAATTTAAACGGATGGTATTGTGAAACAAGTTTCCAATTTAATTTATTCTGAAATACAATTAAAAATTCTGTTGTTAAACCAGGAAATGAAGATATTTCATCCCAATCATTATTTTGTGTTGTCTCCATTTATTAAGAAAAAAATCTTTTTAATTTTCAAAATTGTCACCACTTTAGGAAATAATACTATTCGGAAGGTAAAGCAATATAATGAAGTTCTCTTCGCAGTTCTGATACTTTTGTGTTTAATTCTTTTCTTATTATTTCTATTTCTTTAAGAATACTTTCATTTAGTGATTTTTTATATTCTTCTTTCGCTATGTCTTTTTCCAGTTCTTCTATTTTATTGTTTAAATCTTTCATAAATTGTTCTACTTGTGGGTAATAACTATTATATAAAGTGTCAGAAAATATTTGAAGATGTATTTGTAACTCTTCTTCTTTCAAATATTCTTCCATTTTGTTCTTTATATCACTATCAACTTGTACTGGTATAACATCACTAATTAAATCCTGAGTGAGTTTTTTCATCTTTTCATCTAAATCTTCTTTAGTTGTATATTCAAATAATTTCTCATCGATGATCTCTTCAAATTCTTTTGTATCAGTTGTTCTTTTATCTCTTTTATTTTCATTAATTGCCCTCTCTATCATCGTTTTCACTTGTTTCATAATAACTACATCATTATTATCTCTTCCTTCTGAAACACTGACAAGTCTTTTTTTATTAAAACCAATATAACTTTTAGTAAATGTAAACAATGAACCGATAATTTCATCAACTTTTACTTTTAATTCATTCTTTAATTTATTATTAAAATCATTTTTTAAATCATTCTTTAATTTATTTTCATCATCTTTTAATTTTGTTTGGAATGTTGAGAATTCTGTTCTAAAAGAATTTGAAAGTTCATTTACAATATCACTTTTTAATTTCGTTTCATCAATATCGCCAGATTCCGGAAAAACAATTTGATTTCCTAAAACATCAAATTTTAAAATAACTCTTGAATAAGATTCCATTTCTTTCTATTTATTATATTTAAAATTTCATTAAAATCCATATCTTTAGAAAAGAATTTAAGAACTAACAAACATAAATGTCCACAAATAGGTGGATCATTAATTTCTTGAAGTCTGTCTTCATTATATATTAAATTATCTTTTCCCAAATATATAACTAATTCCTTTGATGGATGTAAGTTTCCATATGAATTAAAATAATATTTTTTATTTCCATTTTTATAATAAGAAACCCAGTGAGTACCATTTCCGAAAGAATTATCAATGTTTACAATTCCACACTCAATATTTCTAGGATGTTTCGGAAGTTCATCTTTCATAAAAACTCCTCTAAAATGTTTTATGTTTAACTTCTTAACGATATTCTCGATATCAAAATTAGATAAAGGAGTTATTTTTTTTTTTAACTGTTACAAGTTTTCCTCCCTGTTTCTTTTCCATTTCTTTATTATGTCTTGTTTGTTCTTCTATTAGTTTATCTTTATATCTTTTATCGATAACCGAGTTTGCAATAGAACTTGCTCCACTCGCTAAAGCAGCTAAAGCTCCTAATCCTGCAAAAATTAAAGGAAGTATTCCACCATCTTTTTCATTTTCTCTTAATTGTTTATATGTTAATTTAATTCTAGTTCCCTTTCCGTCTTTAGCATTTCTGTTAATCTTATCGATCTGTCTTTGAGTTAACAAAATTGAATTATTTCCTTTTTTTGTATCGATTGTAACATCAGTTTTCTTTTTTACAGCACCAATAATTTTAGATTTTTGACCTTCCGTTAGTGAAATTTTAAAAGGTTTATACTCACTCATTTTCTTTAATTTATAATGAATAAAAAAGAATATAAATTCTTTCTACTGGAAATTTTTGCAGGATTTAAAAATGTTCGTTTCTAATAAATGGAGGGGATTCTAAATATTCTGAACAACAAACTTAACTATAATAATAAAGAAATATTTATGATTTTAGATGAAAATAACGATCCTTGGTTTAAAGCTAGAGATATTGCTGAATTATTAGAGTATAAAAAAATAACCAAAGCATATAATCTTGTTGATGAAGAACATAAAACAAATCTAAATCTTATTTTAGAAGGGTGCTCCTTAGAAGAGCACCCTTCAAATATGCAAGCACATACTATTTTTATTAACGAATTAGGTTTATATTCTTTGATTATGAAATCGAAATTACCTCAAGCAAAAGAATTTCAAAAATGGGTTTACAATGTTATCAAAACAATTAGAAAAACAGGGGAGTATAAATTGAAGGAAGAATTATACAGTAAAGACAAAATTATAAAAAAGAAAGATGAAAAAATTGAAAATTTAAATAATAAAATAACAAATATCAAATCTGATGTTGTACCTAAAACTAAAGATGAAAAATTAAGACATTTTTTCCTATTATTTAAGTTAAACGACTATGAATGTGAATATAGTTATTATGTTATAAGATGTCAAAAAGTATATTTAAAAAGAGCTGTTGATAAAATAGTTTTAGAACATCAAGATTGTGAGGAGATAATAAAATTCTATGATCCAAATAGTGTTAATTTATATTCTAGAATAAAAGAAAAATTAAAAAATGATTTAGAATTTCATGGTAATTATTTTAGAATAAATAATGAAGAATTTAGTGAGGAATATCTAATTATAAAAATAGAGGAATTACACAGTGAAAAAGAAATTTAATTCACAACATTTTTTTTATTTATCCAAGTATTATGTGAATTATCAAAACCTAACCATTTGACATAAACTTTATCCCCTTTTCTTTTTAAAACCTTTTCAACAAGATAATCATGTGGATATTTGGTTTTCATTAATTCTTCTTTATAAAATCTACCTTCGATTTCTTCTTCCTTCAAATCTTTTAATTTATAAGTAATAGGAATGGAATTTATTATTTTATTTATTTTAAATACCTCTGTAGACCAATTAGGTGTATATCCTTTTTCAAATATTCCTTTATATTTACTTATCCTTACATAATCGTTTAATTTAAATTTCGGTTTTTCATTTTTAACATTGTTATCATTATAAATATTCATTAATACTTCTTCTTCATTTTTCTTATTAACTTCTATAGGTTTCATTTTTATAGTTCTATGATAGGAATTATTATATGTTTTAATCAAATCATCTAAAATATCTATCCATTTATAATTTCCTCTCTTAGAAAATTCTTTCCACATTTTTTCTTTTAATGTTCTATTAAATCTTTCTACTATAGCAGATTTTATTTCACTATAACTAGAATAATGATTGATATTATATTCTTTCATTAAATTCTGAAATTCTTTATTATAAAATTCTTTTCCGTTATCCGTTTGTAAATTTTTTGGTTTATTTTTATCGTTCAATATACTTTTTAATGCTTCAGTCACTAATTTACCAGTTTTATCTTTAACAGGAATTGCCCAAGAAACTTTAGAAAATGTATCTATTACAGTTAAAATATATTTAAATCCTTTATTAATTTTTGATATTCCTTTTAAACTTCCAGTATTCATCTCAACTAAATCAGATTGCCACAAGTCATTTATTCCTCGAGTTATAATTTTTGTTCTTTCAAAATTTCTTCTAACCGGTTTATGAATTTCTTCAATTATTCCTTCTTTTACACTCATTTCTTTTTCATTTTTTGACCTAAAAAAGTATTCTTTTTACTTCCACAAATTTTACAAATTCCTTTACCCATGAGTTTTCCATTTTTAGAAGTTTCTTCATGATAATTCTTACTTTCTGTTTGTTTTTTACACTTTACACAATATATAAGTACCATTTATTATAGGATAAAATCTAGTCTTTAAAATAGATAAATTTCTCTAGTTTATGGATATACTTTCCATTGTTTAATTTATTATATGTATTTATCGATAGAAAACCATAATCATCCCCCCAACAATCATTACAAATTTTTTTAAAAATATCAAAGGATGAAAAATCACTTCCAGCAAAATCTTTATATATCATTTCAGTGTAATGAAGAGATTGTTTAAAAGAACAAATAAAATTAACATTATTTCTAATAAACTTTCTATCAACTTTACTATAACATTGACTTAAATAAATACAAGAAATATTTTTATGTCTACCTCTAACAAAATATTCATTAATTTTTTCATGATTTTCAAATATAATATCATCAAAGATAACTAAACTATTTGGTTCACAAGTATCTACATTTTCCATTTCTTCAATATCATTATAAAAACGCCCTACATCCTCTCCTATTTTATTTCCAATATCACTAAACAACTCAATCATTTCTTGATAAATATCTTGATCTAAAGATTTACTACATACATATAATTTAGAATAATCTAACCAATCTCCATAAATAAAATTTGTTAATAAAGTTGTTTTTCCAGAACCACTACTACCGATAATTATACATCTTAATGGTAATGGAAAAGGTTTATTGTTAGTCTTATTTTTATCTTCGTGGTAAATTTTTATACGATACTTTTTTTCCATTATAAATAGAGTAATTTATATAAGATGAAATTGTTAAAAATAACTGGTAAAACTTCTGAGTTGACTTTGAAATTAGCACATCCAATATTTCTAGACGAAAATATAAATTATAAAATAGGTCTTGTTGGTTTTTATTCGGATAATAACATTCCTAACATACAAAAAGATTCATTCATTTCATTCGATATTAATAAATCAAGAAAACATATTAAAATTGAAAAAGGATTTTGGAGTTTAAAAGAAATCGATAATCTAATAAAGAAAGAACTTGTAAACGAAAAGTTCTATATAAAAAGTAATAATGATGGAAAGGTAAAAATGTTTTCACCGTATCCATTTGATCTGGACGTAAATCTTAAAAACATTTTTGGTTTCGAAATACCAACTAAAAATGAAATTTCAACAGATTATGCAAGTAACACAGTACATGTTGGAAAATTCAGACCTAAATTAAGACCTTTTGATGTTATCGAAATTCATTGTAATTTAGTTGAATCTAGTTTAGTGAGTCATTCTTCTAATGAACACATACATGAAGAAACTGATTTAGTATATAGTTTTTTCCCGAATGTTCCTTTTGAATCAAAGATTTCAGAAAAACCCCTAGAAATTGTTTATGTTCCAATTAGAAACGATATTCATAAAATTCAAAAAATAAATGTAACTATTAGGAATGAAAGACATGAATTATTAAATAATGAAAATGTTAATAATATTATATATTTAAGTCTGATTCATGACAAATAAACTTAACGAAATGTTAAACTTAGTTAAATCTAGTTAAACCGTTCTGAACTTTTTAATATAATAAATGGATCCAAAACAAACTATTAAGATAAGAGATAGATTAATTAAAAAATTTGAACATGCCAGAAAACAAAGAATACTTGAAGAAGATTTAAAAGGTAAAGAATATTTACCGATAACGAGTGCAATCAATAAACTTGATAATACTTTTAATGAAAAGATTTCTCAAGTCGACAAGAGTATAAAAAATGTGTTAGAACAAAATAAAACATTAATTACAGATCTTGTACCGTTTACAAGAAACATAGCAGATATGGAAATTCCACCTTCGGGAGAAGAAACATCTTTTGAAGGAGAATTATACGATAAAGATACACCACTTGCAAAAAGTACACCTTTTTCAAAAGACAAAAAGAGAGTTACATTTGTTCCAATGGAAAAAGTTTCAGAAGACGAGTCAGATTTAAGTGAAGACAGTTTAAATGAATCAGATACTCCATTGAATATTTCATCATCTGTTATCGGTCAAATAATTGGTCCTCTTGGAGCAACATATTTACCAAAACTAACTGATAAACATTATGGAATTACTTACGATGAAAAAAAATTATTTTTTAAAATCGGAAAGAATAAAGTTAATATAGATGGAAATGATTTAATTATTGATGGAAAAAAATATATTGGAACAAAAGGATTATGGGTTCTCTTAACACAAAATTATGAAAACTTATTTGATAATAAAGGTGAAAAATTATATTCACCAGAAGAATTTAATACCTATAAAGAAATTTTAATTAATAGTGAGGTTTTATATAACAAAAATAACTCATCAACAAATAGACCAAAAGCTCCACAATCAAAAAAATATAAAAATTTATTAAAACCTATATACGAAGAATTAAAGACAATTCCGGTTACCGGAAGAGGAATAGTTAATTATAATGAACATTCTGTTATGTATATACAAAATTTGAATGAATTGATTTCAAGATTGAATTTAATATATGCTTCAGAATTGGCTGGAGATAATAATTTTCATAATGAAAAAGTCGGTATTATCAGATTTTTAACAAATCTTTTAGAAAAACATATTGATGATCGAAAAGGAACTGAATATTTAATAAGATTAGTGAATGCTCTTCCACATAAAATAATTAAGGATGAAACTATAGGATCTGGATTGTTTAATAAAATATTAAGTGGATTACCATTTGAATTACATTATCCGGGTTATAACTATTTAGGTCCAGGTACTAAATTAAATGAAAGATTGGAAAGAGGTGATAAACCAATTAATAAATTAGATGAAGCTGCAAAAGAACATGATATATCTTATAGAGATCATAAAGAAGTATCAGATAGACATATCGCAGACAAAATTTTAGAAAATAAAGCATGGGAAAGAGTTATTTCGAGTGATGCTGATATAGGAGAAAGAACTGCGGCATATTTGACAACGAATGCAATGAAAATTAAAAGACATTTAGGAATGGGTTTGATACATTCAGAATTTGATATATTTCAGTAGAAACAATTTATATTAACTTTTTATCAACCTGCAAAAATTTCAAAGGGGTCGGAAATCACGACCCCCTTGTTTTTGAAGAATTTGAATATAAATATAGAATTTTTTAAAACTATAAATGAAGAAGGTAAGATTTAATGATCTTGTAACTATTTATGAAATACCTTATGAATGTAGAATTAATTTTAATTTAATCAATAATCAGAGGTTTAAAATGAGAATATTTGAGTTTGAAAAGATATTTAACAAAATATTTCGATGATAAATTTTATATTGATAAAAATTATTTCTAAATAAATGGAAGACCTGAAAAATAAGACAGTTAAAGATTTACAAAAAATATGTAAAGAAAATAAATATCAGGGTTATTCTAAACTGAGAAAACAATCATTAATTGATTTAATATTAGAAAAATCTAAAACTAAAGAAAAATTAAGTGATAAAAAAATAGTTGAATTAAGACGTTTGGGAAGTCAGTATAAAATAAAAAATTATTATAACATGAAGAAATCTGTTTTAATTAAGTTATTAGAAGAAAAAGAATCTATGGAAGAATTTAAATTACCTCCACATTACGAAGACGAATTTGAATTAACTTCAGTTTATGGAGACGATTTAAAAAATTCGGATACAGAAGGAAACTTTATAGATGAAAATTTGGATCATGGAGAAATGGAAATGTGTAGTATATGTGGAAGGTATAGTGTATTAAATAATAATTGTTATAATTGTGTAACAGACATTAAAATAGGTAAATATAATCGTAAATCGTATAGAATAAATAGATTTCGTAAAAAATTGAATAATTTAATAGAAAATGTTAATGATAAGGTTGAAATTGAAAAAATATTTGAAACTTTTATTAATAATTATAGAGGTAAATATATACCTTATAAATATTTAGTAAAAAAGATTGCAGATTATTTAAAAGTAGGAAATAATATTGAAATTAAGGAAACTAAGAGAATGGTGAAAATATGGAATAACTTTGAATATAAATTAATCTATTAGAGAGTATATTTTAAAACAAATGATGATGTAAAATTTTGTAAGATCTAAAAAAGTTCGTTCCTAATAAATGGAGGAATTAGAACCTTTCGAATTTTGTCAGATCTGTTGTAAACAATCGGTATTAGATAATCGTTGTTATAGTTGTTATCCACCAACAAGAAATCCTCATAATAATTTTAAATATAGACAGAGATATTTTCATGAACATTTATTACAGTTAATAGATGAACCTGAAGATAGAATTAAAATTGAAGAAGTGTTTGAAGTTTTTAATGAAAATTATAAACGAAAAGCCCTACCATATAAATTTTTTATTGCAAAAATTGCAGATCTATTAGAAATTAAACATAATGTTCGAATAAGAAAATCTAAAAGAAATGAAGAATTGTGGAATGAATTTTTAGAGATGAGACCATTTGAGATAATTGAAAAGAAAAATGAATTTAGAGAATATATTTTGAATCAATTTAGAAATATTAAATAATTTTAAACATAATGTTCGAATAAGAAAATTTAAGAGAAATGAAGAATTGTGGAATGAATTTTTAGAGATGAAACCATTTGAGATAATTGAAAAGAAAAACCAATTTAGAGGATATATTTTGAATCAGTTTAAAAAAATGTATTAATTTCTAGGATGGAAAAATTTGCAGGATTTAAAAAGTTCATTTCTAATAAATGGAGAACCAACTGAGAAGTCAAACTCTCAAAAACCTTCGAGATTACTGTAAATCTCACAATATTAAAGGATATTTTAAATATAATAAGAAAGATGATCTTATAAATCATATTATTGATGAAATAGAGAAAAAGAAATTTATAAATGAATTCAATTTTGATTCTAGTTTGTTTTCTAGACCAAAACCTGATAAAAACTTTGAATTATGGACGATGAAACAATTACAAGATTATTGTAGATCACGTAATATTAAAGGATTTTCAAAATTAAAGAATAAATCTGATCTTATTAAGTTGATCACTAATGATGAAAAAAGAAAGAAAAACCGAAAGAGATTAATAAATGAATCCATTAAAAAATCGATAAATCAATCCAAAAAAACATCAATAAATGAATTCAATTTCCATCCAAGTTTATTTTCAAAACCTAAACCTCCTAGGGAAAAACAAATCAAATGTGATGATTGTAATAAATATTATAAAAAATCGTATAAAGAGAAACATATTGAATCTTTAGCACACAAGAAAGTAAACATTAATGATGAACAAGAAATTCAGGAAATTGAAACAGCTTATGAATCAAGATTAAAAACCTATATAGTTAGGAATATGGAAGGATTTTTTCATCCGAGAGAATTCTTGGAAGATAAAAGAAATATAATAATCGATAAGATAACTGAAAATGTAAAAAATATGGATTTGAAAGTTAATCTTAAATTTTTCCTTACCTTTAAAAAAAGGGGGGAGAAAAATGGTTTGGTGGAGCACACTATTTTCTGGAAGAATTTTCATTTAAAACTAAAAATGAAATCATATTACAATCTTCAGATCTAAATACATTTTATGATAGTGCTATTGAGAAATTGATAAAAGAAATGGATGATTTTGAAAAAAATGGTTCAGGATGGGAGTTAGTAAGTATTGATTATTTAGAACTTCGAATCAATAAATATAATCCATTGAGAGGTTCTTCATATATCGATTTACCAGAAAAAATAAAATCTAAAAAAGCAATTATTAATGTAAAAAATAATGATAATAAATGTTTTATGTGGTCAGTTCTATCAGCATTACATCCAGTAGACAAGGATCCTCAAAGAGTTACAAAATATGAAATGTATAAAGATGAATTAAATTTTGATGGAATCAACTTCCCAGTTTCCTTTAAAGATATTAGTAAATTTGAAAAACAAAACGATATATCTATAAATGTATATGGGTATGAAGAATCTGTTCATCCTTTAAGAATTACAAAACATAAATTAGATAAACATGTAAATTTATTTTATATTAAAGATAATGAAAATGATCATTACTGTTGGATTAAAGATCTTTCTCGATTGATCAAAACACAACTAACAAATATGAAAGTAAAAATTTATCCATGTGAAAGATGTTTAAGATATTATTATTCAGCTGAAAAATTAGAAAATCATGAACTTGATTGTAAAACTAAAACGGCGGTAAAAATTGAAATGCCGAAAAAAGGTGAATATTTAAATTTCAAAAATTATAACAGATCGTTAAGAGTTCCTTTCGTAATATATGCAGATTTTGAATGTTTAACTAAAAAAATTGATAATTGTCAACCTGATTCATCAGGTTCTTATACTATGAAATATCAAAAACATGAACCAAATAGTTTTTGTTATTATATAAAATATCAAAATTATGATTACAAACAACCTGTAGTATATAGAGGATCTGATTGTACTGATAAATTTGTAGAAATGATTCATGAGGAAGTTAAAAATATTCAAAAGATTTATGAAGAAATTAAACCGTTGGAGATGACTTTTGAAGAAGAAAAACAGTTTCAGAAAACTGATATTTGTCATATATGTGAAAAGGATATAATAACATGGAATAATTATAAGAAATATGGGGAAAAACCTATTGGGATATTAGGAAAAAAGGTAAGAGATCATGATCATTTAACTGGAAAATATCGAGGTCCGGCTCATGAAATTTGTAATTTGAATTATAAAAATCCTTCCTTTGTTCCAGTATTCATTCATAATTTATCTGGATATGATGCACATCTATTTGTTAAAGCGATGGGGAAATTTAAAGAAAATATTGAGGTAATTCCAAATACTGAAGAAAAATATATTTCATTCACACAGAAAGTTGATAAATTAGAAATTAGATTTGTTGATTCATTCAGATTTATGGCTTCGAGTTTAGATTCATTATCTACGAACTTAAGAAAAATTCCTGAAGAAATGAAAGGTAAAAAGTTAGAAGAATATAAATTCTTGAAATCTATGTTTAGAGAAACCAGTAAATATTATAAAGATGAAAAATTAGATTTGATTACGAGAAAAGGTGTGTATCCTTATGATTACATGGATTCAGAAGAAAAATTTGAAGAGTCAAAATTACCTTCAATCGAAGAATTTTATAGTAAATTGAATGATTGTGATATTTCTGAAAACGATTATAAACATGCAAAAAAGGTATGGAAAACATTTGAAATTAGAAATTTAGGAGAGTATTCAGATTTATATGTTAAATCAGATGTTTTAATATTGTCTGATATATTTGAAAATTTTAGAGATGTCTGTTTAAAAACTTATAAACTTGATCCAGCTTGGTATTTTACAGCTCCAGGATTATCTTGGGATGCAATGTTAAAAACGACAGAAATCGAGTTGGAATTATTAAGTGATTATGATATGATTTTGATGTTGGAAAAAGGAACTCGTGGTGGAATATCTCAATGTTGTAATAGATATTCTAAAGCAAATAATAAATATATGAAAAAATATGATAAAAATCTACCATCTAGTTATTTAATGTATTTAGATGCAAATAATTTATATGGTTGGGCGATGAGTCAATATTTACCTTATGGAGGATTTAAATGGATAAAACCAGAAGAAATGGAAAATTTAGATGATGATTCAGAGAAAGGTTATATACTAGAAGTTGATCTTGAATATCCAAAAGAGTTACATGATGATCATTCTGATTTACCTCTAGCTCCAGAAAATGGAATACCAGGTAATTCAAAACATGTAAAATTATTAACGACATTATTTGATAAAGAAAAATATGTGATTCATTACAGAAATTTAAAACAATGTTTGGATATGGGATTAAAGCTAAAAAAAGTTCATAGGGTATTAGAATTTAAACAATCGAATTGGTTACAAAAATATATTGATCTCAATACAAAAATGAGAACTAGAGCTGTAAATGATTTTGAAAAAGATTTCTATAAACTAATGAATAATTCAGTGTTTGGAAAAACTATGGAAAATATAAGAAAACGAATTGATGTGAAATTGTGTAATAATTATGGGAAAGTTGAGAAATTAATATCAAAACCAAATTTTAAAGGAAGAACAATATTTGATGAAAATCTATCAGCAATTCATATGAACAAAACAAAAGTTAAATTTAATAAACCGATTTATGTAGGAATGAGTATTCTAGATTTATCGAAACATTTAATGTACGATTTTCATTACAATACTATGAAACGGAAATATGGAAATGATCTTAAATTAATGTACATGGATACAGACAGTCTTATATATAATATTAAAACAGACGATTTTTATGAAGACATGAAAAAAATGATTGATCTGTTCGATACTTCAGATTTTCCTGTTGATAACAGATTCAATATACCTAGAGTAAATAAGAAAGTATTAGGTAAAATGAAAGATGAAAATAATGGAGTTATTATGACAGAATTTATTGGATTAAGATCTAAAATGTATTCTCATAAAAATGAGATATCTATTTGTAAGAAATCAAAAGGTGTAAAGAAATCTGTTGTAAATAAGAAAATATCATTTGAAGATTATAAAGATTGTTTATTCAATAAAAGAGTTCATTATAGAACAATGAATCAAATCAGGAGTTATAAACATGAGATATATTCAATTCAAGTTAATAAAAAAGCTTTATCACCAGATGATGATAAACGTTATATTTTAGAAGATGGAATCCATACTAGAGCATTAGGACATTATAAAAATGTTTAAATAAAATTCTAAATAAGATTCTTATAAATTAATATCTTTAAATGTTAAAGAAGTAAGATATATTCTTACTTCTTTAACATGTAAAGAGTATAGAATTGAATTGAAATATTTTGCAGGATTTAAAAATTTCATTTCTAATAAATGGAAGTATTAAAAAAGATCCAACGAGTTGGTCAATGTCAAAATACTCCAATAAAGAAACTAACAGAATTGGAATGTGGTCAATCTTATTCAATTAAAGAATTTAAAGAAAGTATTACAAAATTTGGAAAACGTATAGTTGTTACGTTAAAAGATAAGGAAGATAAATTTCAAGTTTATCTACCAGATAGATTTAATGACAAATTAAATAAAAAAGATATTCAACAATTAAATTCACAGAAACTATTATTCGTTTATGACGGTTTAAAAGAATTAAATGATGGGAAGAAAATTCATATTATTGACTTCCGAGAAAATAAAAATGAAAATAGATCTAAATCTAAGAAATCTGAAAGTGATATTGATGATTAAACGTGTATAACAAATGGAAATAATAATTAAATTAATTATATATTATTTTTACTTTTTGGGGGTGATCCCAATTTTGTATCGTTTTAAAGAAATATGTTAAAAATATGTATTTTTTTTTATTTGTTAGGTTTTAAAGAAATATGTTAGAAAATGTATATTTTTTAAAAAAATTAGATGTTTGAGATAAAAATGAAAAATCCTACAAAAATCGACGATCAGGTTTTTTCGGGGAAATAGGGAATTTTGAAGACTGCGCCAGAAACCCTATATTACATCTACTACCACACAGCTCTTATAATAATAAAATAATGTTTCAAAATGTGGTGAAAATTAATTAATTTATATACATTCATTTGTATGATTATAAACATTTATGTAATTTATTATGTACATCTATCTATATGCAAATAAAAAAATAAGTTAAATATAACAATTTGCATATGTATGTAAGAGGATTAATTTTAAGTTCATAAATTTAAGTCACTTACAAAATGACATTTTTTACAAAGGAGTTTAAAAAAAAAAATCGTTATGTTTTAGAAGTTCTTTATGTATAAAACAAAAATTTCTATCTTTTTGGAAAGTCTTAGAAATATATACTTCACTTAAAGCTACATATTCTGCAAATGTAGACTCTTCCGTTTTTGTTTCTTCGATCTTTTTGTTTAATCGATTTACAGTATAATGCATTACTAAATAACCTAATAAGAAAACCAATGGTGGATTTTCGTTCAAAATGATCATTTAAGAATGTAGTCTCTACATCCATCTGTTCAACATTAAATCCTTTTGATATCTTCAACTTTTTTATTTTCAACAAAATCTCAAGCATTATTTTGTTTCAAACTATCTATTTCTCTATCTGTAGCTTTTACACAAAAATCACAATCGCTTGATCTTTATCAGATTCACCCTTTAGCCAATCCAATACAGCTTATGTTTTCTTGGATAACATAAACATGCCTAGCGACAATGATTTTATTATTCAAAAGTACTTTATATCCCACATCACTATAACCCATTAAAATGCACATATTCACCTTTTTATCCCATTTAGAAGTTATTTGTTCTGGTTTCCTAACAAAATCTTTACTACCATATAAATTAAAGTTAGAAACATCTGGATCCTTTCAAAAAAATATTTCATAGGGTATTTTATTCTCAATGGTGTTAGCTAAAGAGAGATTTTTCAAATAATTTGCTGCACTGACCATTTCTGGCCAACATTTTTTTCTACAATTGCTTCTGCCAGTAAGCAATGAGATATATTGTTCTAGTAAATCACACACAAACACCGTTTAATTCATGAACATATGTGGGGCAAGGATTAATTTTGATACACTTTTTTTTTTGGTAGTCATAATTCTTACTATTTAAATATTCCTTACCAATGTCACATCTCATAATACCAATTCTCTTATTTCCTAAGTTTTTAACCTCATTTATTTATTGAACAAAGGAATGAAAAACTTCTGTTTTAGGTTTAATAGTTTAAATCCTAGCAATCCTACTATAATCATCTATAAATGAAACAAAATATATTTCACCTTTGAGACTCATAGTTAGAAAAGGTCAGCATACAACACCGTCAACAATTCCAAAATACTTTTAGCCTTGTTCCTACTTTTTTCAAAAGGGACACGATTCATTTTACAACACAAATTTTATAAATTTATATCAGGTCCAGATAAACTGATTCTTTACTCCCTTAAATGCACTTGAAGTTCTCCCAAAACTTGATTCCTTGATATTTCATTTCAGTTGTTTGAATTAAATAAAGTTAAGCGTTTTACCACATACTACAACCCTCTCCATCAAATACCAGTACAAACATATTCATTTATTAATTTAAGAGAAACAGCGAGTGAGAGATTACTTCATAACCGACATTCATATAACCTACATTGCAACCTTCCTTCTCTACTATAGAAATAATATAAAAGCGCCTCTTAATAAAAGTATTGAAAATATTAAAGTTTTGAATAGAAACATGAAAACTTACTTATATGATATTAGTCCAAATTATATTAGATAAACACAGAACATTTTTATGATATACTTACTTATACGATATTACTCCATATTCTGGTTAGAGCCCAGTGTTGCCCTAGGCAATCAAATCAAAATAGATTTGATATGAAGAAAATTGATCTGATATTAAGAAAATTGATCTTAAAATCAGATCTTGTCCAAACTCTGAGAATATAAACCTACCATTTAGATAAACAAACAATATAAACAAAATAAAAGTAATCAGTTATTTTGCAAAAGAAAAACTTTTCGCCCAAAAAAAAGTTTTGTATTGCCTTTCTTCTTTGAAAAAGTTGCAACACTGGAAGAAAATGGCTATTTCGGAGAATTTACTCCTTCATAAATGACATTTTCGAAGGCGTAACTCCCGAACTGTGAATCCTAGAAGATTTTGAGCTAGACTACGAGATTTCCCGGATCAAGACGTATCTATGTGCGAAGTTTGGTCAATATCAGTCAAACGGTGTGGATTTGTATAAGGAACAAACAAACAGACAAACAGAAAAACAGACAAACAGACAAACAGACAGACACGTGATTTTTATATATATAGATAGACTTATAACGTTCATTAATATATCTATATAATTATTTTATTCATTAATATTCTTATTATTACATTATTCCTTATTATTATATATATACTTATATAGCACATTATTATTATTACATTATTCCTTATTATTATATATTTACTTATATTACACATTATTATTATTAAATTATTCCTTATCATTATCTATATACTTATAATGCTTATCATTATATCATACATACATTATACTTATCATTATCTATGCATTATACTTATCATTATCGATACATTATACTTATCATTATCTATATACTTATATTGCACATTATTACTACATTGCTTGTTATTATTGTTATTGTTTTTCGCTACACAGTAATTCACCAATTAATATGTATTTAATGCTGCAATTTGTTCAATGTAAGATATGTTATTTCATATCTTGGTCAATGTAAGATATGTTATTTCAGGTGTGCCTACGGTCTATGTGTAAGGCTCTTGTAGGGTATAGCAAATGTCAAAAAAGGAGTAATGGGTGTTTGGATGTTGGTTGGTTCAATTGGGCTTCAGGGCAATCAACTACTTGGTTATCTTTGCCCGAAAGAGTTAGGACGTAATCTAATAGAAAGGGGGAAGAGATTCCGATTAACTTGGGTGTGTCAGTGATTGTTCACTCATACATTTAAAGTTTCTTATGTAAAAATATGTTCATTGCTTTTTATAGTGATGATAAGGTGTTACATGGAATTAAGAATGAACTGGGTAAACAGCTGTTGACCAATTAAGTTTCTTTTCCAGGAATCGGTCTTACATCCTCATTATGATTATTGTAAAGCTTTCAGTCACTACTTTACATTTATTGTTTGTATTAATAATGACCTGTACCTATTTACCAGTCTCCTAATTGGTCTATGAACGTAGTAAAAAATACAGTTCGAGGAAATTAGTTGTCGAAACTCTTTTGTAGTTTTAAAATACATGTATTACCCAACTTATACAGCGCCGAAAATTCACCAGTCATTGCATATTTAAGATTTATCATTTTTGTTTCAGATTATGACCGCAGAAAAATGAAGCCAAAAAAAAGGTATTTCAAACATTAGCTTATTATTTATGTTATTAAATTTTACCTTCTCTTTTGGCCGCTAGGAATAAGGCGGAAAACGCCTAAGGCGTGAAAAGTTCCTATTTTCGGGAGTACGATTTCTACCAGGGTCCTATTTCATTCCAAAAGGTCCTAAAAGTAATTTTTTAAATGCTTTTGGTGATATTTCTTAAGTTAAGCACTAGAATATGTATGATACCTTTATTTTCAAATGTTTATATATAAATACTAAAAGCGTTAAGGCTTGAGGCAAAGGGTTCAATTCCCACTGGGGATGGTGGCTTTTCTTTAGAAAAAAGAAAAGGCATCAGCCCTATCCTGGCTAGAAAAGGGTGGTAACCTATAGATAACCCGTCCTAAAATACGTTGTTCATAATAAATGTACGTTAAAATTTAAATAAATACTAAAAAAAAAAAGAAAAAGATTGTAGCAAATAATACAAATCCTTGATTACAGCAGCACTGAAATAAAAAAAAAATAAAAAAAGTGAGCAAACAATCAGTGGAAAGTCCATAATCAGACAATTATCTTTGAACCAATAACCAGTGAGAAAATAGTCAATTCTCGGTCAGGATAGTTCATAAAACTTCATTTAAAAACAAAATAAAAACTATTTTTAATTGACGACGTTTCAACTCGAATTTGCAATTGATATTAGGTACTGTTCTCGTGCGTGTGGAGTCCATTACGTTGTCATAGCACCCGATTTTTTTTCTTAAAACAGATCATTGATCGTGGTGATTAATCAATGATATAGTAACTTCTAAACTTTTCAGCTCTTCAACTGCTCATAGGACTGAAATATTACAACAACCAATTACTATAATGTTATCTCGTCTGTGATGATGTTATCTCGTCTGTGATGATGTTACCTCGTCTGTGATGATGTTATCTCGTCTGTGATGATGTTATCTTGAGTTTCAATTTAGGCCCCATTGTTTTGGGAAAAGTATGACTGAACAACACTGGTAGTCAATGGACTTAACCAGAAAAACATTAGTTTGTTAAAATATTCTAAGCATTTTTTAAGCGAGACACCTCCAATGAGACACATACAACAAACATGGGCATCCTTTTTAAAACCCACTCGTTTTCAAGCCATTAATCCCGAGCAATCATGTATAATTTTGTTTGTTGAAAGCTTAAACCTAATTGGAGCCGTGGTAATTATAGCTTGTCCGGAGGTAAAATTGATTGGAAAGTTTCTTGACTGAATAAATATATAAATGCGGGAAACAGCCAAGAGGCAAACATAGTTTAGAGGGAACCAACCACCTGCGCGGGGTAAAATCAAAGCATGTTGACTATGTACATTGACTATTTACCTGCTGATTGGAAGAGCTTCGGCACATGGATACAGTCGTGTGGGGTTACATTGCCAACCGAAAGGATAGCGGTAAGATTGAATCCATATGGATATTGGTCAATTTGAGGAGCAACAATAATCATACACATGATATTATGAACGTTTTATAAACATACTAGCTGCAGAAGTTATTTTATTACATTAAATAATGTAACATCAAAATTAACGCTACTATTTATAAAATTTTGTGCAGTTTATTATAGCACGGTTCCCATAATGATCTATGTTATTCATGAATTAATAAGTAATCAATATATAATATTTTTGGATATTGGGGCGCTCCGGGCCAGTGTCAAGAAACAGATAATCTAGAGATAACCCGTCATCTATAGGTTACCAGTAACAGGAGCTTAAGGGGATATTATTACCTCGGATAGACCATCAACCGGTACAGGGTAAACTCTATGAGGGACAAAATCAGAGTTTATTTCTAGTAATTCAAGGTCTGCCATGATAGTTCAAATGAAGCTCAAATAAAAATAATTTTAAGAAATAAATACACTACGCTAACAGCTGACCTGTTGTCCTAGCAACGCTCAAAGCCTTGGCTTGCCTGCTCTCTAACCAAATAAAAATTCAAACCCCTCTAAAAAAACTTAAAAATTCGAATATCAAAAAATCCTTTCTTAGCGAGTGTTTACGTTCTAAAGTGAGTGTCCATGCGAAATTTCAATTTTTTCTGTGAAGAGGTTTGGGCTGGGCGATGATAGGTGAGTGAGTGGTATTTGACAAATATATATTAGATGTTCAACAAATGAACAAAAATAATTACAGACCAAAATTATCAGGTCTCATGATATACAATAAAATCAGAACTGATAATTCAGAAATAAGCAATCTTCTTAAAGATATATGTAATCATATAAAAATATTTTAAACTAGCTGAATACCCGTGCTTCACAACGGCCGGTAAGAAGTTTTTATATTGCGTTAAATAAGATATGATCAAAAGTAACGCTACTACATCATTTTGTACAGTTTATTATTACACGGACATTAGAGTTATCCACGAAACACCATGTGGAGGTAACCGTGCTAGTTTTCGCTGGGGAGTAAAAAAAAAATACAACAACTACTTAAAAAGTTAGGTAAACAGAGACAAATACACGTTGAAAAGAATAAAACTAAAAACTTTAAAGTTTTAAGCACTTATCTCTTCGATAGTCATCGCCACACCGAACATTACTACAGAATCTTCTTTGAAGAGAATTTAGTAACCTTTCGAATAGCCGCCTTCCATTTACTACGATTTCCCAACCGTTTTCGAGATATTTTAGAAAATATACTGAAATCCGAAAACGTTGTATACCATTAATAATTTTTTTCTATATACTTCTTAACTCCAAACGATTCCAAAGTTTAAATATCTTAGATTAGATGAATGTCGAATATCTGGTACAAGTTTCAAGTGAACCAATCATCGTTTATGAATACCCATACAGGAAATTAGTTTGGAAAAGTATTTCTATCAAATGTTCTCCTAAACGGTGGCATAAATCGCTTGAAAAATGGTTTCATTCGTTTTCCTACGTTAGCGAACCTATATAACGAATACATGCAAGCATATGGACTCGAAAATGCAAGGGTTCCGATTTATTCACGCACATTTTGCTCCCAAAACCATGTTCCAGCAAACGGATTCAGCTGGTTATTGAACTGGACCTTTCAAATGAGAAGAAAGATTTTTGTACCAAATGTAATCATAATAGGACCATTTTTGAGCCGATGAGGACCACCTTAATAATTCAAACCCCCCTAAAAGTACTAAAACATTTGGATATAAAAAAAAAAAAACCTTTCTTAGCGAGTGTTTACTTCTAAACGGATTGTCCGAGCAAAATTTCAAATTTTGTGTCAAGTGGTTCGGGATATTATTACCTCGGATGGACCAGGGCGTAAAAATCACAGTTTATTTCTTGTAATTCAACGACTGCCACCATAGTTGAAATTAACCTCAATTAAAAATAATACTATGAAATAGATAATGTACGGTAACAGCTGATCATTATCGTCCTAGCAACGCATGCTGCCTTGGCTTGCCTGCTCTAACCAACTAAAACTTTAATCCCCTCTAAAAATACTTAAAAATTCGAATATCAAAAAATCCTTTCTTAGCAAGTGCGTTATATAGGGAGTGTCCATGCAAAATATCAAAATTTTCTGTCGAGCGGTTTCGGCTGGGCGTTGATAGGTCAGTGAGTGGTATTTGACAAATATATAGTAGATAACTTTATCCAAAAAATTATTAAATTATTCATAACAAACAATATTTTGCGCTTTGATAAACTTTTCATAATAAATAAATACGACTAATATTTATTTATATTTAATAAAGAGCTTGCGAAAGAAGCGATTCGCTCTTTTTCATATGTTGGCGGTAGAAACCACTGACAAACCAATATATATATATATATATATATATATATATATATATATACGACTAATATTAAAAATAAACATTTTAAAATTGGTCAAATTTTAAAATTAAAAGTTTTTATTCTTTTTGGACTCAACTTATAGGAAGCAGAGGATATCAATAGAATTGATGAATCTAAGCTGTAACTCGTTAAAAGTGGGCTCACTATAGTTTTTCGCAAAAGTGGAACAAATTCTTACTTTTTGGCTAGTGGTTGTGATGATTTTATCTGGTCAAATTTGGACTTCGACCAGTTCATTTGACGCAGAATTTAATATTCCTTACTTCCAATTTAAAGTGGGTTTCCCCAAAATGAACGGTTCAAAAGTTAATGAAGAAAATCTGACGCAACTGCTACAATTTTGCGGTTTTTCGCCTGCCAAAAGTTCTTTTCCCCGGCTTTCGAGGCCAAAAACTTAATTTCAGCATACAATCACCATACCTAAGTATATAAGGGGATAAATATCTTGTGGAGGAATTACAGTTACCTCGACCCCATTATGAAGCCTCTATATACTGGGCTATATATCAGGCAGTCATCCATATGTTAGGTGTTAGGTTGGTTTCGCTGCATGAAAATTACATGATTAAGTGTTTCTGTCAGTTCTTTCGTAAAGATGCAAGTGTAAGTAAATTTATTGAAACATATACAGCAAGATGTGCCTGGGTCATAATATATTTTTTTCAGATATATATTAATTTGTGTTTAAATAGTGTTTCCTTTTGTTTGTTATTAGGTCTCAAATTGTGTTTCATTTATTTTCGTGCTAGGCGGAAGGTCAAATAATATAATATTTAACCTTCCGCCTAGCACGAAAATACGAAGATCAAGAAAAGGGTCAGTTGAATAATAATTGTGTTTTATTTAGTTTGTATTATATACCTTAAGCATTTTAGCGCGGTTACTCCCTATCTCCATAGGGAGAACCCGATTATGAGGTCTACCTCACGACGCAATCCGGAAGTGCCGACTAGTAACTTTCACGTTTCAGGCCCTCTAGATCACGAAAATATAGGTGGCTCAAATTTGTATATATATATATATATATATATATATATATATGTATATATATATATATATATATATATATATATATATATTCTATTGAAATATTTTGGAAATTAATCCTATCTAAGATGTTTAAATTTTTGTTATATTTGGAGTTAAGGAAGTATGCGGAAAAAAATATTTTATTAATAGACATGAAAAGTATTCGGATCTTCAAATATTTTTCGTAAATATCTCGATAACGGTTGGGAAATCGTGGTAAGTGGAAGGTGACCATTCGAATGCTTGCTAAATTCTCTACAAAATGGTTCTGAAGCAATATTTGATGGGGCTACGTCAATCAGAGATATAAGCGCTTAAAACTTAAAAAGTGTTTGTTTTGTTGTTTTGAAAGGGTTTTTCTCTTTGTTTATATCACTTTTTAATTGGTTGTTTCTTGTTTTAAATTGCATTTATCATTAAAATTAGTATTGTAGTAAAATAAGCTAAGAAACGGTGAAAGGTATTGGTAATAATTTTGGAGTGGCTGTGGTAATCAAGATGGCTGTGGCTAATCATGATGACGTATGCATAGTTTTGAATTCTCATTTCTATTTAACCTTCCTCATACGTAGCCTTCGACTGAAGTTATCGTTATTTCTTATTTTATAGAAAGATTTAACCCTCGACAGAATGGAATTTTATTCGCCATGAAGCACATATTTACAGTTGATTATAACAGTAAAACGAATTTTCTAGTAAAACAAGATACTTAAAATGACAACGAATTTTTGGTTGTTTAGAATAGAGCCTTCTCAGCAGTAGTCAAAGAGTAAGTACGTTTTCAGTACATAATTGTATTGACTTATACAGATTAAGAATTATCCACTTCTGGGTAAGTTGACTACTGTCAGTTTCCTGTGATTTGTGATGCTAATCTATTCCATTTCTTCGAGAACCGCGCTAAGATGACGCAGTTCCTGCGAGTCGGACTTTTATTGTAACATACTGATGTATATGTAACTCAAAACAGTTTACCGTAGCTTTAGCTACTTTTGACAAGTCTAAGTATAAATATATATATATATATATATATATATATATATATATATATATATATATATATAAATATAGATATATGTATATACACCATAAGTATTATAAATTACTTATCCTTTATTCTTTTTAGTTCTCCAAATGTACTGAGAAAGATAAAAAGAACTGAACGAAAGAGTAAAAGAAGAAGAGGCAAAAGGTTTTTGGGGGATATAATAATAAATATATGGTAAGAGAGAGCTGGAATTGTAAATGTCGATTTATTCCTAGCTGTTCTCACGTAGGACCGATTAGGTCGAAGCTACGTAAGAGATATCGTTTGGGCGTGATTCTGCCTCCTTTATGTCTCTTTCTCAGTGTCTTCTTCGACTTCACGTATGGATAACTTAATACAGATTCGCTAAAAGTTGTTTGTTTGTTTTTTAACTTCTTTTTTATTATTAAAAAACGTTTTTTATTTTGAAAACAAATATTAAAACCTAGCAGGGTGATTTTATCTCCTCCTACATTCGGGCATATATCGCCAGCAGCACAAATATTCGAAAGCATTAGAGCCAACGTCCTCAGACTGTACATGATGTTTGTTCGTTTTGTATTTGTAAGAATGTGGTTTAAAAAAGAGGACCGCTGATGATATTAGAGAAAGTATAGACAATCTTTTTTATACATAATATATCCACAAGAGCAGAAATTATGACACATAAGACATCTCTGCCCATAATTAAAGTGTGGCTTAGACAAATAGTCAGATAGTTGTAAATCGGTTGTACAAATGGCGCTAGTAGAGAAGAGCCATCCCGCAGGAGTCTATGACTATTGGGGGCATATTTTCCTTAATATGTAAGTTTCGATGGGGCGATGTCAATCGGGGAATCTTTAAAACTGTTAGTTTTGCTCTTTTAAATGGGTTTTTCATCTCATTTAGTATTTCTGTTCGCTCTCTACAGATTTTAATGAAATTAGGTATTATCTCTCTACTAATGGCAATTGGGAAACGTTATCAAGGACGAATTCCTTTACTAGAGGAATAATGATAATCCTATTGGCTTACAAAAACCAAAGCCCGTGAAAGTGATAATATGTTTAGTGGAAGTCTAAGATTAGAGGCTCAACCAATGTCTCTCAATCAACACCTCAGATTCATGCGTTGACGGATATGCCAGCGAGAGTTCCTTAATCAGGAACCTCAGGAGGACGGAAAGAGCTAATTGTATTAGTAGAAGGAGTGGAGGAGGGAGTGAGGAGATAAGAGCGACACACGAGCGAGAAAGGCAGTGGTTTCGGGCGGTAAGTACCACCGCTAGTAGGCATGGAGGGTGCTCCAACTTGAAGGAGCCATGCTGACTAAGGGACCGGGTCGAGCATGCTTAGACACTGATGAAGGTAATCTCATGACGTCAGCCATCGACCGCTCTAGCGGTGCCAAGTCGGAGCTTTGATCCGCTGCCGACAATCGCTTCGATTCCGGGGGCGTGGAGAATCCCTCTGAGGATTAATTTATTAAACAGTTCCGAACAACGCCTATCTTAACGAGCCAAACCTCAAATAGATAAACTTGGGCGTGTGGGAGTATCTAAAGCTTTGTGATCCGAACGCGTTGTGTGTGTTTGTCTGAAGGCCTCCGAGTTAGTTCTGAAGCCGCAACTAGCGTTATTCTACCGTTCAATAGTGGAATCCAACATCAAACAGTAACTTCGGACAACAACTTTGATATTTAAAGGCGTTACATTCTCATATTCTCTTCGACCCACATATCAGTAAATTCGAGTAAACTATGTAAAGTTTCTCCTTACCATTCCTGGAAAATGTATGTAAAAATTAGTGTAATGGACTTCATTTTGTTCGAAACGAAAATGGCTATACCACATCCAAAGGTAATAAGAGATATGTATTACGAATATAAGACAATCGTCTGTCCATTAGGAGTGGGGAACCTAAAAACCTTTTTCCAGGCCAACATATTGGATACCTCCAGCAAAAGGATATTTTTGTACTTTGAACAAAACTTGCTAAACCATATTTTTAGCTAATGAGAAAGATATATTACAAATATAACACAAATACGTCCATTAATAATAGTGTATTGAATAAAAGCCTGTTTACAGGTCAACGTTTTAGAATGCCTCTAACAAAAGTAGGTTTTGTGTTATTAGAACGAAACTCCTTAAACCATATCATTAGCTAATAAGAGAAATACATTAAAAAAAAATAATACAAATCCATGTACATTAAAATTTCTTAGAATACTTGTAGCAGATGTAGTTTTTGTTTACTTTAAACGAAACTTGCAATATCACACTTAGATTTAATGATAACGGACCATTATGTATTCAGGGTGTATCGCACGTTAATAACAATTTTCCAAGGGGTAAAACTAGACAAAAAATGTAGTTCAACTCATCCAACCACATATTTCTATCTCACTCTGTTCCAGACATATGCTGTTCTAAAGGTTCTTTAGAAAAGAAAAAAAAAAGTGTTTTTTGTAGTGCAACTCATATTTTCTCTCCTTGAACACATTTGTTTTCAACGTTTCATTACATTTTTGACTAATACACGTCCAACGTTCTCAAATATCTCATTTAAAGTAAATATGTAAGCTCTAGGTGGTATATCTAGTATACTGCCTGATCTCTGCTCCTATTATCTCATAGCTAGGACTAGCAGATAGCTTTAGGTACTAAGCTGTAAACATAAACACAGCTCTTCTACAATCAGTCTTTAATGAATATAGTTTGCTCAATTAGTTTTATGTCTAGTAATTATTAATTATTATTATTATTATTACTATTATTATCTATTATTATTACCTCTCCTATTACTTATCAGTGTAATATCTCTTCAAATAATTATTATCATTATCATTGTAATTAAGTATTATTTATCATTAATTATTTTAGTTATCATTAATTTATATTATCATTATATAGTAGTTAGTAGTATAAGTCAGGGTTTTTGTGTCATTTTTCCCTTATAAAGTGATAGACTTTATTTTAAGACACTGCAGTGTGTTAATCCTAGAAATAGAGTGTTTGTGTGGTATAGAGGTACACATGTGTAATTTTAATCGTTGTCTTTTATTCAATAAACATATTTAAATTTAATAAAAAAAAAAAAAAAAAAAAAAAAAAAAAAAAAAAAAATCTCATTTAAACCGCAGTGACAACTCAAAAAGTAGAAATTAATAAAAGCTTCTGGTTACTCATCCAGAAAAAGTCCTGCATCTTTCTAGCGATATACTCAGAACTGAGATTATCTCTCAATTTCATGATTTAATTAGAATTCTATCAGGGAAAAAACATCAAATAAATAAAAACAAAGAACATTTAGATGTGTGTCATCTGATACACCCTGTATAATCAAAGTCTTTATTTTAATTGTGTGAGTTCACTCCAGAACCAGATTATTATTCCGCCAATACGAACCATAATTTATTTTTATTACTCCTTTATCACACTGTATTGCACATTTAAAATCTCGGGAGCGATTTAATATTTAAAGTATACATATCTCGTTCAAATTTATTGAAAGAAGTACTGCATAAATGGCGACACAAACACCCCTGAAACCCGCGGATAAAAACGGTCAATATTTGAAATGCATTGAAGCAAAAGGGCGGACCAATGAAAATATTTTATCTGGCAATATGAATAAAGGTTGAAAAGGGGAAGAGAGTTGGATCCTGTCCTTCGGTAGAACAGGTTTCCATCAACAGGTAGTCCGCAGTTTATTGATCAATGGTCTTTGATAAAATGACGCATTGCTTTGCCATTGATAAATACTATCGGTAAATTGTACGGATTCTATAAATAAACTCCAAGCCAGTAAAAAATATATTGTCTCCTTGTTTCAAGAATATTTTGTTAAGTTACATCTTTTCATGTTAATATATATTTTCTACCGCCGTCGAAAGTCTTTATTTTGCAATATATGAATATTGTGTAGTATTGTTTTATATACACATTTTCATTTCAATAACAATGATTACTTAACTTTCTTGGAGTCCTGAGTAATAAAGCAATAAGAATAATATCCATAAATTTTAACATATATATTTTTCTGAAGAAAGTTGCTGGAGTTGCACATAGATAGACTGGTTGGCATTTGCGCTCTGCTGTAATCTATTCCCTGACCCATCTGATGCGACGCATGAGATACTCCCTTGCGCCAATGGGGTCCCTACAGATTTTCTGTTGTTTTATTTTGGGCGGAGGTAGGTGGTAGAGGGGGTAGAAGATACATCATATACTTTGAATGATTCTTATATAGGCATTATGAAAGAATGCGTATGTACGATTGTGTTTTAGTTTTTTGCGTTTTTCTCGGAAAAGGAGCAAAAACGAGAAAAATTCCAAAGGACTTTTTTCTTTCTTTTTTCATCCTGCGTCGACTTCCGAAGTTTTGCCGTGTATATATATATATATATATATATATATATATATATATATATATTAAATTACTTATTTTCGTGCTAGGCGGAAGGTCAAATAATAAGAACTTCACGACAATGTTTCACCAACTTTATTACCTCCCTACATGTTTCACACCTTTTTTGGTGCCTCTTCAGGGGAAAAAGTTACATATATAAAAATTACAGCCTCAATCTGAGGAGGACAATCTTCCACCAGTACGGCGACCTCTACTAGTCTAGGTACTGGTGGAAGGTTGTCCTCCAAGATTGAGGCTGTAAGTTTTATATATGTAACTTTTTCCCTGTGAAACATGTAGGGAGGTAATAAAGTTGGTGAAACTTTGTCGTGAAGTTTTTATTATTTGACCTTCCGCCTAGCACGAAAATAAGAAGAATAAGGTCAGTTGAAGAATAATAAAATTAAAGTATAAAACACTTCGGCACAAAATAATTTTTTTTTTGTCATTCTGTTTCTATGAAAAGTGATTTCAAGAAAGACTACCTAAAGCAATTAAATGGTCCTGCAGTTTTTGTGAAACAGATCGTTTTGTAAATGAAGCCAATTTTTCCTCTCTATCTAGATTTTTTACATGTGTTTATTTTACATTATTTCTGTGGTATTAATATGAGTTACTCCTTGAGACTTTCCGAGTAAAGTAGCAAATAACGTTTTAAGAAATATTAATTTATTCGTTCTTAAATAAAGCTTCCTAAATTGGCAAACCGCTACTTTCCAGTTGGATGGCGTACAAAAGCAATAAATTTAATTTTCTAATGAACAATGAAAGTCCCTAAAATTTCATTACATGAGCTTATGAATACTAAAATCCAATCAACGCTCTAGCGGGAATCTATTTTCAGTCAATAACTAAATGTTTTATTAAATTTGATCACCTATGTTTGCATAAATATATCAATAATAATGCCAAAGAATATGTTTTAAATTACCAATAAAAACACAATGTAAAAATAAATATTTTCTTTCCACTTTATTTTTAATGAACAGTCTCTTCAATCATTATTTTTTCATTTTGTTCTGGCTTAAACCCCACCTTTTAATGGAAAGATTTTGCTTTTTTTGCAACGCCAATAGATGAGCGCAATGTCTAATTAGTTTTTTTGCAATATAAATAGCGTTCTGACTGTCAAAAGGATATTAATAATATGGGTCCGGAGTAGATGCCCCATTCCAGATGAACAGATTTTGCTTGACAACGAATTCGTTCAAACGTTTTATGGAGACGTTATATGGCTATTTTAATTAATTAATTAATTGTATAATATAGTAGGTAAAACAATGTAGATTTAAAAAATGGCGACCCTACGTTCAATATATGGGACATCCTAATTTTCGTCCTGCAACTTTCAGCAGGAGTTCCACTAGGGAGATGGCCTGGTCAGTAGTATACTCCGGCCACTTGATTTTTCCGTTTGCAGGTACCCATTAATTAATTAAAAGCCAGGTGAGTTTAGACACGGTATGGCCCCAAAATATATTCGCATTTCGTCGAAATAGTACACGTTTAATTCATAATTGCATAATCCATTATTTTACGCTTTCCTGTATTTAATTTTTTTTTTTTTTTTTTTTTTTTTTTTTCTTCACACACTAAAGTTGCTGACCTCAAACATCCAAAGAATTTAAAACAATATATATATATATATATATATATATATATATATATATATATATATATAAATCAGTTCCGTAACAGGCCACGAGGGCCCTGAGGGGAAGATACTATAGAGGTATCTGATTCATGACCATACGGCACACTAGGGAGATAGTATGGTCAGTACTATGCTCCGGCATTTTCCCCTTGGCTGCTTCGACTGATAGAGTCATTAGCACCCAAGGTACCCATTATTAAATTCGGTCAGGAAGACCAAATTCGACCCATGAACGAAGATACTAGAAGAAAAAATCTTTAGTGCTTGCTCCGGATTTGAACTCAGGTCCTCCAACTTATTAGTCCAGTGCTCTACCACTGAGCTAACCTCGCCCCAATTCATATATATATATATATATATATATAAATATATATATATATATATAAATATATATATATATATATATATATATATATATATATATATATATATATATATATATATATATATATATATATATCGTTTTCTTTACCAGTATTTAAAGGACATTTTGAACTTGTAAAATCAGCTGTTCAGCTTGTAAAAAAAAAAAATCTTCAGAGCAATATATAGGTACGTGTGTATATATATATATAAATATATATATATATATAAATATATATATATATATATAAATATATATATATATATATATATATATATATATATATACACACGTACCTATATATTGCTCTGAAGATTTTTTTTTTGTGTAAAAAGAGGAGTTTGTTAAATTTATGATGATGAACCGCTATCCTTTCAGAGCGAAATCCTTCATAAAATTGAGAGGTATATTGAAGCGAAGGCGATACAGTATAGGTAATAGAGAAGAGGTTAACCCTCTCCCTCCCGCCAAAAAGAGGAATATGGTAAATCTATAAAACATGAATTTGAAGGGGAGAAGAAGTAGGATGGGGTAAGAATTGGGTGTGTGTACGTGGAGTGCGGGGTTTATCTAAAAGTCAAATTCCCTCGAGAGTGTTGAGCCGATGGGGTGTAGGGTGTGTAGTTACCTCGCCCGCTACACCTCCAAAGTCCTATCTAATGTGTGTATTAGGGGTATTTTACTCAGGAGATGTCATTTTACCCTTTTATGGGTGGTGGGTTTTGTAATTCGCTTTATTTTCATGAGACGTAGCTATTAGCAAGTTATATCATTCATTTTAGTTTCATATATCAGGCATCCCGTAAGTAATATCGGCTTACGTCGGTTGACTGTAGAAAGTGGCGATCAAAGTTTTTTTCTTAGCTCTTCGAATGTTACAACAGGATTTTATTCTACATTAGCTACCCTGCCTACCTGCGATAGGAGTTCGCGATTACACCCAATCAGGACATAGCAATCAGGACACCCCTGGAGAAATGGAATAAGAAGATATAAATAAATAAATAAATAAATATATATATATATATATATATATATATATATATATATATATATATATATATATATATATATATATCGCTTCCAGAATTGCTACGAACTTGTCTCGTGACTATGTTTTAACAGTTACTCTACAAACTGTAAGGAACAAGTTACGGGAAAGTAGATTTTGTGGCCATATTCCAAGGAAGAAACCATCCATTAGCAAATGAAATCGGAAGCGACGCCTGAAATTAGCAAAAAGGTATCTACAAAAGCCTCAATATTTTTGGGACGAATTTGATATTTTCTCAGAAGAAAGTCGACTTAACATTTTCGGTTTAGATGGTCAACAAGAAGGAAGGAGAAAAGTCGCTCTAGCCACTAGACCACGGGAGACCCCCTGTTGTGTAATGTAAGTGTTTTTAGACAGAAGGGACATAAGTGTAAATCTTCAGCAGGTGTTTCAAGACTTTTTTTTTCCCCCAGTGTAGTATGACGGGAACCGTGCTATAATAAATTACACAAAATAATGTAATAGCATTAATTTTGATGACACATTATCTAACGCAATAAAATAACTACTTATCTGCCGTGACGAAGCACGTGTATTCAGCTAGTGTAAAAATATACGTTATATATATAGGGGAAGGTGTTGTACCTCTGACCATATTGTACCTTTGACCACCGAGGCTGTGGCGCCTGTTAGCAACATTTTATAAATTTTGGTCTAATTAGTGTTTAGCTCCTTCACTAGAGGGCTTGTGTAACCTACTTTGGATTATTCAAGTCAAAGAGGATTCTTGCAAAAAATACTTATCCATTTCTATCATAAAAATGTAAGTTATTTATTGATGACGTTTTGCCTCATAATATTTTCTGTGTTAAGTCTTTTTATCATTAATCAATAAGAAATATGGTTTAGCTTCTGAAATCGATTTATCTTAACCCTAAAACTTTTAGCATGCTTTGTAATTTGCACTACCAGGGTGTTGAACCTCTGACCACGACTAGTTGTTGTTCCTTTGTTGTTCAACTTTTATCGATTGGAATAGATTTTTCAGCATATTAAGCATAACATAATATCAATAATAGCTTTTTTATTATGCTTACATCCTTGACCTGTATTTATTAAACTTACAATTAATTTCAATATTACTGAATACAATTTTTATCCTGCACTGCTGTATTGTTTTTACGTGGTCAAAGGTAAAACACCCCAAGGTCAAAGGTACAACTACATGTTGTACCTTTGACCACTGTACGAATATTTTTTTAATATTATTAATGTTTTTTATAACGAAATTAATAAAAAATATTAAATGTAAAGCTAGAACCTTGAAAAAATTAAATATGATAAGCAATAGAATACTAATCACAATGAAATAAAAAAAAATGAATTTAGCTTTAATATTCGAGCTAAAAAAATTTTAATTTTGCAAAGTGGTCAAAGGTACAACACCTTCCCCTATATAAATATATATATATATATATATATATATATATATATATATATGTATATATATATGTGTGTGTGTGTGTGTGTGTGTGTGTGTGTGTGTGTGAAGTTGGTCACAGCTTAATTCTGACCTCCCATATACATTGATAGAGCTTAGCAACAGCAGCATCCATGAAGAATATTCCAGAATACTAATACTGGCCAAGGAGCTAAAAATTATATATTTGAGGACTGAATTACGATGTTACCAACTTCCTACAATATCTTAGCCTTCAACTTAGGATCTATAGTATACATATATGTATTAAAATATTAATAACTGAAATAGTTTATCGTTATAATTATCATTAAGACCTGGAACACAAAGAAATCGATTCCATTGTGCACAATAGGAGTCCAAGGAAGGGACGAGCTACTGTTACTCAAGAACAAGAGGGTGGGTCTGGTTCCTATCGCTCTTCTGATTTTCTGATCTGTCTCCGTCTTCTGCAAGTTATAGCTGTCACTCTCAGGGCGACGTAGGATCGTTATTCCTGATACAATCTTTTCTTCAAGCTCCCTGGATTGGTTTCCTCTTATCTCAACGACCGTTTCATCAAAAGAAAACTCGATATTAAAGCTTAAAAATTCTTCAAGATATACGAACTATGTGAGTTTTTCTACATTAATTAGTTGAGCAATTTGGGTTCAAAAGAAGTTTAAGTTCAAATTGCGGAATTTAATCAGGATTTACAAGAAACAATTCTACTTTTGATAACGTGATTACACGGAAGACGGGATATGTATATAATTTCTATCTTATATATTTATATTATAATTTATGAGCATATCCTAAATTTATCATTCAATAAAATGTTATTCCTTAAAAAAAAATGTTATTATGAGGCCAACGCTTTCATTATTAATTTGATTTTTAAAAATACATATTTTCTTTCACAATTCACTTTTAAGTCCTAGTAGATTCATATTAAAAATATTTAGAATTTTATAAGCTCTTTAAAACTAGGCAATAAGCAAAATAAGTAGACGAACGTAGGTATAGTCAGAGTTCGGGCTTGGTAACGTAATAGAACTGCATTAGGTATTAAAAAATTCGTTCCTATTTTTGTCGAAACGTCAGCAAATATTAAACTCATTTTCTTATGAAAAATGAATTTTTATTAAGATACTAAGACCAAACCCTGACTATATCAACCTTCTCAACTCAAGCGGTCAACAATCGTCTCTCAATAAATAGGTAGACGTGTCTCATAGACATTCTCATAGTTAATGATTAGGGGATTCCAGTACTGATGGGTTAAATATACTTTCGACATTTCACTGCGCAACAATAAAATGCTGATTCACGCAACAAAGTACGCGGAATCGCTGGAAGGAATCCCCGCATTATAACGTAAGAACATGGAATCGATTGTGACTGAAAATTCCTGAAAATTGAATTCTATATTCCAGAAGCACTGAAAAAAGGGAAATAAGGTGATTTTTATGAACAAACATTGAAAAAATCAAATTAATTCTTTGGAATGATCTAAATTTATCTTGAGCTAAAACTAAAAATTAATAGTTAGTATTTATTTTTCCTCTTATAATTAATCATGTATTTATTTTTGTTTCAGTTGTCTTCCAAAAAAGAATGTCGGGTGCTATTGAAGTTTAGTGAAAGTAAGTGCTATTCATGCAGTAAAATTCCTATGGATAATTTTTATCTAGTTTTGTATAAGATTTGATAAATTTATTTCTTAATTTTGACTTTCGAATTTGTAGTGTAATGCGATTGTAAAACGATAGGAAAAAATACAATTCGATTGTCAGAAATTTTGGTTTATTAAGGTATAAGAACAATTTATTATTATTACTACTTAAGTCAGACCCGGTGGCTGTGAGTGTTAAGGCGGTGAATTGAGCGGTCGTTTCAAATCTCCTTGGGGATGGCAGCTTCTCTTTCGAAAAAAAAAATCGCTGAAGTTAATTAATTAAGCAAATTCCTGATAAGATTGGTAGTGTACACTGAATGATTTGCACCTTGAACGAGTATCTATTCATTATGCAGATGCACTGCAAGAAAGGAAAAAAAAAATGTTTACTTTCTTTTCACTGTTATTTCTTTCTACATTTTTTTTTCGAGCTGATATTTTTGGATCATTCTCTTTTCAAATCGTCGTAGTTTTAAGAATAATTTGTTGAAACATTTTAACTCTAAAAATTTAACACTTTAAAAAATATATCGATTAAGAAAATAGATCTTTGGATACTTTTAAGGTTGTATTAGCCCAACTAAATGTCGGTTTTATTGTGCTTTTCTACGATTTGTTAGTTTTCTAAACGTATCTGCTTCATTTGTTTGGTATGAAATATATAATTACCAGAAGGCGCTAATAGCCACGATTTGTTGATGCGCCGTAAAAAATGAATAAAATAAAAAAAAAAGTCCGATTCGCAGGAACTGCGTCATCTTAGCGCGGTTCCGTTCTTATCTTTAGTGTTTATGAAGGCATAGAATAGAAACAGTTATTACTTTGTTTAGATCAATAGCGAAACACCTATCCAAATGAAATCTCAAACTAACCAGTCTTGAAAGGTCTTGATTTACAATCTTACCTGCATGGGTCAGCTATCCCATAAGTCGGGCAGAAAGGCCTCCGCTCAGAGGCATTTGGAAAGCCTTGGGATCTCTCTCATTGAACGCTACATTTTTAACAATAAATTGATCTTCTTATTTTACTTAATCTGTTTTATTGTCAAATACCTTATCCGACTATAAGCAATTTAAAAATAACAAGGAATAAAATTGACAAAAAGAACCATTCGAATAAACGAAATCAATTACTTTAAAGTTTTAAGCACTTATTTCTCCGATTGACATCGCCTAATTAAAACTTTCTTTAGAACCTTTTTTGTAGAGCATTTAGTAAGCTTTCGGATGGTAACCTTCTGCTTCCCAAGATTGTCAACGGTTTTCGAGATACTAACGAAATTATACAAAGTTACCAAAACTTTTTTTGTCTGTTAATAAAATATTTTATTCTAACCCTTCCTTTACTCCAAACATAACCAAAATTTCAACATATTAGTGTTGATGAAATTCGAACATGCAGAAAATGTTTCAACTGAATCCCATAATTCTAACTACCAAAATCAAAGACAAAAAAAAAACAGTTCGAATAAGCGAAATCAATTACTTTAAAGGTTTAAGGACTTATTTCTCCGATTGACATCGCCTAATCAAAACTTTCATTAGAACCATTTTTGTAGAGCATTTAGTAAACTTTCTAATGGTGATCTTACGTTTCGCAAGATTCTCAACCTTTTTCGAAATATTAAGGAAAGTATACAAAGTTACCAATTTTTTTTTATGTCTGTTAATAAAATATTTTATTCCAACCCTTCCTTAACTCCAAACGTAAAAAAAAATTTCAATATATTAGTTTTAATGAAAGTAGAACATGCAGAAAATGTTTCAACTGAATCCCATGATTCTAAGTACCCAAACCAAAAACGGTATTCAAAAACTATATTTCCAATTTTCTCGAAAACGGTTAAAGCTATCGCCTTGAAAATGATTTCATTCGTTTCCCTAGCCCAAGAAGCATATAAAACGAGTACTTACAAGCTTATGAACTCAAAAACGTAAGCGTTACGATTTTTTGCGCGAATTTCGCCCCAAACGCCATCTTCCAGTGGGCGGATTCTGCTGGTTAACGAACTTGACCTTTCAAATTGGAAGACGGATTTTTGTACCAAATTTCATCACAATCGGACCATTAGGGAAGCCAGAAATGAGCGAACAGACAAATATATATATATATATATATATATATATATATATATATACAAATTTGAACCACCGTTATTTTCGGTCTCTATGGGTTCTGAAACGCGAAATTTTCTAGTCGGCACTTCCGGATTGTTTCATTGTATCAACCTTATAAGCGGGGTTCCTCCCTATGGGGGAGGGAGGAACCGCGCTAAAATAAAAATAAAAAATAATTAACAGAAAACAAATGACGGCCACTTAGCTTATAAATTAATTTTGATTAGTAAGTGCTAAAATGTGACCACTCTTGAGTGTATAAGTTTGCGAGATATACTCACCCTATGAGGCTGGCTTTAAAAAAAAAAAATTATCTGTATCCTGAATAGAAAAGTGTGCTAATCTTATGATAGCATAAAAATCGATGTCATTTATTATTGGACAATTAAATAAATATTTTGATTTGATGTATTTTGGATTTCCAGGGAATCATTTCGAACACCTAATACATTGTTAAGCTGTCTACGATTCCAATAAATTATTGTAAAACAGTTCGGGAAATGTTTCTGTCAAACGGAAGTTCACAACAATGAGAGAAAGAAATAAAGAGAGAGGGAGGGAAAGAGATTTCAATAATTAAACGGCTTTTAATTGCGCCGTTGAGAAGGTTAATGGGATTTGAGGGGGGGGGGGTCATTAGTTAAATGGTTGAGAACCGCTGTAATGGTCAGCCATGAGTCGGGAGCCTTACTAACGATTTTACTTTTTTAATGAATATCCCTTACAATCGGGAAGATCAGTTAGCTTACAATATATTTCAGAGTATCCTAGTTGATTTGTTCATCTATCAACAAGAAAGTTCAAGATTTTCAGATAAATAATTATTTATATTTACTGGAATAATTTATTTATTTATACATTTGTGAGGTTGCTACATATCAGATAAAACTAAGAATTGAAATACAATATTGTTAATTCACGTCAATAACGGTATTATTACAAAGAGATATTTTCCTAATAATTATTTATATTTACTTGAATAATTTATTTATTTATACATTTGTGAGGTTGCTACATATCAGGTAAAACTAAGAATTGAAATACAATATTGTTAATTCACGTCAATAACGGTATTATTACAAAGAGATATTTTCCTAATAATTATTTATATTTACTTGAATAATTTATTTATTTATACATTTGTGAGGTTGCTACATATCAGGTAAAACTAAGAATTGAAATGCAATATTGTTAATTCACGTCAATAACGGTATTATTACAAAGAGGTATTTTCCTAAATTCTGTAAACGTTTCAAAAAAGTTTTAGATTAAAATTGCCCAAAAGTATTATGCTTTTCTATTAGTTTTTCTTTTTTTTATTATTATCATAAAGTGAATTAGAGAAGAAGCTTTTATTAATTATTTAATATATGTGATACTTTCCTAACAAATCGCTGTACGTTCAACAAAATAAACTGTGTGATGCTCGTTGAAAACCATGTAGGTATTATATTTGGTTATGAAGTGCAAGAGGAGTGTGAAGAGATCACCACCACTTGTAATCAGCTTATCACATGGGTGTTTTATAAGGGGGGGTCTGAGGGGCAGCATCCCCCCCCCCCCCAATTTTGATTGGATTGGTAAAAATGTGTCATAAAACCCTTACAAATAAATTAAATAAGATTACTTAGTTTATAAAGAATATTTTATTTTAGGTGTAATAGCGTTTTAGTTGGCTAAAACTTTTCCAAGTTCTAAATTGTTAGTATTACATACCCCGGAAAAGGTCCCAGCCCCCCCCCCCTTCCGAAATTATTTTCTATATATACATCCATGGCTTATCAAGACCTTTGGTTGGTGAGTCTTGGGTATTATCCTTCGTCACATCACCTCCGGTCCTTATCTATCCGAGGCAATATCTTACAAATGTACGGATGATAACAAAAAATAGCTATCTTGTGATGAGATCGTTTTTGCGAGTCGGACCTAATTCGCTTTGGCTATAAGTGCTTTACATATTATAGTAGTACTCTACTTAGATAGATGTTACCATATAAATAGCTGATAGAATTTTACACAGATAGATGACAGGTCTTTACATAAGATAGAATTTTACACAGATAGATGACAGGTCTTTACATAAGATAGAATTTTACACAGATAGATGACAGGTCTTTACATAAGATAGAATTTTACACAGATAGATGACAGGTCTTTACATAAGATATAATTTTACATAGATAGATGACAGGTCTTTACATAAGATAGAATTTTACATAGATAGATGACAGGTCTTTACATAAGATAGAATTTTACTTAGATAGATGACAGGTCTTTACATAAGATAGAATTTTACATAGATAGATGACAGGTCTTTACATAAGATAGAATTTCACATAGATAGATGACAGGTCTTTACATAAGATAGAATTTTACATAGATAGATGACAGGTTTTTACATAAGGTAGAATTTCACATAGATAGATGATAAAATTTTACATATGTTATAATGCTACACAATTTATGTTACTTTTCTCCCTTTCGCTTATGCATACAGTTTTTAATTTTAATATATTTTCTTATATTGTGAAATTGGTGCAAGTCTATACATATAATACAATTTTGCAAATGTGTGTGTGTTTGTCTGTGTACGCTAAAGAAACGGCATATCCGATTTAGATGGGGGTTTCACTAATATGTATATTGTGGTAAGATTCAGTTAACATTTAGTGTTTGTTTCATGTCAATCGGTTCATAAATACGAAAGTTATGCTAATGTAAAGAATCATGGCGAACATTTGATGACCTAGAGTATGGATTCTCTGAGTACAGGAGGCTGTCCTACTTGGATGGTTACTGCTGTTGTCTGCTCTGTTTTTCTGTCTCCAGCCAATTCTTAAATATGGCCTTTAATTAAATATATGTTACACATTTTTTTCAAGTTAAATCTTATTAGTTAAACTTTAAATACATTTAAGTTGGATTTATATTGTTCTTGGTTTATAGATAGGTTATATTTATAAAAATATAAACTAATGACGCTTATCTCAGAAACGGCTTATGCGATTTTGATGCGGGTTTCACTAATACATCGGGGTACGGTTTACTTAACATTTAGTATTAGTTTCATGTCAATTGCTAAGTAAATAAAGAAATTATTCTAATGAAAAGAACCATATCAAACATTTGATGAACAATCGTTAACACGATACACACCAGAGTTTTTGTTTTTTTTGTCACGAAACTTATATAAGTATATATATGTATATATATATATATATATATATATATATATATATATATATATATATATATATATATATATAGGCGTATAGTATTCTACTAGCAAATGATTAAACGAGTTCGTTAACTAGCAAAATTGGTTCACCTGCAACGAAACTCGGTATTTGTTGTGGTTATCAGGATTCCTCTCATTCCAAACATTTATGTTTCATGACGACAATTAAATTATGTTTCGCGAGGGAAATTTCAGTGAAATATGTTTGTAGCAGTGAGCGTCTAGATTCTAGATGCTCTCTGGTGCAAACATACTTTACTGATATTTCCCTTGTGTCTCTCAGACACTCTAATCACCCCTAAGGGGTCAGCTTTATGTGGCTCTGCCACGCGTTAGCAATCCTTGTAGCGTGGATGCTTTCATTCCCGATTGCTATTCGTCTATTAACGTGAATAGAACATTACTGTTAAGTAGATTTTTTTTAAATTACTTTCCACGCGGACGGAGTCGGGGGCACAGCTACTTATAAATATACTTAATAATATTATACAGAAATTTATGTCTCCTTTCTGGAACAGATTAGTTATATGTTAATTTTTAAAAAAATATGTAACAAGTTAATTTTAAAAAAATAGGTAAAGTATGAATGTATAGTTTTAATATTTATCAATCATTAATGGTATAATTATCTACTTTTCTGAGTCATTAATAAAAGGAAGTTATTAAATTAAAAATATTCTAGTTAAGTTTTACATAAAACTGTAGGGAAAATCATTTGACTTCTAAAATCTCTCAGAAATTACTCCCGCCAAGTGTTTATAATTTCTGGGAATTGTAAGTTTGAATTATTGCTGGTGCTAAAAGATAAAAGTGCCCCTAGATGGAGGGTGGTTAGTAGGCGTGGTCGGGAATGATAAGTATCAATGTCTGCTTTGCCTCTTATCACCCCGTTAATAAAAGCATATTTCCCTAATGCTCCCCACAGATAGGGACTCTACATTAGAGCTGCTAGGCGGCCATTATACAACCACATTACGCCCACGAGTCAGAAGGGTGGGTTTAGCATTTTCTCTCATCAACTTTTAGGAGATTTGCCTACTGACAATATTCCACATCTTAGGTTCATCAGAAAATATAACACATTTTCTTTCTTATTTTTTTTTTTTAATAATATTTTTTTATTGATTATTGCGTGGTGTATATAAATACATCTGGTAATATGATGATTGATACAATATGGAGGTTCTGCGCTCAAGGCCTTCCAACTTCATCCTCGATTAACGCCAGAATGACGCTCAGATGACAAGCTCCCTTCTACTCCGACCAGTGGCTGGAGTCGAAGAGAGATCGGTGAGCCACAGAAAATTGTCGCACTTGAACAATGAGAAAGCCATTGCTAACACTTCTCTTGGTCACTGCAGCAGATCTCTAGGCCAATGTCTTTTGAGTCGCCTCGGTGGAGAGAGTGGGTGGGTGGCACTTGATAGGGAGAGGACTTCAGGCTTTTGATGAGCGGAAAGTTTAGGATGGGAACGTTGGAATCTGGATAATACAATATCATTAACGAGTGGGATATTGAGGTCTTTATGGAGGTTGAGGTTGGAAACATAAAAAGGAGCATCGGCTATTGTTCTTAGGGCCTTGGATTGGAATGTTTGAATGCGTCTGATGTTCGATGTTTTCGCAGTTCCCCATAGTTCCGTCCCATAGAACCGTATGTCCAAATGGTTTGCAGTAGTGATTTTCTTACTAATACACAAATATCACTCAGTACTTTAGGCCTAATAAAATCTAGAGGTTGTCTTTATGGTAGCATTTTTACTTTCATCTAAGATAGTTCAGGGCGCATCTATAGAGGAAGCAAACTACGTTTTGCTTGAATGTCTTCTGAACCACTCAAGTAACAATGATTGAGGATTTTAATAATAACCGAGTTATAGTAATAACAATTTGTTTGTACTTATTTTTCTCGTAACTCCAAATGTATTCAAGATAGAGACCTTTTCAAGGCGTCGTCACATTTGTAATTCCATTGTAATGAAATATTTTATTAGTCCAGTATTCCAAAAACGTTAAAATAGAATCGGAGTTTTGTAAAATTGCAATAAGTACTAAAAAATGTCCGACTCGCAGGAACTGCATCATCTTAGCGCGGTTCCATTCATAGCCCTAGTGTCATTTTGTATACTTAGAATAGAAAATGTTATTACTTTGTTTGGATCATTCTTAATGTAAACACATATTCCAAAGAAAAGCAAGATTGTCGGCAAGGCACAAAAAACTATTCTAAGCGGAAATTACCCTTTCTGCCGCGGCGGAAAGAGTAACGAAACTTGGGAAGGCGCGCCGTCGCAAGTTTCACTCTACGAAGACTCTTTTACGAATATGTTTCTAATTGACTTAACTTGCTTTACTAACATATCCATTTTAGTGTTAAATGCAATTAAAAACCCTAAACTACTTATTTTACTGTTAAATGCAATTAAACAAAATAAAATTTAACAATAAAATGAGAAAGTAGTGATTTTCTTAATGTACTACGCCACATACAACCACAAAATATAATTATATTTCTACTATAGTATTTGGCTGCATGACTTTCTACAGGTAAAATATCTGTCAGCTCTCCTGATGTTGCAATTTATTAGATTTATGAAGTGCAATAAAAGCCTACCTGAAGCCTGCCTAATACCTGGCCTGGGCACATGTCTGACTCTACAAGGAGAATGTTTACATTTTCAGCAGATTGTCCGACTCCCAGGAACTGCGTCATCTTAAGACGTATCCGTTCTCATCCATAGTGTCATTAGGATAGCTTAAAATAGAACTAAACATTTTTTTTTATTTCATGAAAATTGTTAACACCCACAGGTTAGAAGGGGAAATTCCTCAATCTAAAGCAAGACTCTCAAAGTCAATTCAAAATACAAACACGCTTCTCAATAGCTTGTCATGTTTTATTGAAAAAAATGCAATCAAAATAACAGAAAGATATTAAAAACTAAGGCAAACCGAGAAAAAAAAAACAATTAAAAACGAAGGTAAACAGAGATAAAAAATTAGTCTTGTTTGTGTATATTTGTGTTCCAATTTATATATATATATAAATTGGAACCACCGTTATTTTCGTTCCCTAGGGGTTCTGAAACGCCAAAATTTCTAGTCGGCACTTCCGGATTGCGTCATGAGAACAACCTTATAAGCGGGGTTCCTCCCTATGGGGGAGGGAGGAACCGCGCTAAAAAGGAATACAAGATGAATTATTCAATTACAAAGTGTAAGAAATCTGCTCATGGAGAAGTGTATCCGTTGTTTAAAGTTTCCCTACGAAAGGTAGAAGCGGCGTTGGAGTCTATTTGTAAAGAGAGGGGAGGAGACGGCGTATGGTGCATGATTTGCATAGGCTTTGAACCGACCACCGGCACCCTATTAGCATGATGGGACCGTCACATTAAGACTCTAGAATAAACATCAGCTCTTGCTACCTTTTCCCAAATCACGGCTCTTCTTTACATATCATTCCGCCATTTTACACTAAATAAGGAAGGCGGGGGAAGAGGAAAATGTGAAGCTCTGACATTCAAAGGCCTTAGAATGCCTTTGTGAAATGTGAGGATTTTTACCCTTTCGCTTCGAAGGAAAAACGTCGGTTTTTGGTGCAAAATAAAAATCGGAGACTATCGGTGAACGGTTAAGCTATTAACTACTTCAGGAAGGCACTTATCCACCGTACAAATTATACCTGAAACTAAAAACAAGACACCCGAAATATCACACACAAAGATTGAAGCAATTTGATAGACATTAAACTGAGACCAATCAAAGATATACTTCATTCATAAATAGAGGTTCCTGGACTTCGGATAGGCCAAACACACATCAATCATGAATTTCTTAGACTGGTAGACCATTATGTCACCTCTGTAATACGATTGTAGCTCTAAAGGATGTATTAACTTCCTCCTAAGAAAGAACTTAGACATTATCGACAGCAGTCTCCATTTTGACACTAAATGTACAGATTTTAAAAAATATTAATATAATATGACAAAATAACGACAAACAACCCACAACTTAATTGTCTATAAAAATACTATCTTAAAAATAAATGATTTTGTAGTTAATTTATTGAAAAAGTTATTTTACCTTGTTAATTTTGTTTTCTTTGGACTGTTGGGTTGTTTCTTATGATTTCATATACTTATATCTTTTTTAAATTTTTGTTGTTTATTTATTTACATTTTTTAATTTTCATTTTATTTCACAATTTTACGATGCAGGGTGTATCACAAGTAGATGACAAAACTCAAGGTAGTGATACTACGACAAATGTGTAGCCAACCGCAAGTTTTTATCTACTTTTGTTCCTGCCATATGCCCTTCTAAAATTTATTTTAAAAAAAACGATTTTTTGTTTTTTTTTTAGAGAAACCCCAATTTTCTCTACTTGTACACATTATGTTTTAACATTACGTTACTTTCGTAAAATCACCATTGAATTTAATTTAAGTCTAATGCACTTTTAATGTTCACAAGGGCTTTTTTCAAGCAGCAATAACTGTTCAGAAAGTTTATATTAATAAAAAAGTCTGGGTAGCGACAAATTCCGAGGAGACCCACTACTCTTCGAGAAATAAATCTAGGAAGTACCGAATTTCAAAACATTTGTAAAATTTAATTAATTTTCCAACGGTATTCTCAGATCCGATATGTCTTCTTAATTTCATGACGTAATTGAAAATTTAGGGGGAAAACAACTAATAAATATAACTAATGGAATGTTTATTTTTGTCTCCTTATCAGAGCTAAATAATAATACCGACATTGACTGATTTGTTTTATTCATTTTATTAGTTCGTTCATATTACAGTATTAGCACTTTCCTCCGAAGGAAAGTAGCTATTGAGGTTGCACTCATGACGGAATTTTTGAAAAATTTCTTCAAATCTTTTTTGATCCTACCTAGTAGACACCGAAAATGACCCCCGTTAAAATTTATATATATTTATATATATATATATATATATATATATATATATATATATATATATATATAGATATATATGTGCCTGTTAACACGATAGCGGCCAGAGTTTTGCCAGAGTTTTCGCGGCCAGAGTTTTCGCTATATACCACGAAACGTGGTATATAGCGTTCAATGAGCAAACGGTTGAACGAGTTCGTTAACCACCAAAATCGGTCCACCGAGAGGGGGGTTTACTCCGGACCCAAAACACTAATTTGACCATGCCAGCAGTTTTTGTTATATTTCAACGAAACTCGGTATTCGCTATGTTGATCTAAAGAGAGAAATACGTTGTAAAAATAAACTAAATCGGTTCATTAGGAGGGGGGGGGGTTTACTCCGGACACACATTTGCCAATTTGCCACTACCAACCGTAATTTTTGTTACATTTCAACGAAACTCGGCATTCGTGGTGTTTATCAACAGAGAAAAATGGGTTGTAAAAATAAACTAAATCGGGTTATTTGGAGGGGGGGTTTACTCCGGACCTAAAGCACTAATATACTCATACCGGTCGTAATTTCTGCTGTATTGTAACGAAACGCAGTATACGTCGTGGGTATCTCATGAGAAAGAAGGGTTGTAAAAATGAAGTAAATCGGTCTATTGGAAAGGAGGGTTTACTTTTAACTCTGTTTCATTAGAATTAGCCCACCAGACGTAGGTTCCCAAAGCCGCCGCGAGGAGCTCTACCTCCCATTAGGGGGACTGTTCCTGCGTCAGATAAAAGGACGGAAAATGAGGTTTTTGTGTATTTATTAAGTAGGACAGTATCATGTATTACCATAACTCTGGAAGCAATTTATTTAAAAAACTAATAATTGAACAGTTCTCATAAGAAATGTAAATGAGCAGAACTATTCACGTTTTTATTTTATTTATATAGGTTATTTACAGTAAATTATTCAGTAATGTAGTCTTCACTACAAAAATTCTGAAGAAAGTGCTTAGTTATGCAGTTCCTGCGTGACGGACTTTCTTTATTTTAAATCTCATTAGAAGTAAGTTGGGTTTTTGCGCGAATCTTATTCTTGTCATTATATTTTCGTTGCAGCTCATGTTCATGATCTCACAGTACATTTTTCTTGTTTGCTTATAGTGATGGTGATGAAAACAAAAATTGTTTTTAGTTATTGTAACAAACGTAAACAAAATCGTTGCTGGGATGTGCCCACATACTACATTGACTGGAATGAATCTTCTAGCTGGTGTCTCTAATAATTTTTGGTAAATAGGAAGGTATTTTTGTGTAAATATGGAATATATAGAGGGTCTGGCAGGCTAGAGATAGGGGTGTATGGGGTCATGCAGATACAGGAGTCTGTCATCTCCTGTCAATTCCCTACAAATAGCACCTTAATACCGATCCCCCATGGATAGGTTAACCTTTCTACGTATATCTTACGCTCCGAAGAGGATTCCATGTATCTTGTTCAAAACTAAAAGTTTGGTGTTGCAACCACCAAATGCACGAATATACATCTATTCTATAAAAATCAATAACTGTTACAAATTAGTAACCAGATACCTACACGTTGCAACAACCAATTAAAAAGAGAGGTAACAGCGACAAATACCCGTTCAAAAGAACAAAACTAATACTTGAGAAGTTTTAAGTGCTAATTTCTCTGATTGATCCTCGGCCAATCCTAAATTCCTTCAGAGCCACAATCTGCCAATCGTTTCGAGATATTTACGAAAATACACCAAGATCTCATATCTGTTAATGAATATATTTTTTATATTATACTTCCTTAACTCCAAAAGTAACCAAAATCTAGACATTTTAGTCGTTTCCGCTTAGGTTATTGTCATTTTCTTTTTGTGGAGCCTAATATTATTTTATATTTTTCATGAAAGATCAAAAGTTATCAATAATTGCTTCTATACATTCACTGCTGGAACTTATGATGTGAACGGAAACACGCTGAGACGACGCAGTTTTTTGAGTCGGCTTTTAAAAAGCGGAGTAGGAAGGTAACAAATTGAGTTTATAAAATTTTGACGTCTTGAGTACCCTTTTAGACTAATGGCTAGCACGCTGGATTATCATACACGAGATGTAGGTTCGATTCCTGCTTATGGGCGTTGGACTTTTTCAACGATAGGCTCAAAGAAAAAAATCCCTGGAACATTAACCCTCCGTCGACAACGTGAGAGAGACTTACACCGTCGCCCACGTAGGGTCCACCAGGACCCCACTTGCATTTATTGTGCTAATAGTTCATAAGACTAACTTCAAAAAATGTTCAATCAATTTGTAGGTGTCAGTGAATATGTCCTCCAAATATGGCGTCTCAGGTTCCAAAATTATGGTTGTAGGATTTGAACTTGCATTACAGAAAGACAACAGGAAAATGGTATCGTATTGACAGATTGTAAAATTCGACGAATTCAGTTTTATCTTGATACCAGATGCTATCAAGATGCAAACTAATTAAATTGGAAAGATAAAACAATACATAATCAATTTGAGGCTTGGGCTATCCTTTATGAGCGATTTGACACTGCCGATCTCCGGAGCACTACTGATTAGGAAGCTACTCAAAGAGCAGGAAGGAAGAGATACGGTGACTATAAGGGAGGGGGGAAATAGTGTGCGTGGGGTCCGCCTAGACCCCACGTGGTCGACGGAGCACTAATGATTAGGAAGCTACTCAAAGAGCAGGAAGTAATAGTTACGGTGACTATAAGGGAGGGGGGAAATAGTGTGCATGCGGTCCGCCTAGACCCCACGTGGTCGACGGAGCACTACTGATTAGGAAGCTACTCAAAGAGCAGGAAGTAATAGTTACGGTGACTATAAGGGAGGGGGGAAATAGTGTGCATGGGGTCCGCCTAGACCCCACGTGGTCGACGGAGCACTAATGATTAGGAAGCTACTCAAAGAGCAGGAAGTAATAGTTACGGTGGCTATAAGGGAGGGGGGAAATAGTGTGCATGCGGTCCGCCTAGACCCCACGTGGTCGACGGAGCACTACTGATTAGGAAGCTACTCAAAGAGCAGGAAGTAATAGTTACGGTGACTATAAGGGAAGGGGGGAAATAGTGTGCAGAGGGTCCGCCTAGACCCCACGTGGTCGACGGAGCACGACTGATTAGGAAGCTACTCAAAGAGCAGGAAGTAATAGTTACGGTGACTATAAGGGAGGGGGGAAATAGTGTGCAGAGGGTCCGCCTAGACCCCACGTGGTCGTCGGAGCACTACTGATTAGGAAGCTACTCAAAGAGCAGGAAGTAATAGTTGCAGTGACTATAAGGGAGGGGGGAAATAGTGTGCAGAGGGTCCGCCTAGACCCCACGTGGTCGACGGAGCACTACTGATTAGGAAGCTACTCAAAGAGCAGGAAGTAATAGTTGCAGTGACTATAAGGGAGGGGGGAAATAGTGTGCAGAGGGTCCGCCTAGACCCCACGTGGTCGTCGGAGCACTACTGATTAGGAAGCTACTCAAAGAGCAGGAAGTAATAGTTGCAGTGACTATAAGGGAGGGGGGAAATAGTGTGCATGCGGTCCGCCTAGACCCCACGTGGTCGACGGAGCACTACTGATTAGGAAGCTACTCAAAGAGCAGGAAGTAATAGTTACGGTGACTATAAGGGAGGGGGGAAATAGTGTGCAGAGGGTCCGCCTAGACCCCACGTGGTCGACGGAGCACTACTGATTAGGAAGCTACTCAAAGAGCAGGAAGTAATAGTTACGGTGACTATAAGGGAGGGGGGAAATAGTGTGCAGAGGGTCCGCCTAGACCCCACGTGGTCGACGGAGCACTATTGATTAGGAAGCTACTCAAAGAGCAGGAAGTAATAGTTACGGTGACTATAAGGGAGGGGGGAAATAGTGTGCATGGGGTCCGCCTAGACCCCACGTGGTCGACGGAGCACTACTGATTAGGAAGCTACTCAAAGAGCAGGAAGTAATAGTTACGGTGACTATAAGGGACGGGGGAAATAGTGTGCGTGGGGTCCGCCTAGACCCCACGTGGTCGACGGAGTGTTAATGATGTTTATAAAGGGCGGACAAAAGCGACCCGCTGTAAAAAAAATTTAGACGTCGATTATCCTTGTCAAATGGTTAAGACTTCTTTTTCGCACACAAAACGAAATTCAAACCAAGTGGAAACATTAACACATTTTTCCTCAAAATGATGATAAAATTATTCCCATCTCATGACAATAAAATCAGATTTATTTCCTTATTACTTATGGATTCCGAGAGAGAGTTTTGGGCCATTTCCTCCAAATGCACAACTTCTACTCAAACCCCCTGTTCGCATTAACTTTGCCTCAAATACAACTTTCTGTTGCTATTCCACTCCAACAACAAACTTTTATTGCTATTCGTCTGACCGCTCCCCTCCGTGTCGCCATATTGCATTCCAGGAATGGCCACGGACATTATTTTTCCAGCTTATTGCAATTCTTACGGACCCCTCGAGCCTATAAATATAATACATCCAACTTAAGAAAAGGGGAAACTTTCCTTTGAGAAAGCCTCGAAATTTTAATGTACCATTGCTAATGTGTGTATATATATATATATATATATATATATATATATATATATATATATATATATTACTGAACATTAACCTCTTTCATTAAACTTTTTATTCTTCATATTAGCCTTCTAGGTCAAATAATTTTAATGTTTTTAATTTATAATGTTTTCTTATAAAATAATTTTAATTTCCCTGGTGCGTTTCTAGCATTGGTCGGATGTCGAAGAAATCACAGCAGTAGAATTTAGAGAATCACACCTGTCACTAGTTAGCTACACGCTAAAGCTAATATAAAGAGATCGCAGCGCCCAAAAAAACGATATATATTTCTGGATTTCGGATCATCGTCTTGACATTTTTACACCAGTAGTGCTTAATATTATTTATGAGAAAATTTTTTTGTAAATTATTTGAAAAAAAACGTTTCTATTATATTTTTATGATTTGTTTTTAATTTTTATGTTTGTCAGTACTGATTATAATCAGTAAACAGGTAACCTACCAATAATTATTATGAGTGTACCTCCAAGAAGCAACTCGCTTACCACAGGTTGGAAATGCTACTTTTAGTTAATACAAAACTGTTGGTAGCTAAGAATTTTTTTTTTTTTTTTTTAATTATCACTTTAACTTCTTAGTGTAAGTATAACACTTTGACCACTGAAAAGGCGTATTTACAACACCTAAGTGAAACTGTTTCATCGCAGTTTTGACAAGATAAAATTTGTTGGTGTTATTTTCCACAGATGTGTTCATTGTCTTCCAAGCTCGGAGGAAATAATTGAAACAGTGATGGTCATATTGTATGGTCATGTAGCCCTCGGGTTTGGGGAATAGAAATGAAACGTGGGGACGAACAACCTGAAAGAGCTTTTTTTTTCCAATCAATTACCCCGCTACCATCAACGCCGTGAAAATGGCCTGCTATCTTTGTGCTAGTACGTTGTATTGTTCCTAGTATTGATAAAAAGTTCGATTAAAAATAAAAGCATTCCGAGCAATTTTGTATTCACTATCACGAATATGCTTCGTATACAATTTATTTATTAATTCACTATTTATTGAATTAGGTAATATAAGACGTCAATTTATTTAATTATTGATAACTTACTATTTTTAAATAAATTTAAACCCTATTAGAGTACCTTTTCTTATGCTTAAATTACAATAATATTGTCTCTAGCTTCTGAAAAATATGATGCTACGTCGTCTATTGGAGGCTTTGGTTCCATTAAATTAGTTTTTATTTATTTTTATTTTTTTAATTTATTTATTTACCTTGAAGCCCCGTAGCAATGGTGAGCTGCCCTAAAGAAAGTTATACAAGGTATTCAAGTAATCATTTAAAAATTAATAGCCAATATCAATAAAATTATTCTAAAATGGAATAAATCCTAAGTAATTGGAAATAAAATAAAAGTATAATTTAAATAATAATCAGAAACTAAAATTATGTTCCTAAAAATAATAAGATTTAAGTCTAACTTTATGAAATTTGATATACGGTAAACCGGCTGAAATATATATACATATGCAGCTTAGTGCTTTATAATATATTGTATTCCTTGGATAAGAAACTTTCTAGACATAATGTCATAAATGATAAATTCTAAGATATTATTACTGAGTTGTGTATGAAACTTCATCCTAGATCAGCCATTATACGAGTTATACTCCACATTCACACCTTAACAGTACATGCAAACTAGTTCTCCAATGGCAGTTTAACATTATAACAATACAATGCTGTCTCTCCTCAAACGTAGAGCTTGATTGCCATAATAAATCTGTAGGTGATACAATGGAACTAAAATTGTCCCTATTAACTTATATGCATAATATTCCAACTTTTAGGGCGTTCCTTCCTTCCACCATAGGGAGGAAACCCGCTTCTGAGGTTCACCTCATGACGCAATCCGTGCGACATGAAGATCCCATAGATCAATAATATAACGGTAGTTCAAATATGTGTGTGTGTATATATATATATATATATATATATATATATATATATATATATATACATACAGTGGAACATGGATAACTGGAACTTCTATAATTCGAAATCGTGGTTAATAATATTTCTCTCGGTCCCTAGAATTTAGCGCATAAACAATGTAAAAAAATCGTGGTTAATTCGAATAAAATTTTGGATAGTTCGAATTTTTTACGAGTCTTTACCTTTAATGGGAGGTGTTCGATCTTAATTTTTTTGATAATATTCTCCCCTCGGGTAAGACGGATAGTAAGATATGGATGTAGGGGTTCCGGGACAAGAAGCGCGGCGGTCTCATTGTCTAGTTCTTGGACTCAAGGAGTTCTGCAAAGTGGTGGGTCGCGCTTCCTCCCTTACAGGGGTTGTTACAGATCCATCCTGTTGTTTTATCCTAAAATTCCCTTCCACCATCCCTCCCATCTTCATTTCTTATTCAGTTATAAGTCAGTCAACGCCTACATCCGTTGTATTGTTTGTGCCTTGAATTTCTGATGTACAGCGCAGTTCAGTGAGTTGTTGATTTAAGATGTCGAAGCCTAGAAGTTATAAACCTTTAACGTTGCCAGAGAAAATAGCTGCGATTTAAGAAGTTGAAAATGGAATAAAGAAAAAATCTGAAATTGCCAAGGACTTTGGAATTCCTCCTAACACTTTATCAACTTACCTGAAAAATAAAGAAAAAATGTTTGCCCATGAAAATGACTTTTTTTAAAACAAAAGAATTTTATTTTTACTTTTCTTATAAATTATTTATTACATATGTACGTTATCATCAATTTATGAAATATTTGTTATTGTTTAAATAAAATGTATGTATATTTTTAAATTAAAAAATGTGAAAATATGAAATTCGATTTTTATTTTTTACCCCTTTATTTTCTAATACTTTTGTAAATCGAATTTTGGATAATTCGAACTTTTTTATCGGTCCCTAGGAGTTCGAATTATCCAAGTTCTACTGCATATATATATATATATATATATATATATATATATGTGTGTGTGTGTGTGTGTGTACTAGGCTCAAATTGTCTGATTTTGATGAAATTTGGTACAAAACTCTTTAGTCTAATTTAAAAGGGCAAGTTCGATAACTAGGAGAATCCGTCTCCCGGAAGATGCTTTTTGGAGCAACGCTGACATTTTTGAGATCATTTGCTTGCAGATACGCGTTTTATAGATTTCTTAACGTAGGATAACGAATGAAACCATTTTAAAAGCGATATCTGCAACTGTTTTCGAGAAACATTCAAACACCTACTTTTTTAAACTAATTTTCAGTTTGGGTATTCAGAAACGATTAATTTAGTTGGAACTTGTACAAGACGTTTAATGTTAATCTAACAGGTAAATTTGGGTTCCGTTTGGAGTTAAGGAACAGGCATAAAAAGTTTTGGGATTTTCGTATATTTTCTACAATATGCCGAAAACGGTTGGGAAATCGTGGAAAGTGGATGGGGCAATGTCAATCGGAGAAATAAGGACTTTTAAGTTCGCAATTCTTAGGTTTGCACTTTTGAAAGGGTTTTTGTATCTGTTTTCCTAATGTTTTACCTGGTTGTTACTTATTTTAATTGCATTTAACAGTATAACGAGTATTTGGCTAAAACAAGGTAAGAAAATGTGAAGCATTGCTATAATGTTTCCGAGAATGAACGTTGAGAAGTATTTTCTCTTCAAGATTTTAACGAAAGATCAAATCACTCCAATAACTGCTACTATTCCTTTACTTATCGCACTAGAGAAATGAACGGAACTGCGCTAAGATGATACAGTTCCTGTGAGTCGGAGTTTTTTGTATTAAATCTTAAAAATCTTATCTTGTTTTTTGTATTATAAAGGTGGAATTTAAGTTGAGATTCTACTTATCGAAGTTCGACTCATCCATAGTGAGTGTATATATATATATATATATATATATATATATATATATATATATATATATATATATATATGCCCAGGGCAGAAAAAATAAAGTGGTGTGACACAAGGAAGTACTACTTTTTCCCGACCCTAAGCCTAAAAGAACGAAACGCATTAAGATATATATATATATATATATATATATATATATATATATATATATATATATATATATATACACTCAATTTAATAAGCCGAGAGGATTAGCGACCGTCATGGATTGAGCGACACGAGGTTGCACACGATAGATAGGCGTTGTAACGAGTACTTAGCCGGTCGATCGAAGGTAGCCACACAAAACATGAGCGGCATTTCAAAGGTAAATCTCCGTCAAAGGGAGCTGTTCCCGGAGTAATTGCACGGGTTAGGCAATTCACACTTACGCAGATTGTAGATTGAAATGAAAATTGTAAAATGTACACGATTCGATTGTCGCAATAATGCCCAATTAGCTGAAATATTTCATGTTACATTTTTCAGTGTTATTAAAACTAGAGTTTCGCCAAAAAAAAAAAAAAAAAAAAAAAAAAAAAAAAAAAAAAAAAAAAAAAAAAAAAAAAAAAAAACCACCGTAACGCCTATGGCTGGGGAAATAATGCAAGTAAAAATTTCTCCTTGGTGGAATTGAATTACACTTTAATCGCCGTACACACCCATAACTTTGGCGATTTCCTTCACGACCACCCTGTATAACTAATGTTAAAAAATAATGATGAATAAATAAACAACATGCATTCATCAGTTATAAAAAGACTATACATTTTAATATCTTTAAGGAAATCAGTTACTCTCTACAGTGACGATCACTTCTATTTTTTTTTTATCTATTAAACACTAAAATGTATAATCTCGGTTGAAACTACAACTGGCGTTTTAAGACAGAAATTTAAAATATTTGGAACTTGTGCGTCAAGGAAAAAAATTACCCAAATTTACAATTCATTTTTTATTAAGGAACTAAATTAAATGTTTTAGAGTAAAAATCTTTCCACTTTTACCAAAAATACTTGATGAAGAACTGGTCCTATAAGCCTATAAACGCAAAACCATGGGCTACACATTTTTTTACACGGCGCAGTCATGACATGGCCCGGATATTCGAAGGTTCCCTGTACTACATTGGCTGTAAATAATTTTATTTTTAGCTCCTCATGAGGCAGTACGAAATTAGTGAGCTTTGAATAATAAATACATTTTATTTATTGAGATATTTTATTTTTTGTTCCTCTTAGGGAATAATTATTATAATATTATAATAGGGGAAAGTAAGTGATTAGGGTTTTTTTTCATTTTTTTCCCCTATCAGTCTCTTTTGTTCTATACAATAAGCACAACAAAAACACACAAAAAAAATTAACGGAAGCGCATATGAGTAAATCACTCAAGAACGTTTATTGCGGAATTGTTGAGAGTGAAAATACATTGGGCATTCTAGGGTTAATGTAGAAGCATTTGAGGCATTAACTCTGTAATGTTCAATCTCCAATATTTCATTTTTTAATAATTTTTTTTTTTTATTATACTGCCTCTACCCTGCTGGGTCATTGGCAGTGCGGTCAGGGAATATTAGTGATTTAAATCGTTCTCCCGAGTATGTTTCCGATCAAAATAACTAATCTCTGGTGTAGAGGAATTTTGAATATCTTTCGATACTTCTAGTGATTTAAGTAGCTTGGTTATTCGGATTTTCGCAGATCTATTCTTGCGAATGTTTCAAGTTGAGAGAATGTTAGTGGATATTTTGAGTTATTCTCCTCTATGAAAGGCTTCACTTCTTCAAGACTGAAAGCTCGGGAAGACGTAGGATGTTCTGAACTCTTATCCAGATTATGTAGGTTTATTTGGTTTGGTATTTCAGAGTGTCCGGGAGAGCTTTTCGTTTCCTCGTTCTGTAGAATTTCTTCGGTACTATCCAATGTTTGGTTTATTGTATTTAATTGAGATACTTGGAGAGACGATTTAGATTCTGGAGTAAAACTTCTATTCGGGTGTATCTCTGTATCCAGGACATCTGATTTGTTTGCTGCGGTAAGTGTCTTTTCTAGTGCATCATCAGCAATATTATTGCTTAAAAACGGCTCAATCAAATTTAGAATTTTGGGGTTTTGTTTTAAAGATGGCTGTAAATTGGATAAAACACCTTTGCACGGTGCTCCATTCCTGAGATTTTTCCTGTCGGAAAAGTCATAATCTGAATTCACAGGTAAATTAGTGTCTTGACTAGAGGCTGTTTCATTAGGTATATTTCTAGAGTACCCACATTTAGTACTTATGTGGCCCAATTCACCACAACTCAGGCACTTGGTGTCATTATCACCTAGAAATACTCTGTAAGTATCTCCTTCATAGTCAACTAAAACGGATGATGGAATGACTGTATTTTCATCTTTTATAAACACTTGTCTCCTAGAGCTCAGGACGTGTGAATACTTGCCATTTAAACCGACTCTGAGAAAGCTAACAGGTGAGAGCAAGGTTATCTTTAAATCGTTTAACCTTTTTTCTATTATTTCATGGGATATATACGGTGGGGCATTTGATATAACTAGGCGTTTAGAAGGTATAATTAGTCGGCGAGCAGGAACAAATTTATTATTGATGGTAATTCCTTTGTGGTTAGAAATAAATTCATCAACACATTTGAGACTTGAGAGAAAGATGGAAATGCGGTTGTTGGATATTCCAGTTGCAAACAAGATGTTACTCGGACCAACAAGTTCACCTCTTGTATAAATATATTTGGATATGGGCGTGTCATCCAAAGCAGGGAAGAGTATTCCCTGATCCTTGTTAGGCACTGCTACGGAAGGCTGTTTATTAAGACGAGTTACATTAGCAAAGGTTGGTTTGGTGTTGGTTTGAGCTGCAAGGTTGTCACGAGGGAGATCCATGAGCAGCTAGCCTCGTAAGAAGCCACTGCCTTGATCTTCTTCAAAACCTACGGCAAACTTATCTATGTAGATGGAACTTACAGTCAGTAGGTTCTTTTCCTCCTATCTTCGTGAATAGTATGTCCTCTCTACGCTGATAGTATTCAGAAGAAATGCAGCAATGAAAATTTCGAACAATTATATGTTTGAGTAATAAAAATTTGATTTATTCATCACACGAATGAATTCGAAACATATCATTAGGTAACTGTTCAATAGATTATAATCCCCGACGTTACCTCGACCTAATATGATAACAATACCAGTTAATTCAACAAGCCCTGCAGCTTAAGCCGATTACACTAATACAGTATCGGCTATCACTTACAAGTAACAATCAGTTCAGAAGCATGGCTCAGATATCACAATCCACTATAATATGCATATCAATAAGGTGTTCCTTTGTCTATATATATATATATATATATATATATATATATATATATATATATATATATATATATATATATGTATATAAATCACGTGTCTGTCTGTTTTTCTGTTTATTTATTTGTTGGTTTGTTCCCTATACAAATCTACACCGTTTGACCGATATTGACCAAAATTGGCACACAGGTAGGTCTTGATACGAAAAAACTCCTAGGCTAGGTCAAAATAGTAAAATTTCAAAATTTGGTCAAAAGGTCAAAAGTTTTGTTCAAGAAAAATTGCCTACACTGAACCATTCAGATTGTGACGGCCATTTTGAATCGACTACTACTGGCCTCTGTCGGCTGTTAGATGAATTTCTGTTGTGCTAGTATCATTATGAACTAAAGCAAATTCAAATCGTTTGACCGATTTTCGTAACTGGGTATAGACAACTAGGTATCAAGTAGATCTTGATACTGGGAGAGGCATGGACAGAAAGTATAGTAGCATGGCAAAATGGGTAACAGCTAGTTAGTTATAAAATCGGACTAACAATTTTTAATACAAGAATAAATATAAGCCATCATAGCTTTAATATTCAAGCGAAAGATATGAACTTCACCTGCTAGAGCACGAATTATCAAGACTGTCTGGTAAATTGTCTACGATACAATTGGGTTGAAAAAAGGAACTTGTTAAAACTTCTTCCTGACGGCATGATTTGTGTATCCCAAATATATCGGCAACAAAAATTCTGAGTCTTGAGTATTGACTACAACATTACGGCGGTATGCTTGAAGCCTCTTCCTAGATCAGATATAATCTAAGCTAGCCTCAACATTGATGCTTTTACAGCACTTGCAAACTTGTTTCCCGGAGCAATTTAAGCATTACGTCCAGACAATGCTTGCTCTATTCTAACCCGGAGCCTGGAGTCCATAATCAATCTATTGTTGGATGGATCGTTACAAGGTTCTATCGCTCTTATTAATCGAATCAAATTAATATCTAAGTTAACTATGTGGCCTATCAAGTTCAGCGTAATAACAAATACGTTATTGCTAATATTATATACCCAGTTTTTTTAAATATCACAAAAATGCCTAACATAAATATAAAGTGTTATTATGAAGCTGTAATATAAACCTTAAAAAAAGTGAGCATTATTACATAAGTTATAAATTTTCACTAATAAGAATCTAATATTGTTTCAGGTTCATGAACTTAATTTGAAGCGCCTAATCTAAATGAGGTAAGAGTTAATATTAATTGGCGCAAGAAATATTTAGGATATCGAAACCATTTTCAGCAGTCTAAAAACTTTCACACACAACAAAATATACAGAGTGAACCGCATGAAGTTCAACACCACCAACCACACATTTCTATCTCACTCTGTTCAAGTCATATGCCGTTCTAAAAATTCCAACTCCAATTTTCTCAGTATGTACACATTTGTTTCAACGTTTTGTTACATTTTTGAAGCGAGCATTAAATTTGCTTTAAAGCTAATGCTCATTTAATGTTAACAATTATCTCATTCAAACTGTAATATCAATTCAAAAAGTAGAAATTATTTATTTATTTATTTTAGTTGTTCGCAGCTATACTATGCTTCAACAGAATAAATACAAGTACACAAGATATTCATGTTTTGCCATGTGTAGAAGTTGACTTTAATTTCTTAATCTCATTTATGTGGAATAAAGTAAAATAAAGCAGATCAAATCAAATTAAGTAAAATATTAGAAAAATTAAATAAATAGGGTTTATATTAAGTTATAAAGGTTTACTTTTTTAAGATAGTCCAATAGCTGTCCTATGAAGTGACTGTCATCTGTAAGTAGTTCATGTATGATGTGCGCGAGGGTATCATTTTGTCTCAGTCTACAGTCAGTCAGGATGTGTTTAATGGTGAGAGTTGTATTACAGTATTGACATGTTGGTCTGTCTTGTCTAGTCATAAGGTAAGAGTGAGTCAGTCGTGAATGGCCTATCCTCAGCCGGCACAGGACGACTTCTTCTCGTCTGTTACTTCTGCTGCTTGAAGGCCATTCATGAATTGTGTCTTTAATCTCTCGTAACTTATTATTTGTTGTCCTGTACCATGTCTCCTGCCACCTTTTTGTAATTATGGTCTTGGCCTCTGTCAATAAGTCCTGGTACGTCGAGTCGTGAATGTCTAGTTGGTCTTTTCGTGCTGCAAGTTTTGCTTGTATGTCGACTTCAGTACTAGGAGCAATGTCTTCGTGGCCAGGTAGCCAGCACATCGTTATAGTTTTTCTCAGTAGTGAAAGTTTGTTAAATATATGTATTGTTAAAGGATTGTCACTTTAAATATCCTGTAATGTTAGTAATGTGCTCAGTGAGTCAGTGCAGATTGTTATGTTTTTCTGGTCAGTGTTAGGTATATTGTCTAATGCAAGTAGAACAGCGTGGAGTTCAGCTGAGTAGGAACTTGTCATTTGTGGTAGCCTCGACGTTATGATTTTTTCTCCCACTACAGCAGCTGCTCCAGTTCCCTCTATTGATTTCGAACCGTCAGTGTAGATGAAGAAGGTATCTGTGTTTTCCGTCAGTCGTGAGTAAAATGTGTTTTTGTAAAGATGTCTGGATGTTGGGTCGGTTTTGTTGAATTTCGTCAGTTCTAAGTCAATTTTTAAACGGCTTTTTGTCCACGGTATGTAAGTCGAATCAGGTTTTTGTAGAGGTATAGTATGTTGTAGGTCAGAGTTATAGGTTAGGAATCTAACATGAAGGGGACTTTGTTTGCTTGCATAACGTTGATATAGATCTAAATAGCTTTGCTTTATTGAATTTGGAGTACATGGACTATTTAGAAACTTGCTTTTCAAAACAAACTTTACACAGTTGAACATACGTCTGAGCTCCAATGGTGGTTCTCCACTTTCTGCAATGAGACTTACGGTTGGGCTTGACCTAAATGCACCAATTGCAAGACGTAGACCTGTTGTGTATATTGGGTCCAATATTTTCAGTGTGCTGGTTCTGGCAGACGAATACACTACACTCCCATAATCCAGTAGAGACCTGGTATATACTCGGTAGAATGTTAGCATGAGACGTCTGTCTGCTCCCCATTCAGTATTGCCAAGAATCCTTAATAGATGCAGAGATTTCTTACATCTATTAACGAGTTCCTTCAGATGGGGCACCCAGGTGAGTCTGCTGTCAAATATTAGTCCTAGGAATTTGAGGGTGTTTGTTGCGTTGATTACTTCATTGCCTAAGTATAAGTCAATTTTTGGTATATGTCTTTTTCTTGTAAATATCGTATAGTGTGCTTTAATTGTTGAGAAATGTAGTCCGTTAGTAACGCTCCATTTTTCTAGATTTGCTATGTTTTGTTGAATTACATCGTTGGCATTGTCTATATTTCTTGTTTTAATATATATAAGCAAATCATCTACGTAAAGGCAATAACGCACCGGTGGAGTGATATGTTCTCGTACGGTGTCCATAGCTATTTTAAAGAATGTTGTGCTAAGTACGCTTTCCTGTGGGACGCCATTTTCTTGCAGGAATTCATTAGACAACGTATTACCGATTTTCACTCTGAATGTTCTATTCGATAGAAAATTAATAACAAAATTCAAGAAGTTTCCATGAATATTCCAATCAGATAATTTAGAAACGATTGTCCTACGCCAAACTGTATCATATGCTTTTTCAATATCAAAGGATACGGCTAGTATTGATTCTTTTTTAATAAAAGCATTTAGGATTTCACTTTCTAACCTCACAATGTGGTCCATGGTTGAATGATTTTGCCTGAATCCACACTGATAATTATACAGAAGTTGATTCTTTTCAAGAAACCATAGTAGCCTTTTATTCAGAATTCTTTCAAATAGCTTACAGATACAGTTGGTAAGGGCTATCGGCCGATAATTGCTGCTCAGCGTTTGATCCTTGTTAGGTTTTGGTATGGGCACAATCATTGCTTCCTTCCAGCTTTCTGGATATATTCCAGTAATATAGGCTTTGTTGAATAGGTCCAACAGAGTAGACAAACCTGCTGCTGGCAGATTTTTCAATATTCTATTACAAATTCCATCGCTGCCGGGGGTTGTGTACTTGATACGTGATAGAATGAGTGTTAATTCGTTCATCGTGAGGGGTTCGTTAAGTGGGTGCGTCTGATGAGGTATTATGTTGAGAGGAATCCTTTCTAGACAGTTTTTATAATTTAATGATTCGATTGATAATTTAGAATTTCCGGAAATTTCACCAAAATGTTGGCCAAAAATATTGCTAATTTCTACCGGAGATGTAATAAAAAAAATAAAAAAAAAAAAAAAAAAAAAAAAAATCCTGCAGAGTGCTGAATCTCACAAATGTTTTACAATTTAATCAGCTTTCAACGGTATTCTTAGAACTAAGATTATCTCTCAAATTCATAATGTAATTGGAATTCTACAGTGGAAAAACATCATATAAATAAAAGTAGTATTATGTTTATTTTCTTGATATTATCGGAAATAAATGAAAATTATTCTTGATAAAATTCATATTTAATTTTTATAGTTAGTCTAAAATAAAAGTTTAATAAAAAAAAAATACATCGATAATTTTAAACGTTCTTACAACTGGCCTCCTTGCAGGTCACACCGCTGATTTCATATCAATCTGATCATTGTTAGCTCTTATTTCCACAAATGATTCGCAAATCCTTATGAACAGGTGGTTTGTGTACTAAATTGATACTAATCTGATACTGGAAGTGGTGTTCCCTTATACTATTGGATTATCTTTTTATTTATAACGAACTGGCTCAATGTATATTATCCTGGAAGATGAATTGGGTGACTTGGGCCTGTGCATTGACCGGCCAAAAACACTGATCTGACGTCGCTTGATTTTTAGGTCGCAAGTATTCAAAGTATCAATTATAATAGTAATTATATTATTATTATAATATTAATTATATTATTATTATAAGCAAGCCGCTGTCCGTCAACCGATATCGGGAGAAATACGGGTCCAATGTAGGAGCAGGATTGCTCGTTTCGACAAAATGTAAATTACATAGATATTTAGTATCTGGTTTTAAAATTGTATTATATCGATGATTGATTACAATTGCACAAAAGTGATTTATATTGTTGTGAAATCTACTATATATTTGTCAAATACCACTCACTCACTCACTCACTCACTTACTCACTCACTCACTCACTGGCTCACTCAATCACTGACCTATCATCCCCCAGCCCAAACCGCTCGACAGAAAATTTTCAAATTTTGCATATACACTCCCTATATAACGTAGGCACTCACTAAGAAAGGATTTTTTGATATTCGAATTTTTAAGTATTTTTAGGGGGGTTTAAAGTTTGAGTTGGTTAGAGCAGGCAAGCCAAGGCAGCATTTGTTGCTGGGACGATAACAGAACCGCTGTTACCGTACATTATCTATTTCATAGTATTATTTTTAATTGAGGTTAATTTCCACTATGATGTCAGAGCTTGAATCACTAGAAATAAAATGTGATTTTGTCCCTCATAGAGTTTACGCTCTGGTCCTTCCGAGGTAATAATATCCCGAACCATTTGACACAAAAATTTGAAATTTTGCACGGACAATACGTTAAGAGTGTAAACAATCGCTAAGCAAGGTTTTTTTTTTATATTAAAATGATTAAGTACTTTTAGGGGGGTTTGAATTATTAAGAAGTTCCTCATCGGCTCAAAAATGGTTCGATTTTGATAACATTTGGTACAAAAATCTTTCTTCTCATTTAAAACGTCAAGTTCATTAACCAGTCGAATCCGTTTACTGGAACATGGTTTTTGGAGCGAAATTTGTGCGAAAGATTCCTTAACGTAGGAAAACGAATGAAACCATTTTTTAAGCGAGTTCTGTACCATTTACCAGAAAAATTGATAGAAATACTTTTCAAAACTAATTTTCTGTTTGGTTATTCAGAAACGAAGTATATGGAAAAAATTGTATGAATGGTGATACAAAGTTTTCGGATCTCAGTATATTTTCTAAAATATCTCGAAAACGGTTGGGAACTCGTAGTAAGTGGAAGGCGGCTATTCTGTTGTAATGTTCGGTGGGGCGATCGAAGAGATAAGTGATTAAAAATTCAAATTTGTTAGTTTTATGCTTTTCAACGTGTATTTGCCTCTGTTTACCTAACTTTTTAAGCGGTTGTTGCATTTTTTTTTCTACTCTCCAACTGAAACAAGCACGGTTACCTCCACATGTAACTTTTAAGTCCGTGCAATAATAAGCTGTACACAATTAGGTAGTAGCGTTAATTTTGATCATATCTTATTTAACTCAATATAAAAAATACTTATCGGCCGTGGTGAAGCACGGGTATTCATCTAGTAATTAAATAAAACAAAAACCTTAGCGAATTTACATTGCAGCAAATTTATAATTAGATTTCCAAGAAATAAATTGTGTATAATTTAAAAGCACTGTCCCTGACGTGACACAGCCCTGCATGAATTACAGTGCAATATCTCCGGTTCCGTTTAATTTAATATTACTCTGGTACTGTTATTGTTCTCAGTATTAATTATGCAGGAGTTAAAATAAATAATTTTAGATACATTTATTCAAATTACTTTTTAGGACATTTTTCTATATTTGCTTTACACATACTACTACTATATTACTACTATATTCGTCTGGTTTCTGAAAGATAATATTATTATTATGAACCTGGTATCCCCGTGGTCTATTGGCTAACGCCTTGGAGTCTCGTGCGGGAGATGGGGGTTCGAGTCTCACCTGCAGCAGGAATTTTACAGTTAAGTAAAGTCCCAACTGCACGTCGGCGTTAATATCCCAGATGTTGGTGCCCCGTAAAAAAAATATTATGAACCAAACCTTGTTATTATTTAAACAGTTTGATGTATCTTTTTGTAATCAATAATAACATTGATAGTCCACTCGTGAAGTATATAATTACTGGAAAGAGTTATTCTGAATATTTTGTGAGTGGCAAGGCTACATTACTCTCTAAGTTTGTGGGTTCGATTCCCTCTAGGCGGAGGTCGTTTATATGAAGAAAAGAATCGCCACGCATATTAGCACGATCTAAAGCACACATGAATAAATAGTTATAAGAAACATAAAATCAAGGCATCATCCTGACAATAAGAACTTGACAATTCTTAGACTAGTAGTTCAAAACAAAGCAACAAACAAAGTCCTCTTTCCTTCCTAAAATTCGTAGTTAGTAATAATGGACGTTAAAATTTAAATATCTTTCCTTCCCAAAATTCGTAGTTAATAATAATGGACGTTAAAATTTAAATATCTTTCCTTCCAATTTATCAACTAATTGAACTCTATTGATTCATGATATATTTAATGCCTCTCCCGTTGTTGTTTTTAATATTCGTCCAGTATTAATTTCATATTTGTTTTATAGTACTAAGAGTAGTTTTGCTCTGTCGTATATAGTTACTATTGTGATCTCAGTAAACTGTATTATTATTGTAACTAATTTGACAGATGGATGTAAAAATGTTTGTGCTTTATATACCCGACTGTTTATAAATTCACATACGTAATCCCAAAGATTATAAACTCTAACTATAATTTGTTATAGTTAGAATTCTCATGAATACCTTATGACAAAGTCTGATAAGCCATTGTGCCAAATCTGTAACAAAGACCTCACAGTTCAACATATACTGACAGACTGTAATTTGAGACAAGACTTGGAAGTTCCACATGGACATGAACGAACTACTCCGTGATAGCAGTCACCATATCAGCACTATATGGAGGTATATATACCCCAGACCAAACTTCTCAAATAGTCAACATGTGGGTGTAGTATGTATTACAACAACCACTTAATTTTCTTAATTCATTGTCTTTGATTGTCTAGACGACCCAAACTGTGCTTTTAACATCGCCGTTGAAAGTTTTTTTTTTTTTTTTTTTTTTTTTTTTTTTTTTTTTTTTTTTTTTTTTACTCATGACGTGATATATTCATTTATTCATCATTATTTTACATAGGATCCTTCATATTGATTGTACATGGGGCTATAGTTCTTATGTATGTTGTCATATTATGCATAGAACCTATATTTTAAATAGAAACTGTTGCGATTATATATAGTCATATTGTACATAGGAACTATTTTCTTCGTTTCCTTTATAATTATAAGTTTTTCTTAAAAATATATTGTTTTTTACTAGTTAATTTTACTTTTAGCTGTATGTTATTCACTAACATATAGTAATATGTTAACTATTAAGGATTTATAATTATTATATAAGATTATAATTATGTATTTGAATCATTGTTATGTATTTCTATTTTATATGTGTACCTGGGCGAAACGCTGTCAATGCGGGGTGCTCATAAATAAATTATAAATTATTATAAAGTTAGAATTCATCTTATTTTCAATTTAGATTTTTTTTTTTTTTTTTTTTTTGTATTTTAATGCCCTTATAACGGCTTGAAAACACAATTTTAGGGTCATCTAAAACTAGTCCAGTTGTTTAAATAAATTGTACACGAAAAAGGTGAGAACATTACACTTTTAGTAAAAACAAAAAATAGATTGCAACCCTTTGGCAAGTTATGACCATAGAAGCGCTGTTTCAGAGCAATTTTCACTCCTACATCGACGAATTAGCACTTAAAACTATTGAACATCTACATACCAAAACAGAAAACAATCAGAGAGGTTCGGATGGGCGGAGCTTCCTTGATTTTGATTTGATATTGAGTCAAATACATTAGGCAACTATTCTCTGCTCGGGACAGAATATATAAGGTCAATATCCTGATTATAAAACTTATAAAATTTTATTGTTATATGTGAAAGTTCTCCAATATTATTATACCTTAGTTTTGGGTGGTTAGTTATTATTTATTAAAATTTTAATCACAATTTACAATTGCAACGGAATTTTAGGACGGGATATTTATAGGATATCACCCTTTCCGATCAAGGATAGAGCAGAAGCCTTTTTTTCCAAAGAAAAGCTCGAAAAGCTAGTGAGAATGGAATCCACACACATACGCCGCACCGCATTCTGATTAGACTTGGAAAAAATCAAAATATATTTTCACATCATTCAAAAATCATATTATTTCAATTAATCGCATTAGTTGGCACATTAAGTAAAATGAAAAATAAAATATTACTATATGTTCAATTGTAAACGTTCGTGAATTATTTATTCGCTATTTAACCCTTCCAGCGGATCTTTTTTTCTTCTATTAGTAGGAACATCCGTCTCTGAGACGGGTACCTTGTTTTCCACTTTGTCAACGCCCTAATAATTATTTTTAAGTCACTTATCATTTATCTAATAATTGGTACGTAGTTTTGTTTGTTAAAGGAAAAATAAATGCTACAAAAGAAAAATATTTATTTCTCAATTTCGTTAAAATTATGAAATGTTTGTAGAGGAAACCCAAATTATTTCCGCCTATGCAGTCTTTTTTTCTTTTCTTTACTTTTATTACATTAATTTCAGACAAATTTACAGTAAAAAATTACTACGAGAAAAAAGTTACAAAATGAAAAATACAAAAATAATAGAGTAGTAAATATTTTTGAAAATGTAGACTAATAAAAAGATAAGAAAATGTAAACTCGTAAAAAATTACCACGAGAAAAAATAGAAAAAGTCAAAACTCGGAGAATTAGACTAGAAAAATAGTACAAAAGTAATAGACTAGTAAAAAGTTACAAAAATGTAGACTAATAAAAAGTTACGAAAAATTATAATTAGTACTAAAAAATGTGTTTTTGTACGCTACTGAATCATAATCTTTTATTTTAGTATGCATTGCTTGAAGTTCTGCGTAAGTGTGCGTCACAATGAGTACATTAATCGGAACACGCGTCTAGCAGACGGCTACTCGGAACGTACGCCAGTAGGAACATCCGTCCGACGGAGTATCTTTGAGAAAAAGCGCTCTTACCGACCGTAGAGACGGATGTTGGCTAAACTACCGCGATGCCCGTTGAGGGAAAGGTGTAAACTTAGCAAACGTAAAGCCACGCCAACCTTAACACCATACAACCATACATATGGTTACTTCTTTAAACTATACCCGTCTGGGAGACGGATGTTCCGTTGGAAGTGTTAATAAGCAAGGGAAACAAAAAACACTATCTGGCCAGACAAAGTACTTCTGAATTTTAATAGCTTTCATTTAAAAAAAAGTCCGACTCGCAGGAACTGCGTCATCTTAGCGCGGTTCCAGTTTTTTTTTTATTATTATTTATTTTTTTTATTTATTTTTTTTTTTTTTATTTTTTTATTTTTTATTTTTATTTTTTTTTTTACGGCACATATACATCTAGGTCATTAGCGCCGACATCCAGGGTGTAGCGAGGAATTTCACCAGCGAGCCGTGGGATGATAAAATTCCTGCCGGAGGTTGGGAATCGAACCCACCATCTCCCGCTTATGAATCCAAGGCGCTAGCCATTAGACCACGGGAGACCCCGGTTCCTGTTCATATCCCTATTCTCATTTGAAAAGCATAGAATAGAAACAGATAATATTTTCCTCGGCCTTTGTTCAAAGGGTTTTATGGCTATACCTTGGGGTCAGGTCCGCAAGACCCTAGAATCCTCTTCTACCGATACTTCATTTCATACGTTTCAATGAATTGGAAAATATCAAATATTTTCACACATTCCTGTGTTCTTTTACTATAGTAATAATTCTACAGATAAAATCAATTAAAAAATAAAATAAAAAAACCAACAGCATAAAGGCAATTGAAAATATTCAAAAGACGTCAACGAATCTTTATCTCTTGGCAAGCTATATTTCTAACAATGAATTGTTTTTCTTATTTTGCCTAATCTGTTTTATTGTAATATACATTATCCAACTATAAGCAATTAAAAAATAACAAGGAATAAAAACAGACAAAAAGAACAGTTCGAATAAGCAAAATCAATTACTTTAATGTTTTAAGCACTTATTTCTCCGATTGACATCGCCTAATCAAAACTTTCATCAGAACCTTTTTTGTAGAGAATTTAGTAAGCTTTCTAATGGTATTCTTCCGTTTACCAAGATTCTCAACCTTTTTCGAGATATTAAGGAAAGTAAACAAAGTTACTAAAACTTTTTATGTCTGTTAATAAAATATTTTATTCAAACCCTTCCTTAACTCCAAACGTAACCAAAATTTCAACATATTAGTTTTGATGAAAGTAGAACATGCAGAAAATGTTTCAACTGAATCCCATTATTCTAAGTACCCAAACCAAAAACGGTATTCAAAAAATATTTTTCCAATTTTCTCGAAAACGGTTAAAGCTATCGCCTTGAAAATGGTTTCATTCGTTTTCCTAGCCCAGGAATCATATAAAACGAGTACTTAGAAGCTTATGAACTCAAAAACGTAAGCGTTACGATTTTTTTGCGCGAATTTCGCCCCAAACGCCATCTTCCAGTAGGCGGATTTTGCTGGTTAACGAACTTGACCTTTCAAATTAGACGAAGGATTTTTGTACCAAATTTCATCAAAATCGGACCATTCGTCTTCTAGCTAGAGAGCGAACAGACAAATATATATATATATATATATATATATATATATATATATATATAAATAAATATATACATATATATATATATATATATACAAATTTGAACCACCGTTATTTTCTGTCTCTAGGGGTTCTGAAACGCGAAATTTTCTAGTCGGCACTTCCAGTTTGTTTCATTGTATCAACCCTATAAGCGGGGTTCCTCCCTATGGGGGAGGGAGGAACCGCGCTAAAACAAAACAAAAAAAACAACATAGAAATCAGTTAAAATTTAGAGGCTGTAGCCTTTTAGCACTTTCCTCCGAAGGAAAGTAGCTATTGAGGTTGCACTCATGACGGAATTTCTGATCCTACCTAGACCTACCTTGTAGACATCAAAAATGACCCCCGTTCAAATTTATATATATATATATATATATATATATATATATAAATATAATATATATATATATATATATATATATATATATATATATATATATATATATATATATATGTATATATATATGCATATATAGTTATATATGTGTCCGTTAACACGATACAGGCCAGTGGTTTTGTTTTTTCGCCACGAAACTTGGTATGTAGTATTCTCCCATGAAACGATTGAACGAGTTCGTTAACCAACAAAATCGGTCCATCTGGAGAGGGGGTTTACTCCAGAGCCAAAGTAGTTATTTGCCAATACCAGCCATAATTTGTTTTGTATTTCAACGAAACTCGGTATTCGTTGTGGTCAACTGAAGAGAAAAAATTGTTATAAATATAAACTAGATCGGTTGACTAGAAGGGGGGGGTTACTCCGGACAAAAATTACTAATTTCCTTATACCGGTCGTAATTTCTATTCTACTGTAACGAAACTCTTTATACGTCCTCGCTATCTAATAAGGATGAAGTGTTGTAAAAATTAACTAAATCGGTCTATTGGAAGGGAGGGGGGTATTACTTTGTACTATGTTTGAATTGAATTCTTCCGCCAAACGTAGGTTCATGAAACTCATCAAGGTCAATAGATCAAAATATAAAGCTTTGTGTACTTATTACGAAGTACCCTGCATACACAAAACTCTGGAAGGAAATTAATTACAAAATTAATAATTAATAACAGCTGCTCATAAAAATGTTTATCCATCTAGGTTATTTTAAGCAAATTATTCAGGAATGCACTCGACACTACCCAATTCTGAGGAAAGTGCTTAGTTATGCAGCTCGTGCGTGACGGACTTTTTTGAAACACGAAGGGTCGTTTGGCCCCACTGTGTGCCGCACTGCTCACTGTGGGTTGGGGTTTATATAAGATTCTACCTTTTCTTAACCAGAATAGAGGTGTTACATTTGTGGAAGGAGCTGAAGCTCCTTAACAGAGTAGAACTTCGGGAACCTATTGGAATAATTACAGGACATTGCAAACTGAACAAGCATCTTCATAGGATGAAGATAGTCATCTCTACCATCTGCAGATGGTGTGGAGTAGAAGAAGAGACATCATCCGTGACTCCGAACGGCTGGATCATATACGCTTTAGGTACTGTGGTGACACAAAGGATACCAACCTTGACCCAAGCGAAATATCACTACTCTTGGATTATTGGAAGGTAGTACCATTCTGAAGAGAGAAGCAACGGGCAGCGTAATAGGTCGTACGGCCGCGGTGCGCTGTCTGTAGAAGAGCCCGACATTATGGTATTGTATTGAAAGTCAAATAGAATTAGGTATTACTTTTTAATTCCGAAAAGATTTCCAACATCCCACGTAGAAATCGAAACCACAACCCTTAGCGCGTTGTGTTTTTAGAAAATAAGATATCTTATATAACGTAATAGAATTCATTTCCAATTACTTTTTTTTCTCACCTTGCCGAGATTGAATTCGGTCTGCTGACGTGATAAATAAGCTGTGGAAAATTAAAAAAACAACGCTTGAGTAATTCATGTAATTAAAATGGCGGCTATGACGTCGGTCGATCCTTAAGGTTATGGGCTCCCGTGCCCTTTATACCAAGCTCTCGCTTTATTTATGATTTAATTTACGAGAGAGGAATAGGGGGGGGGTCTGGGGTTTGCTAGGGGGGGTGGAGCTTCAATATATTATAGGCCTTCAGTCCCTCCTCTTCTCCCCGTCACTGGCAACAGGTTCTCTTTCTTTTAACGACCATAATCCCAAACTTCTTACGCTATTTCCTCTACAGATAAGAAGAACTTATGGCATGGACTGTTCATACCACAAGTCTTCTAATTCTTTTGATCTTCTTTGGGTCACGCGAAATTCATTGGGCTAGTGTAGAACGCCTTTTGCTGATTTCGACGCTTTACACATTAGTGAGCTTAGCCCTGACAGAGAAAACAGGAGGAATTTATACAACACGTACTATCTAGTGGTTACGAGAGCTATTAGAATAACAAGAAAATGACCCAAGGGTGAGCAGGAATTCATCTTTATGTGAAAGCATTGTACCTTTGTCAGCCCGCTCCTGTGCGGGATCAGCAATGAATGGGCTAAAAATAAAAAAATACAGTAAATATAGAACATTTGAACTAACACATTTCTACAAACATAATTTGTACTTAAACATCAAGAAGTGTCATCATCATCTATAGACTTTTTGCCTTGCATGTCAGTTTACCAAATATTCAAGGAGTGACCGAATTATACGATTAGAAAAGAATTAAATATTACAAAAGAAAATATTAATTGAATCTTGTGACCAACACATTTTATACAATCCGTTTAAAAAGTACATAAACTTAATATATGGCTTACAATAAGTCTTCAGGACAGTATAAACGAACTGCGACCAACGATAGACAATCATTTGACCCGGCCGCCAAATAAAAAATCATCTTTTTTTTTTTTTTGAAACGACGATTGCAGAAGGAGATGTATTAGTGATCTTTAAAGGAAGTACTTTTTTTTTTCTTTTTTTTTTTTTTGCTCCAGCACAGGAAAAATGTGGGAAAACCTAGCAACCCCAGGTCACATCCCTGACGATCTGAGGAGAAGCGAAGCTGTCGCAAGATTCCGCCTGGAAAGTAGACACGACTACCTGCAGGCCCATCTTTATCGCCTTGGCTTAGCAGACTCGGACATTTGACCACTATGTTCAAGCGGAAGGATGGTGGGAAGGCACCTCCTCATCTGCCCCAAACTGATCCATCTTCCTGACCTCACGACGCGATACTGGGAGGCTCGGCGTCAAATGGCTCAACCGCCACTGACGGGCATTGGATAACTAAAAAATAAATAAATTTTTTTTTTAATAATACGTTTATTTAACATCTGTACATTATTAAGTACATTAGTTAAGTTTGCTCACAAATGTAATTAATAATATATACAGAAATTGATCAATACAAATGACAAAGTTAAAATATATATATATATATATATATATATATATATATATATCAAAATAATTTAAAAATAAATAAATGAATAAATAATAATAATAATAAAATAAATGAAAGTAACTCAATAAAATATAATAAATAAGTAAATACGAAAAATTTGAATAACAGATAATAATGATGATAACACTTTTGGAAGGAGCCAATCAATAATGGAAGTACTTAGAGTATTTATTTTATGCATTCAATTGATCAGAGAATGCATTCAATTTTTTTAATGAAATTACAAAGCAATTGCAACCTAATTTGTTATGAAAACCTGATGTAAGAGATTTTGAAGAAATTATTTTATCAATGCTTTTATAAGATGGTCAACAATTACAGAAAAATAAAAACATTTTTAATTACTTACTTTTTGCCTCATAAAAGCTGCTAGCGATACCATGATTCCTTGTGATCATAACTGGTTTGCGTCCACAAACATAGATTAGAGACTCTGAACAATATAAAACAAAGCTTACACCTCAGAAACCCGTAGCACAATTTTCCACACTAGTAGTAGTAATATATAATTTTCCTGACAACAAATTCCACTACACTCTCGATCCTAAAACCTCTTTTCCTGAAAATGCATATCAAACTGACTTATCTTACGACCCCTCAAATGTAAAATACTGCCATAGCCAAGTAAAAAATATTTTGCCAAGGATAAGAATGGCTTAGAATCGGGGAGAAGGTAAACATTGTAGTTCTTAATCTAATAATAACATCTAACAAAAGACATAATATATACTTGCTTTATTTGATTCTCTTTATCAGGCGAGAGAGAGAGAGAGAGAGAGTGAGAGGGAGAGATTAGGGAGAAAGGAGAGTGTGTGTGTATGAGAGAGAGAGAGAGAGGGAGAGAGGAGAATGTTTGTGTGTGTGAGAGGGAGAGAGAGAAAGAGAGAGAGAGAGAGAGAGAGAGAGAGAGAGAGAGAGAGAGAGAGAGAGAGAGAGAGAGAAGAGAGAGAGAGAGAGAGAGAGAGAGAGAGAGAGAGAGAGAGAGAGAGAGAGAGAGAGAGAGAGAGAGAGAGAGAGAGAGAGAGAGAGAAAGTTCATTAGAAAGCCACAAAATGTTGACTAGATACGGCAGTTCACTTAATGACATTCTTTTCATCCCTCAGTCGTTCTGATCTTTTTGTTCATGTTTATTCATCTCTTTCCGGCCTATTTGCCGTTGCAAAAGCAATGTCAGCCCAGGGAAAGCACTTTTTATTCATCCGCCGAAACTATTTTACATCTGGAGTCAGAACTGCTCCATGCTGGTTTTGTTATTCAGTGGAACAGGGTGCCATATTATTCGAAGGTAGAGGCCTGTGAAATCCTCTTAAACTGTCGCCCCTCAATGAACCGAGCCACGGGGAAAATCCGTCATAAATAATTCCACAATGTTGTCTCTGGAGCTCCGTTCCCTGGCTCTCGACCACTCTCACTATGTAGCTCTCTCGCTCCTATTCCACCATATCACTCTACCACTCTCTCTCACTCTTGCTAGTATCACTCTTACACACTCGCTCCAACCCTCATATCACTCCACCTCTCTCTCTCACTCTTGCTACTATCACTTACACACTCTCGCAATCTCGCTCTCTCGAGCATTCCCTGCCCGATTCTCTACCCACCATACGTCCTTCCGATTTGCAAGTATTTCACTTCACTCTCATCTCTCTCACCTTCTCTCCATATTTCTCTCTCATTGTATTTCTCTCTCATTGTATTTCTCTCACTTTATTACCTTATTCATTTAAAATCATGTCATGAATATGAAAATGTTATTCGGAGTTTATAATTAGCTGTTTATTGTTTGGCTGTGTGATTCTAGCTAATCAAACGTAGACTCATTATCGCTGAATAATTAGGTTCACTGACTGGACGCCATTAACCTTTCAATTAATGTATTTTCTCTAATTGAGAATTAATGTATTGTTATTGAATTGCTCTTGATGTTTTTAGAATTACAATAACAATTATATAATAAAACTCAAAGGAGGCAAATTTATTTGAAATACTGCTATCCATTAGACGGGAATTAAACTTATAAAAGAAATGTTTACCACAATGAATCCAAAATAGTCCTACTAAATTCGAACGTCCCAGCTTGTCCATACAGGAAATACAAATAATTATAATAAACCTGATCTCTCAATAATATGTCAAACTCGACGAAACTGCTTCATATTAGCAACGGAACCCTCGTGTACCATCGTCAGGTTTTAGCATCACACTAGGCCATAGCTAAGACAAATCCATGTCAAAATGTGTAGAGGAATTTAAAGATATATAAGAGTTTGTGCAAATCTGTTATAAATAAATAAAGAATTGCATGTAACGCACTATGTATGTCTGTGTATGGTCCATTGCGTCGTTTATGTGTTTTATTGTCTGAGTATTATTAACCCTAGAACGCCAACATTCGTCAAAATGACGAACACCTCTGTGATTTATAGTTGCCACTCCCCTCCCCGTCTTCTATTCTCCACCAGAGCCCAGCTATGCTACCTGTGGTCAATACTTGACAAGTCAGCGAAAGAATTATATCAATTGTAACAGCCGTTCGAAAATTACATGAAATTACTTTAAAGAAAGTACCTGAAAATTACATGAAATTACTTTAAAGAAAGTACCTGAAAATTACATGAAATTACTTTAAAGATAGTACCTGAAAATTACGATTGTTTGGAGATTGAGGACAATTTTGTTTGCTCACCTGGTTGACTTTGGTTGGAGTGATCATTTATTCTTTTATTTTTTACGTTGTATGTGATTTTTATTTTATTTTGTTTTTAATATTTACATGGAAATCGGTAATAAACTATGTTTTGGAATTTTATAATAATTTTCATCATCCCTCCCTTCTATGTCGTAAAACTAATTAATAAAGCTGTAATAATCAATTTTTAGGAATATACAATATGAAAGAATAGCTAATATTAATGAATATCTCATAAGTTGAGTTTTAACTTATATATCGTCGATACAAATGCAAAGTAACGAATGTGAAAAAATGCATCTTTCATTGCCAATCTTTACTAATTTCTGCTGGACTTATGTACGGCAAATTCTTGAATCTGATTTCACTCTATGAAAGTGAAAGTATTCCACTATCAAAAGGTCAAATCTGCCGAATATTTGACTGTCCAAAAAAAAGTTATGAATAAATACTTTTCCATTCTGAAAAGTGGTGATTTTCATATTCGTTAGTTTGCTTTTGTATCGACGATATGTAGTTTTTTACGTTCGTTTAAGTATGTTCGTCAGCATGACGAATAGTTGTTAGAATGGGGTAGGTTGGCGTTCTAGGGTTAAATAGAAGATTATTATACATATAAGACAATATTTGTAATTGATTTCCTCTAAGAGACGTAGTTTGCCCTGCTCTGACGGCAACTCAGCAAAAGAAAAACCCTAAATAATAAATATCCGGAAGAGTTCCTACCTAAAAGTATAACCAATGAATGACTTGAAGTGACTTATTCAAGAGTTAGGGTCCTAAATGTGGTGGTTCCGTTTGGTAGGTGGTTAGGAGGAGGTAGTCCAAGTCCCTAGTAACCCTCATAAAGCTTGATGGTTATGGTATGGAAGCACCTTAACACCTGCCCTAACATCCACGCTACTCCATAGATAGCCACCTCATATTCATACAAAAGGCTGTCACCACATCCTCCTTCCCAGTACATAATGTGGGGTATTTGCTAAATATACTCACACTTGGAGAATCTCCTTATCTTAGCGAAATTCTATTATGAATTTACATTCAAGTAGTGCTATGACGTTCAAGAACTGCAAACAGTGGATAGCCCTCATATAAACACAATACATAAACATCTGTCATAAAATTTAACTTATTCATTTATCAGGCGGAATGTCAGTAAATAAAAATACGTTAATGAATAAAAATAATTTATCCATTCCTGCTCGACATGTTTCGCATCTTTAGTGGCTCATCAGGACCTAAAATGTCAGCATCAGCGATATGGTTAATGATCTATAACGATTAAACACAACAGGATTTTCTGCCCAGATCCCGTAGGATGTGATGAAGGAAGTGAGTCAATCCTTGGGGAATTGTTTAGCGGATATTTTTCTCCTCCTTCCAATCGGGAGCCAAGATTAGAACGGCATTGTCCCTTTGGCCGGGACTTGTGTAATCCTCCCTCCAGCCCTGGATTAATTCAGAAGGCCCTCCGTCCCTCCACCCCTCCTGTTCCTTCCACCGCAGGAAATCATGCCCCTTCCAAGGAGTTTCTCTTTTCCTGTAATTAATTGCCCCTTCTTCCGGGGATGAAGCTGTTTCTTAGACTCAAAACACAATTATATACTATAGCAGCGACATTCATCCTGCAAATTACTTTCTTTTTTGCCCACTTTAAACCCATTAACATGGAATTTTATATAAGCGTGTATATATATATATATATATATATATATATATATATATACATATATATCTACTATATATTTGTCAAATACCACTCACTCACTCACTCACTCACTCACTCACTCACTCACTCACTCACTCATCTATCAACGCCCAGCCCAAACCGCTCGACAGAAAATGTTGAAATTTTGCATGGACACTCCCTATATAACGTAGGCGCTCGCTAAGAAAGGATTTTTTGATATTCGTATTTTTAAGCATTTTTAGGGGGGTTTAAAGTTTGAGTTGGTTAGAGAAGGAAAGCCTAGGCAGCCTGCGTTGCTAGGACGATAAAGAACAGCTGTTACCTTACATTATCTATCTCATAGTTTTATTTCTAATTGAGGTTAATTTCAACTATGATGGAAGACCTTGAATTACTAGAAATTAACTGTCCCTCATAGAGTTTTAATTGCGTTTCTTTTCTGCCTGTCCCCGTCAGATAGGCTTGCCATATTTTTGGAGTTAAACCGGGACACATTAATATGGGATGGGCATACCAGGGGGGGGGGGGATAAAAAGAGTACAAATTATAAGCAAAATGGTTGGTGAGTTTTAAGCCTGGCAACTAACGGGAAGGGGGAATCCTGAACTGTTAGTCTACCCAAACCTTAAAAACAAGAACGGAACTTTTTTTGCTACTTGATTTTCTTAAAACAATCTCTCAGCCAAATAGTAGTGCCTGGCAGCTGGCAGCGCTGTGCAGGTAGTTCCAGCGTTTTACAGTTAGATTACTTCTGATTTCTTTGACACTGTGAGCAGTAGTAAAAATGTTAATTGTAGAAAAGTAACCGATTTAAAAAAGATTCTTATAAACATGAATTCAATACTTTTTACATCTTACAGCCTTTTCCGGGACATTGATAAAACTGGGCGGGACACCGAAACAATTGCAAAATACCGGGACAGTCCCGGTCAAACCGTGATGTATGGAATATCCTTAGGTTTTCCAGGCGAGGTAATAATATCCGGAACCCTTGCACAGCCTCCTCGCCTATAACCTTGGTAATACTCGTAAATATATTGGGTGTTACCATATGACTTCTTGGAAACATAAACTTTTAAATTTTAACGCCCATTGAATAAAATATAGTATGACGGGAACCGTGCTGTAATGAACTGCACAGAATTGTACAGTAACGTAATTTTGCTGATACATTATTTAACGCAATAAAATAACTACTTATCTGCCGTGACGAAGCACGGGTATTCAGCTAGTACTATATATTTGCCAAATACCTCTGACTGACTCACTGACCGATCATCGCCCAGCCCAAACCGCTCGACAGAAAAATTTGCAATTTTGCATGGACACTCCGAATAGAACGTAGACACTCGCTAAGAAAGGAATTTTTGATATTAGAATTTTTAAGTATTTTTAGAGGGGTTTAAAGTTTTAGTCGGTTAAAGCATGCACACCTAGGCAGCATGGATTGATAGGACGATAAAGAACAGCTGTTACCGTGCTGAATCTATTCGATAGTACTATTTTTAATTGAGGTTAATTTCAACCATGATGGCAGACCTTGAATTACTAAAAATAAAATGTGATTTTGTCCCTCATAGAGTTTACGCCCTGCTGATGGTCCATCCGAGGTAATAATATCCCGAGCAATTTAACACAAAAATTTGAAATTTTGCACGGACAATCCGTTTAGAATGCAAACACTCGCTAAGAAAGGTTTTTTTGGTATTCAAATGTTTAAGTACTTTTACGGAGGTTCGAATTATTAAGAAGTTCCTCATCGGCTCAACAATTGTCCGAATTTGATGACATTTGGTGCAAAAAATTTTCTTCTCATTTGAAAAGCCAAGTTCATTAACCAGCTGAATCCGTTTACTGGAACATGGTTTGTGGAGCAAAATTTGCGCGAAAAAATCGGAACGTTTACATTTTCGAGTCCATATTCTTGCAGGTACTCGTTATATAGGTTCCTTAACGTACGAAAACGAATGAAACCATTTTTAAAGCGATTTCTATAACCGTTTACGAGAAAAATTGATAGAAATACTTTTCCAAACTAATTTTCTGTTTGGGTATTCAGAAACGATGATTGGTTCAATTGTACCAGGTATTTGACATTCATCTAATCTAAGATATTTAAACTTTGGTATCGTTTGGAGGTAAGAAGTATATGGAAAAAAATTGTATTAATGGTGATACAAAGTTGTCGGATCTCAGTATATTTTCTAAAATATCTCGAAAACGGTTGGTAAATAGTAGTAAGTAATCATGGGCGTATATAGAAAATAATTTCGGAGGGGGCTGGGAAAATTTCGGGGGGGGGGGGGCTGAGACCATTTCCAGTGTATGGAATACAAACAATTTAGATCTTGGAAGAGTTTTAGCCAACTTAAACGCTATTACACCCAAAATGGAATATGTTTTATGAACTAAATGATCTTATTTAATTTATTTTTAAGGGTTTTATGAAATTTTTACTGTTCAAATCAAAATTTCGGGGGGGGCTGCAGCCCCCCCCCTTATATATGCCCATGGTTGTAATGTTCGGTGGGGCGATGTCAATCGAAGAGATAAGTGCTTTAAAACTTCAAAATTGTTAGTTTTATTCTTTTCAACGTGTGTTTGTCTCTGTTTACCTAACTTTTTAAGTTGTTGTTGTATTTTTCTTCTCTTTACTCCCCAACGGAAACAAGCACGGTTACCTCCACATGGTATTTCCTGGGTAACTCTAAAGTCCGTGCAATAATAAGCTAAAATTATGTAGTAGCGATAATTTTCATCATACCTTATTTAACGCAATATAAAAACTACTTATCGGCCGTGGTGAAGCACGGGTAGTCAGCTAGTATATATATATATATAATTTTGTGGCCAAGTGGTTGCCTGAGAAAAAAAATGCCTGGGGTAAACGTTGTAGAGCTTGACTTAAGCTGTCGACCATTTAACATATTTACGGCGGATCTTCGCTTGGCGCAAGATGAATTGTTGGGGTTTGCAGATGCACATTATTTTTAACGGAATCAAAAAACAAAACCTTTGCTGCAAACCGCTCTTCGATATCTTTAAAATCAAATGAGTTTCGTGCGATTCAAAAATTTTTTTTCAGATTTTTCGTTGGTCCTTACAGAGGTCGGTTATGAATGTGTGATAGATACATGACTTTGTAGTATTTTTTTCTCAACTTTCTAAAAAAAAACATGGCCTATCCTCTAGGAGAGAGAGAGAGAAAACATTATTATAAACGAATAAAATGGACTGCCCATTTACATTGGGTTGCTAGTTACACAGCGTGCTTATTATCCATTCGGAAATAGGGTTAATTTATAGGCTGAAGACGTAAGGAGTTCAAAACGAGAAAGAGCGAATAAAGAAGATGAAGACGAAAGAAGACTATAGTGATAGAAGAGAAGAAATTTATGATATTGAGTGATGAATTTATAGAATTGAAAATATAGTCTAAAGTTTATAAAGAAACAGTGTGAATGTATGATAAGCACTCAGTGGCCGTAAATGTGATTTCCGATTATTTCCAGTGTGTCCACTAATATGGACTCGGCTAATGCTGATAGGTGGTCTGTGGTCATATATATAATATTTTTTCCTAATAAAGTTAATAAAATTGAAAATAAGGCATCTTTTTAAGTATTTATTCTGATTTTTCATTTCCAAGTCCAGTTTCAGTCATACCCCTATTTCATTGATAGATTAAGTAATAAATTTTTAAGAAAGGTCTCACCTCGCAGTTTCAAAGCGTCCATTTTACTGTATTTTATTCCTTCTAAAATGAATAGTGTTTTCAAAGATGCCACTTTCAACATCCAGACACCTTTAAAGTCTTGAACATATTCTGTCAACCACTCTCAATACTTGTTCCTCCAATATGGCTCTGCAGGCTGCTTCAGCAATCCTTCCTCGCATTTGGCCTTGTGCACTAGGCGGATTAGAGTAGACCACATTTTTAAGTGTGCCCCCACAGGAAGAAGTCCAGCGGAGTGAGGTAAGGTGATCTAGGAGGCCAAGAAATATGGCCATCCCTGCCAACGGTTTCTGGTGGTTACAGCATTAGTAGCTTCTCGGGAATAATGGGCTAGACTACCATCATGCTGGAACCACATTGTACGTCTTGTCTCTAGTGGTAAATTTTCCAAGAGTTCTGGCAATCGATGCAAGAAGAATGTCTAGTAAGAATTCCCATTAATACGGGACCTTCATGGAACCAATATCATCAGAACAGTGTTTAGCTGGAATTGATAAAGTCTGTGCTAAATGTAATGCTCGCGTTCATCGTCTATTAAATGTTAACAAAACGACTCGTCGATTAAACACTCTTCTATTTGCGAATCGGCGTCCATACTCTCCCACCGCTTCTAAATCATAACCATTGGAGAAACCGTACTCGAAAACTGTATCAGCATCCAGAGATTGAATTTTAACAATTGGTTTCTCGATACAATTAGCAATAACAATTTTTGAATATTTAAATAAGTAAGTACAAAAATGAAAACATGTTTCTTGTTTTGCGATTTTCTCCAAAGGAAGCAAAAACGAGCAAATCTCTAAATGATTTTTTGTCTTAGTTTTTTTTTTGTCCTCTGCAGGCTCCTGAAATTTTGCCATTTACATTTGCGACTCCCTGTGTGTGTATATCAGAACACGTTTGAGCCTGCTAGACCGTAATCGGCATGCGTACATATGTATACACACACACACATATATATATATATATATATATATATATATATATATATATATATATATATTAAAACAATATGTATTGTGAGGTATTTTCCTATGCGATAAAAAATAATAATTATAGAGATCACACAAAAACGTGGTCTCGAGAAAGGAGGGAACCCGCTCATACATCACACGAAACATTACCCAAATAGATGGAAATGATTAAATAGATCAGGTAGCACTCTTGAGAGAAGTGAAGAAAAAGTAGGTACTTACGTGCAGTACTTACGAGCCTTAGTACATACTGCTGCTACATGGCATTAAATAGAAGTGTAAATTAGGTTTGTCGACGTCGTCCAAAATTCAAAGAACAAGAGGAAAATAGACTTTAATCCGGAGAATATTGAAAGCCCGGAAACAAGATAATTGGATGAAACCCTAGTAATACTTATAAGACTTCTTAACGTTAACAGGAACTCAAGTCCAGCTCGCCGAACCTATGTTAATCCAAGTATAAACATACCAAGAAGCAAGAAGTATACACTACTAATACTAAAGAGTAATTACTAATTATGAAAATAAATAATATATATATATATATATATATATATATATATATATATATATATATATATATATATATTTAAAGAAACAAAAGAAAGTTTAGTTGCCCGACTATATTGGGTTGCTTAGTACACAACATACTAATGAACAAAAATTGTAATCATTATAAAACTAAGTCAAACAAGTAAAATCAATATTTATATTTAAAAAAAACTAATAAAACAATGAACATTATGGTAAAGGAAAGAAAAGGAATAAATAATTAAAAATAATGTGAAATTTAGTTAATGGGTTGTACCAATTGTTGTCTCGTAAACACTTGATAGTTTTATTTAATTAATAGTTTATTCTGAATGTCTTAAATACAAAAAAAAAAAAAAAAAAAAAATGTTCAGCTTAAATGCTAGAAATAGAAAAAATAAACAACCCTCAAACCCTAACCAACAATGCCTTTATTAAAAAAAATAAAAATGCCTGCAATATTAAATATCTTGAAAACAGGTAACTTTTCCATAAGGCAATATGGGATTGTATTTTTTTGCCTGAAACTATCACCTGATTGATGTGGGTCGGCTTACCAGTAACCCTTTACATATATAAATTTTAGTGACCTATTTTGACTATACCTATGATTCGCGCAACGTCGACAATTTTTTTTTTAATTTATTGAATATTAAAATCTCATACTATGTTTCACAGAGACCATACACACTGAATGATAAATGCAATGTACAAACTTTGCATCATTACCCGCGACACTTCAAACTTCGGATATGTGTCAAAACATAATATCCCAGTGAACGGTTACCACTAATAACGAGTCTTAAGTTATAGCATAATATGTATTTCCTATGTACCTATTATAATTTATGTTAATGAGTGAACTTATTGATATAAAGATTTCTTGTTTTCTTGTGTTTTCCTCCGGATAGTAAGTAGCGAAACACGTTAAAACGTAGCTATCTGCACAAAAACACGTTCTTCTAGGACCCCCATAGAACATCTCGAGTGATAACCCCTTCCTAAGACTCCCATTCTTTTCCCTGAACCCTTTTTCTGGAGGCTTAAGGCTGAATTAGGAGAATGGGGTATTTCCAGGGACTGTACCTGTTGCACCCCCCTACCATCCCGGCCTAAATTATATAGTCCGCCTATGTTCTAGTCATCGCCCTCGGGAACTTTTCTGCCTCCGTGAATCAAGAACACGGCCATCATTTTTGTTAATTTGGCGGAATCTGTGCCCATTGTCGCCCACCACGACCAAGTTGGATAAAGGTAATGGATTCTAGAAGATGATAAATTTTATAATGATAAAAATAGAATATTGTGCTCATGCCTTTTCATTCCCTGCTTACTCATTCCTTCATCTATCATTAAAACTGTCTTTACATCATTTTTTTACATACTGCCTTAAAATAAACGGTGTGTAGAGTTCTTACAATGGAAAGAATTTGATACATCTCTTTTTATAAACCAGCAATAATCAGGTATTTATATTCCACTATCCCTGGTAATGTCTTACCATTTCGTTTATGTTCTGGCGAAATCTTTCACGATGCTTCTCACTGACACAGCCGAGATTTTCCGGGAAAAAAAAATCCAAATGAGGGTGCAGGCAATGTACTTTCACACCCATATTGCAGCCCAGCTTTCTACAATATAATTGTAATTTCCCAGATAGTTTTTGATGACACTCTTAAAACGAATCCATGCCTGTTTTTTCAGTATCTGTCATCATTTCTTCCAATAAGGTATCATACATCAACTTTCTAATTTGCGCTGCAAAAATACTCCCTTTTAGCGCGGTTCCTCCCTCCCCCATAGGGAGGAACCCAGCTTATAGGGTTGATACAATGAAACAATCCGGAAGTGCCGACTAGAAAATTTCGCGTTTCAGAACCCCTAGAGACCGAAAACAACGGTGGTTCAAATTTGTATATATATATATATATATATATATATATATATATATATATATATATTTGTCTGTTCGCTCTCTAGATAGAAGACGAATGGTCCGATTTTGATGAAATTTGGTACAAAAATCCTTCGTCCAATTTGAAAGGTCAAGTTCGTTAACCAGCAAAATCCGCCTACTGGAAGATGGCGTTTGGGGCGAAATTCGCGCAAAAAAAATCGTAACGCTTACGTTTTTGAGTTTATAAGCTTCTAAGTACTTGTTTTATATGACTCCTGGGCTAGGAAAACGAATGAAACCATTTTCAAGGCGATAGCTTTAACCGTTTTCGAGAAAATTGGAAAAATATTTTTTGAATACCGTTTTTGGTTTGGGTACTTAGAATCATGGGATTCAGTTGAAACATTTTCTGCATGTTCTACTTTCATCAAAACTAATATGTTGAAATTTTGGTTACGTTTGGAGTTAAGGAAGGGTTAGAATAAAATATTTTATTAACAGACATAAAAAGTTTTAGTAACTTTGTTTACTTTCCTTAATATCTCGAAAAAGGTTCAGAATCTTGGTAAACGGAAGAATACCATTAGAAAGCTTATTAAATTCTCTAAAAAAAAGGTTCTAATGAAAGTTTTGATTAGGCAATGTCAATCGGAGAAATAAGAGCTTAAAACTTTAAAGTAATTGATTTCGCTTATTCGAACTGTTCTTTTTGTCTGTTTTTTATTCCTTGTTATTTTTTAATTGCTTATTGTTGGATAATGTATTTGAAAATAAAACAGGTTAAGAAAAATAAGAAAAACAATTTAATGTTAGAGATATGGATTTCCAAGATATATAGCTTTTCAACTGCCTAGCGTCCTTCCTAGGGAGGGTTCTTTGTCTTTGATTTTGGTACTTAGAATTATGGGATACAGTTGAAATATTTTCTGCATGTTCGAGTTTTATCAACACTAATATGTTGAAATTTTTGTTACGTTTAGAGTAAAGGAAGGGTTAGAATAAAATATTTTATTAACAGACAAAAAAAGTTTTGGTAACTTTGTATAATTTCGTTAGTATCTCGTAAACCGTTGACAATCTTGTGAAGCGGAAGATTACCATTCGGAAGCTTACTAAATGCTCTACAAAAAAGGTTCTGAAGAACCTATACTAAAACATTTTAGGTATAACAACTAATTGTGCAAAAATGGTACGTGGTAGAAAAAAAAACTATTACTATTTTGGAATCAGCACATCAAATTCAGTTAAGTAGACCTATTCTGGAGGAAACCCCAGAATCATGCATATCGGTGTAATTGTCCTAGGGTTGAAGGTGGGGGGAGGGAGGGTTACTTTATAAGTGGACTTGAAAAAAAAAAAAGTAAGTGGGTCAGCTGGTTTTAAGAACTTTCAATTGAGTAAAACTTTCGTTATTTATTTTTGTAGATAAGTTTACAAAACTCTTGCGGGACGGTTTTGTTTTTAAAATTAGCGCGGTTCCTCCCTCCCCCATAGGGAGGAACCCAGCTTATAGGGTTGATACAATGAAACAATCCGGAAGTGCCGACTAGAAAATTTCGCGTTTCAGAACCCCTAGAGACCGAAAATAACGGTGGTTCAAATTTGTATATATATATATATATATATATATATATATATATATATATATATCTGTTCGCTCTCTAGATAGAAGACGAATGGTCCGATTTTGATGAAATTTGGTACAAAAATTTGTTGTCCAATTTGAAAGGTCAAGTTCGTTAACCAGCAAAATCCGCCTACTGGAAGATGGCGTTTGGGGCGAAATTCGCGCAGAAAAAATCGTAACGCTTACGTTTTTGAGTTCATAAGCTTGTAAGTGCTCGTTTTATATGATTCCTGGGCTAGGAAAACGAATGAAACCATTTTGAAGGCGATCGCTTTAACCGTTTTCGAGAAAATTGGAAAAATAGTTTTTGAATACCGTTTTTGGTTTGGGTACTTAGAATTACGGGATTCAGTTGAAACTTTATCTGCATGTTCTACTTTCATTAAAACTAATATGTTGAAAGTTTTGTTACGTTTGGAGTTAAGGAAGGGTTAGAATAAAATATTTTATGAACAGACATGAAAAGTTTTGGGAAGTTCGTATACTTTCATTAATATCTCGAACACGGTTGGGAAATCGTGGTAAGTGGATAGAAACTATTTGAAAGCTTACTAAATTCTCTACAAAAAAGATTCTAAAACTATTTTTGATTAGGTTATGTCAATCGGAGAAATAAGTGCTTAAAACTTCAAATACGTCTGTTTTGTTCTTATGAACGGGTTTTTGTCGTTCTTGTTGTAATTTTTGTCTCTTTCCCTTCGTTTTTTATTGCTTTTTATTTTTGTAATTTCTTATGTTGCGAAAATTTTGTGTGTAAAACAGGATATGAAAAATGAGGCCAATTTTCTGTTGCTAGAAATAATATAAATTTTGGGAACTTTCATTAATATCTCGAAAACTGTTGAGAATTTTGGTAAACGGAAGAATACCATTAGAAAGCTTATTAAATGCTCTACACAAAAGGTTCTAATGAAAGTTTTGATTAGGCGATGTCAATCGGAGAAATAAGAGCTTAAAGCTTTAAAGTAATTGATTTCGCTTATTCGAAGTGTTCTTTTTGTCTGTATTTTATTCCTTGTTATTTTTTAATTGCTTATAGTTGGATAATGTATTCGAAAATAAATCAGGTTAAGTAAAATAACAAAAACAATTTATTTTTAGAAATATAGAGTTCCAAGATTCCAAGACCTTGTAACTAGCGGGACGGTTTCTAGTGTTGCCGACCCTTCCAGGTAAGATTGTAAATCCTACCTTTCAAGACTGGTGGAACCAAAATATAACTGTCAGGGTTCGGTCACTGCTACTTAATAAAACTACATTTTATCGTAAAAATGGTTTTATTGTGCCGACGTTTCGGCTTGAACTTCAAGCCTTCATCAGGGCTGTAAATACAAGTAGGACATATTTAACACATATATATTCACATATCTATGTAAATATACCTAACATATATATATATATATATATATATATATATATATATATATATACATATATAATATATATATATTTATATATATGCATATACACATACACATATACACGCACACATATGTACATATATATGCCCACATACATACACATATGGGGTATGTATTATTAAGTAGCAGTGACCTAACCCGGACAATCCCTACCTTGCATCATCAACGGTCAACGATCTCCTCTCAACAAAATAATAACTGCTTCTATTTTAATCTTTCGAAATTAGACTAGGGATAAGAACGGAACCGCGCTAAGATGAGGCAGTTCCTGCGAGTCGGACTTTTTAAGTTTAGCATTAGATATTGCAGGGAACATCTTACAGATATATTTGCAGCAGTTGCCATCCTCATTCAAAGCCTTCCTTATTGCTCCATTAAGCCTAATTTTATGCGTAAAAGTGGTAAAAGGACATCATTGGACATTTATCCATAAGATATTCATGAATTATATTTTTGATTCCGGGCACGAGGCTGTCTCTCTGCTTCCATTTTTAGCGCGGTTCCTCCCTCCCCCATAGGGAGGAACCCCGCTTATAGGGTTGATACAATGAAACAATCCGGAAGTGCCGACTAGAAAATTTCGCGTTTCAGAACCCCTAGAGACCGAAAACAACGGTGGTTCAAATTTGTATATATATATATATATATATATATATATATATATATATATATATATTTGTCTGTTCGCTCTCTAGATAGAAGACGAATGGTCCGATTTTGATGAAATTTGGTACAAAAATCCTTCGTCCAATTTGAAAGGTCAAGTTCGTTAACCAGCAAAATCCGCCTACTGGAAGATGGCGTTTGGGGCGAAATTCGCGCAAAAAAAATCGTAACGCTTACGTTTTTGAGTTTATAAGCTTCTAAGTACTTGTTTTATATGACTCCTGGGCTAGGAAAACGAATGAAACCATTTTCAAGGCGATAGCTTTAACCGTTTTCGAGAAAATTGGAAAAATATTTTTTGAATACCGTTTTTGGTTTGGGTACTTAGAATCATGGGATTCAGTTGAAACATTTTCTGCATGTTCTACTTTCATCAAAACTAATATGTTGAAATTTTGGTTACGTTTGGAGTTAAGGAAGGGTTAGAATAAAATATTTTATTAACAGACATAAAAAGTTTTAGTAACTTTGTTTACTTTCCTTAATATCTCGAAAAAGGTTCAGAATCTTGGTAAACGGAAGAATACCATTAGAAAGCTTATTAAATTCTCTAAAAAAAAGGTTCTAATGAAAGTTTTGATTAGGCAATGTCAATCGGAGAAATAAGAGCTTAAAACTTTAAAGTAATTGATTTCGCTTATTCGAACTGTTCTTTTTGTCTGTTTTTTATTCCTTGTTATTTTTTAATTGCTTATTGTTGGATAATGTATTTGAAAATAAAACAGGTTAAGAAAAATAAGAAAAACAATTTAATGTTAGAGATATGGATTTCCAAGATATATAGCTTTTCAACTGCCTAGCGTCCTTCCTAGGGAGGGTTCTTTGTCTTTGATTTTGGTACTTAGAATTATGGGATACAGTTGAAATATTTTCTGCATGTTCGAGTTTTATCAACACTAATATGTTGAAATTTTTGTTACGTTTAGAGTAAAGGAAGGGTTAGAATAAAATATTTTATTAACAGACAAAAAAAGTTTTGGTAACTTTGTATAATTTCGTTAGTATCTCGTAAACCGTTGACAATCTTGTGAAGCGGAAGATTACCATTCGGAAGCTTACTAAATGCTCTACAAAAAAGGTTCTGAAGAACCTATACTAAAACATTTTAGGTATAACAACTAATTGTGCAAAAATGGTACGTGGTAGAAAAAAAAACTATTACTATTTTGGAATCAGCACATCAAATTCAGTTAAGTAGACCTATTCTGGAGGAAACCCCAGAATCATGCATATCGGTGTAATTGTCCTAGGGTTGAAGGTGGGGGGAGGGAGGGTTACTTTATAAGTGGACTTGAAAAAAAAAAAAGTAAGTGGGTCAGCTGGTTTTAAGAACTTTCAATTGAGTAAAACTTTCGTTATTTATTTTTGTAGATAAGTTTACAAAACTCTTGCGGGACGGTTTTGTTTTTAAAATTAGGAATAATTTAATTAAAATAAAAATGAAATACGTAATTTAATGAATATAACTTTTGAAATTTAAAAACCGTATATTTATATTTTAATATAAAAATGTGACCAGTAATCAAATAAAAGAACTGCTAATGCACATATACATTATATATATATATATATATATATATATATATATATATATATATATATACATATATATATATATATATATGTGTGTGTGTGTATAATATATATATATATATATATATATATATATATATATATATATATATATATATATGTACATAATTTGTCATTTCGTTAGATTAAGCGATTTATGTTTCACATAGGTTATCTGAGTGAAAAATGGAACTTTACTGCTGGAACCCATTTAGACGTATGCATCAGATCTTATCAGATTCAGATCCAAATCATAAGTACCATAGGCAATACTCCGTTCTACATATCCAACATCAACCTCCATAATGCCTTCAATATTCCACATCAAATCACGATTAAGATATTGACATTTTAAATAAAGTTACAATCGTCTATATTAATAATAACTCTATTACAATACCAAACCATATACGTTTAACCCTATTAGAAGAACACCGCAAAGCAACTGACACCGGATTCGCGGTGACGAACTGAATCCCAGTCCAAAACAGAGCTACAGGAGACGAGCAGGGCAATATAATTAGTTCCTCTGACATCCAACACTAGCGGGGCCAAGTTTATAAGTTTGATGTAGACAAACATGTCGGATAGAGTGACAGCAACTAAGCCTAGGATTGTGACAGGGAATTTAAGCCAACCACTCCGCTAAACAGCTACCCCCACCCCCTGATGAAACGGTGGACTGTTCAAATAGACAACTCGGAGTACTACACCATAGATAGGATCAGCTGTTTGGTTTCAATTCAGTCACTTAATCTATACCGGCAGCTCTCATCCAAAACTGAAATACTAACTCCCATTTTACCCCGATCAAATAAATATGGATCTATGAATCGTATCAGATGCCAACAAATTAAATTTTCCGTATATATTTACATATATATATATATGTGTATATATATATATATATATATATATATATATATATATATATATATATAGTGGTAGAGCAATCGACTAATGTTCTGGAGCGCCTCAGTTCACAACATGGTCGCGCTCTAAAGTTTTTATCTTCTCTAGTAGTCTTTTAAAGATTGGATTCAGGGTCCAAGACCAACCCCACCCAGCTTTTAATTAATTTTATAGATACCCCCAAGGAAGAAAATCAGGTGACTGGACTGATATAATACTGACCAAACTATCTCCCTGGTGTGCCCTATGCTCACGAATCAGCTACCTCTACAGTACCTTCTGAGCCTTCAAGGCTTGTTTGTATATATATATATATATATATATATATATATATATATATATATATATATATATATGCCGCTTACGATATAGCAGTCTCAAACGTGTTCTGATAACAATTAAATTTAGTACAAAAATACTCTGTTTCAAATAAAAGGGGAAGTTCCATAACCAGAAGAATCTGGCTACTTATAAACTTTTTGTTCACGAATTTGAGAGAGGCTGTGACGAATCGTTGGAAAATAAATTGTATAAAAAGGCAAGAATTTTTATATTTTTGTATATTTCGTAAGAAAAGGATTCTTATGCAAATTTAAATCTCAGCCTAAAATATTGGTGCAAAGAAATCTAATGTTTTCGACGGATGTTTCAAGATAAATTGAAGAACTGGTCACCATTTCCGAAAAAAATTATTATATTTTAAAATTCCTACGTACTTTACTTGATTTTACCTTCTTCTTTCAAAATAATTTTAGTTTTCTGTTCTAGATTAAAAATTGCCATCTACAGACTATCGGCTGTGAAAAAAGAGGGTTTCTGTTTGTCCGCCTAGAAATATAACTTATTTTTCTAAAAAATAATACCATAAACTCATGACATAGGGAATTGAAAAATATTGATTAATTTGTTATTCATAAATTGCTTTTTTTTATCACTGGTACTAGTATAAGCACCTTCGTAGTGCATACCTAAATTTCAATAAATTATCATTATTGTTTTAATTGGACTTGTCCTTGTCGCGCATGAATATATAAATAAATAAATAATAAATGCTATGTAAAAAGGTTGCAATTGCTCTTGTGATAAAAATCCGTCCAAATGCACGTTCCTAACTAGAACTAACATTATGCATTAAGCAAATAACAGCTCTTGAGAGGGAAATGAAATATTCATTACCTTAAGGAAGAAGGTTACGTTGGGGGAGAGGGTTGGATGAGGAAAAACTACCTATTCACGGCAAATCTAAATTGCTGACCTTTTAAAATGCCTGGATAAACTCGGTTCATGGAAACGGTTTCCTTCCTAATTTCGGGTTCGATTCCTTCCTTATCGCGTGACCCGATAAAGCAACAAGATTTAAACTCTGTTTGTAGAAATTATATCCATTTCACTATAATGGAGCCAGCTCATGAACTAGATTGGTTTAAAGGGAACGTTATACTCTTCTAATGAATTATTTTATATAGACAGCAATGATATAAACAGTAGCCTCGAACTCTAATTAAAATTTACAGTGTACTGGCTGCAAGGGGGAAAATGCTTGAAGATTTGGGAAAATGCTCCCTAGCAGATTTATATGCAAAACATGCTACAAGACAACACGAGCTTAACCGATTAATCACACACCAGGGTCTGACTAATGCAACTAAACCAAATATAACAGATTATTAGCAAGATATCTGGACTCGACTAACAAACAATGAATTACGTACAATCAAAATCTCAAAAGTTGATATCAAGCTACCGAGGTAACAGACGAGAGAAAATTGAACTTGCTCGTCTCCAAATCGGGCACACAAGACTAACATCATGACAGGACTTGACAAACAAATTTGTGAAATATGCAATAGAGACTTTACTCTTAACACCTACTTACGGAGTACATATAACGAAAAAAACTAAATATTCCACAGGACATGTACGAATTGTTGTGGGACAGCAGCCAGTACATAATCACAATACTGTTTTACTTGCAGAAAAATACAGTCATATGAGAATGATGATGATATTCACTGAATATTCTGTATATTTCAGGCATATTACAGACATTTCCAAACCTCTGATTACGGAAATTGAATGAAATATTTATCTTAATGCTGGTTCGTTACACCATACAGGTACTACCTTGAAGGAGTGAAATCGCCGTACAAGCGAACCACTTATAAATAAATAAATACAATTTATAGGAATTCATTAAGGAATACCGCCTTGAAAATGGTTTCTTTCGATTTCCAACATTAAAAGACCTATAAATAATGCCTCTGGAAGTCTATATAAGCAATGACGAAAGCGCTACGATTCTATTCCAGCGAATTACCACTAAAGAACTAATATCTGTTGAGCGGACTCTGCTAGTTAACAAACGACATTTTTCTTTGAATCAAATCATGTTCCTTTGAACCAAACCCCATACATATGCAGGGTGTCCCAGTTTTAAACCGACAGACTTCGTATATCGATGGGGAATCGAAAAACCTTTGGCAATTTTCTCGTTTTCGCTTCGTTGTCTAGAATGGGACAAACCCCAACTTCTCGCTTAAACGAAGCGTTGTACGAAAAACACCTCAGTAAAGAAGTTGTAGCTTATTAAAGTATCTTTAAGATACAGACCAAGTTCTTTTACGGGATAATCATGTCGAAAACATTCGACCAAGTTCTTTTACGAGATAATCATGTCGAAAACATTCGACCAAGTTCTTTTACGAGATAATCATGTGGAAAACGTTCGACCAAGTTCTTTTACGAGATAATCATGTCGAAAACATTCGACCAAGTTCTTTTACAAGATAATCGTGTTTGAATAACCCATCGGACGGACATTTTGTTCCATAGAGAGTTTGACATTTTTTGATTCGACGAACCGTCCCCCCCCCCCCCCGATTCCCTCCATTTACGAGTCTTTTGAATCTAAAGGGAAAAGTAATGGAGGAGTGTCCTTCCGAAAGGACATTCGTAAGCGGTAAAATGACTAGTGTCCTTCCGAAAGGACTTTCGCAGCGAAAGTGTTAATTGGTAAATGAAAATATCACTTAATATTTGTGGAAACAATGTTTTTAAGGCAATAGTGTTTAAAGGCATGAAATAAAATCGTACAGTTCTTAGTTCTTGAGGTCAATCAGTATTGTGTTTATGTAGCGGCTATCATTGCCTAAGAGCTCTTTTATATCATACGAGAGCTTATTACTGTTTCTTTATGGCAGTATGTCACCAAATGTTTGATTGTAAGTTCGCAGTAACAAATATCACGTATTATTCTGTTACGCCTAGTCATTAAGTATTCGTTAAGTAGTCGACTTTGCCCAATTTGTATATTTCGAATATTCAACCTATATACAATGTTGGGCAAAACTAAAAACTAACACTAAAATTAAAACTAAATTCACTTTTTGGAATAAACTAAAACTAAACTAAAAATTTCAACCTAAAAAAAAACTAAAACTAAAATTTTACTAATTAATGGATTTTAACTAAACTAAAACTAAAACTAAATCTTTGGGAATTGACTAAAAACTAAACTAAAAATTTAGTTTAGTTTAGTTTTACTAAAATAACATGAATTAATATAAATCATATGTTATTTCGATAATTAAGTAAATTATTAAAACTAATATAACTTGCTTAAGAATAAGAAATGTTGGCTTTTTCTCGTAATTTGAAAACATATGTTCTTTGATAAACTAAATTAGTTAACTAAAAACTAAAACTAAACTAAAATCACAAATTTAGGTCTCTTTTACTAAACTAAACTAATTGCATTACTAAAAACGGAGTCCATATGATTAATAATTATACAAATCTAAAACTAAAAATATAACATTAGTTTAGTTTTAGTTAGGGAAAACTAGTTAGTCTAATTTACTAACGTTAGTTTTGCCCAACACTGCCTATATATAATATATTTTATTTATTGGATTATAAAGTTTATAATTAGGGATTTGTACATTTTTAATATACAACCTATATATGAAGGGCTCAGTGCCAAAGGTGACTAACCCACATTTTTAACAAATTTGAGTTATTCACTTTTCCTGGTAGAGAATTTTAAGTAGAATTGATAGAAATGACCAGCCTTTACACCTCATTGATTATTACTGACTTCTGTTAGTTTGTTTTGGAACTTACTGCAAAGCTAAATCTTATGAGGGGCAGACTTGACCAACCTTAACTATTATTTTGGAATATTCATAAGAAGTTTATGTATCTAATGAATAAAGACCAATTAAAATCGTTTCTGACACCAACACCATTTTTTTCCAAAGTCTTCTAAACTTTAACCTTAATTTTCTCAGTATGTTCTAATTGTGGGTTAGTCACCTTTGGCACTGAGCCCATCATATAATATATTTTATTTATTGGATTATAAAGTTTATATTTAGGGAACGGATGTTTATGCATTGACATGTTTCTTTATAATTCTCAAATCGAAATTTCTGATGGAATTCTGCACGTTGTAAGTGATTTTAAAGCATATAAACAGGTTTTTATTTTACATATATTTAAATATTTTATCAAAAATCCATATGGTTACATATTTTGCCATAAATACATATTTTTACTACATATTTTGATATTATTTTTATTTTTTAATTGAAGAAATAAAGAGGAAACCGAAAAACATTACTTTACCCATTGAATTTGCTAAGGTGGCTGCCTGCCATGCTTCTCCGGCGCTAATGGTCTAGGAGCAGATGGGTTTTAAAAAAATAAATAACAAATTATTGTTTAACAATTGTACTATTCCTTTAATATGCTCTCTAAAACAAGCGAGTAAGCGAACAAATCATGCCGATATCATTTTCAAGATAATTCAAGATACAAGATAATTAATTTTCAACTTATTTTATTTTATTTCTTAGCTCCTAAGGCGCATTGGAAGAAACGCTCAGACAGGTGTCTACTATTTTTCGATGCAGAATCACTAGACAAAAATGGCCTTGATCGGTGACCCCACCACTATATACTCCCTTTATAAGACCAGACCAGCGACATTTCACGTTAGACAAGTTAAAAATACATTTTGTTCATACAATTTTCCAAAATAATGTTCATCTTTAGAAATTTTCAATTTCCTTCTCCCCCTTTTAAAATGAGCTCTTAATTTTTAATTATGTTTTTTTTTCAATATGTTATAGAGTTTTAGTCATTTTGTTCTCAATATTCAACTTTTGTTCTTTCCATTTATAATAACATTCATTCATTCATTTCGAGAGCTTCGCAACAAGGGTGATCTGCTCTATTGAATAACAAAGAATTTATTATTTATAATAACAGAGCTCGCACAAGTTATCTATGCTTTTCCTTTCAATATTATATACTATTTTTGGTATTTTTTACTACATATTTTCAATTTGTTATTACAGATTTCATTATAAATAGTTAAATATATATGTACATATTTTGAATATTATTTTACATGAACATCCGTTCCCTATTTATAATATATATGAAAACCCCAATTTTTTTTTTTTTCAAAGATCTTCCGTTTGTAGTACACATCCTTAAGAGCAATCGGGATCTGGTGTTACTAACTGGGACTCTTACATAGCTGTAATTATATTGAAATAACCGTTCCACATTTATTTCCAAATTTCACCTTCTCCAAGTGGGATAACAACACTTACCGGAGCGATTATAGTCCCATAAACCTCATTATCTTGACTGGATAGTTACCGGAAAGCTGATAGAATCACCAGCAAGAGTTACTGTTAATTGGAGAAGTTGATCCTCAGGATACTAATCTACCAAGACTGAAACCACTATATCATAAACAGGATAAGCCTCGTTCAATTTACGCCACTCAATCTTAAACCCGTACCAAGAGAAGTTATTCCACTGCCTGATTTAGTGACCACGTTCATGGCGTTATTTTGTCATTTTTGTGAAAATATTTTAAATATTATTATTACAGGTGGAACTAAATTTACCAACCTATTTACACGGTTTTTATGTATATTCTTCTAAAGGATTATAGTTTGAAGAGTAATATTTTATAACATAATGTTTTTAGCAATTTCCGAAGGAAGCTATTAAGGTTACACTCGTGAAAGAAAGGTAAACATTTCAACAAATGTTTTATGATCCTAATTACAAGGGGAGCATACAGTGCTGGGGTCAACGATTTGTCCATTTTTTTTTTCTGCTCATTCTGCATCGAAAAATAGTCTACACGTGTCCAATGGTCTTGAGGAGCCTAGAAATAAAATAAAGTAGGTTGAAAATGTTTTATTTTATATTTCGTGTTTAGAAAATGAGATCAACAAGATTCTTTCACCAATTTAAAAAGGGTCGATAAAGGCTATAAAGTGACACATTTTCTCCCAATCGGGGTTTTTCTACCTGTTCTGGGATCGACGTTATTTGAAAAAACGTTTACATTTTTTTTTTTTTTTTTTTATTTTGAGAACCATTTTTTACAAGTACCTACTCTCAGAGATAATACAATAGTCATTTATATGGCTAGAAAAAGGCGTCTTTCTTCTTTTGAAAGAGCTCAAAGACGTAAAATTTGGATAATCTCGAGGGAGATATTGAATTTCAAAAAGTCACGTTACTTTTTCGCTTACAAATCTTTTAGTCTCTTCCGGACTGGGAAAAATTATTATTTTTCGTTATCGATTATATTTACCAAATTAGGGTTTCATGGGCTTTTGATTTTAAATATTCTAGTAGTTTTGGTTTTAAAAAAATGTATAATACTAGTTTACTTGAAAACGTGAGCATATTTTTGAATTTATTTGACGAAATATAAATTATTGTTTAACGATTGTATTTTTTCTTGAATCTACTTTATAAAATAAATGAATTGGTGAAAGAATAATGTCTATATCGATTTCTAAACATGATATATAAAAAAAAGCATTTTCAACCTATATTATTTCCTCCTAAGTCGCGTTCGACGGAACGCTCGGGCACTTGTCGACTATTTTCCGATGCAGAATCACCAGAAAAAAATGGGCCAAATCGGTGACCTCACCACTGTATACTCCCCTTGTTAGTGAATGCAAAAATATGTATACATACTTATATATAATGTGGATTTATATAGTGTTTCTGTTAACAAGACTGTGGTCACTGCTTTGGTCTGTTTGAAGGAAAAGCGTGTCAACTTAGGTATCACAAAAAGAGAGAGAGAGAGAGAGAGAGAGAGAGAGAGAGAGAGAGAGAGAGAGAGAGAGAGAGAGAGAGAGAGAGAGAGAGAGAGAGAGAGAGAGAGAGAGAGAGAGAGAGGGAGAGAGAGAGAGAGAGAGAGAGAGAGAGAGAGAGAGAGAGAGTGAAGTCACCAAGGTCCCTAGATGCAAAGTATTTCTTTTACTGAGATACTGAATAATTTTCCTAAAAATGTTCCGGTAGTGAGTCCGAAAGCAAGGCAGCGGTTGCAGAACTCTGTTTTTGCTGCTTCCGACCCCAGGAAGTAATTGTGCCGAATGAATATTTTAAACTTTCCCTTAGGGCGGGTATTAAAACTTCATCCATTCCCAGAGGTGGAACAACTAAAAATTTCATCATCGCCACACTACGAGTAAAGCTGATGTCGTTTCGTCCTGTCTTAACACTCCTATCAAATAGTTAATCAAACTTTTATTTTAATAATTAGGCTCTTGGTCACATTTTTTACTATTGTAAGAAATTTATTTCCTCGTCAAACCGTTCATTTATACATATACAACAGTAAGTTCTTGACATGATAGACATTGTCCCAAGTCGTATGTAGAGTTTCTAGCTAAATACTAACAACATAATTTGTTTTCATGCACTATTATCACCATCCTACATATAAATACACTCGTAATTTATATTAATAGAAATTTTTACTACCAGTTTTTTCGTGGATTGTAAAACGTAGAAATGTTTTGTGATTACTGTTCGTTATAATGCAACAAAACTCAGTAAATATTGTGCTCAAGAGAAATTTGTTGTAAAAGTTGTAGTTTCTTATTAAATATTGTTATTTAAGAGCATCCGGGACTAAAGCGATACTCTTAGAACAAATTATAACATATATAAATCCTATTACATTTTACATAATTTGATCCAAATTTACCTACGGAATTTTACATATCAATCAGTCATGTCGTTTATTGTACACCCAATTATTAGAAAAGCCAATATTACAATAATTCATTACAATACAATTAATCAATTATGTTTACAAATTTTAAAAAGTAACGAGAGATTTCAAACTCCATTAGTTTGGTATTGTCAAATTTTGTGAGACAATATACAAGTGGATTTGTGTTTAATTTGCATTTTGTCGTGTGCCAGTCAGTAGGATTATAGTATAGTACGAAGTTATAGTTTTAATATTTTAAGCGGTCTATTTTAATAATTAAATCGGTCTATAATAATTCAGGTCTTACTAAAAACCTCGTTTATTACTTTGTTATTGCAGACCATTATGTTTACTTCCTTGCAATTTGAGACTTTTACAAAAAATGTAATACTCAAAACCTCAAGTATAACATTTGCACACAAGACTTCTTCGTGATGGCATACTGCCTTCTGCTTGAAGGTTTCTCAGAGCTCAGAGATCAAACGCTCTCCCCGGGTACAGCTACGGTCCTCTAAAGAACCTAATATGTACTTTAGGAAGTTTACAAGTATTTGTTAAGGAGTGTTTTTGTCTTGTCAGGAGTGGAATGTAGCTTGAACGAGACGAAGGAACGGTTAAAACGAGCCCTATTATACAGGGAGTGGAACAGACTAGAACACATTCAGATGCAGATGACTCTGTCTCTACCTATGTAAATATTCAAGAGGTCTTGGACTTTTCTTTATGGTTCCTTCCGTTCGCACCTCATAAATGTCGACGATCCCATATTCTCGAAGACAAATTTGACTTCAGAGAATTCTTTCTACTAAGTGTACAAGTTCGGAGGGGGTATCTGACATCTGTAAACGCTACAAATAGACAAAAAATGTAACTGTCTTATATTTCCTAAGTTTTTATTTTTTTTTATTTGTAATATTACGCTATAAATATATATATATATATATATATATATATATATATATATATATATATATATATATATATATATACATCATCGTCTTCTCTTGTAAACTTGTCACTTGTCACTTTTTTTCAAATATTTGATCTTAAACATTGAACATTTAATAGCTCAGACCTTTGCGATTTAAATATGTAATAGTCTTAATACTTTCATTTAAATTTCCTTTCTCCAAGTCATGTTTTTGGCTAATTTGCATAAGTCTGTGGATGTTTTTTTGTTCAGGCCTTTGAAAGGTCTAATTTAGTAGAACAGTATTGAAAAGCCGAATTTCTAATGGATATTTTTACTTAAAATTTAATATTAATATTTACAGCTGTCTATACTATTAACAATTTTCCTTGATTTTACAGAAAGTTCGTAAAAACCAAATGTAAATTAACTAATTAATAATTTCACTAATATTTTGCAACATTAGGTTCTTTCTGAGGAGCTTAAAAGTAAATTGGCAGGCGCCATGTGATAATAAAACGTAATCTACTTGGTGTCAATTAGCTGCTATTAGTTACCAGTTTAAAATATCGGTAAAGTCCAATATAAATATTTATTATATAGATACAAGAAATGATGATAAATTATTTTATTTATTTATGAGCAACCACTACTATGGGGATTTACTCAAGACAACTACTACACGTACAACAAATTGTCCTAATAGAAAATATATAGTAATTTGAAAAGGTAAAAGCTCCGGGTTTGTAGATAGAAACTAAAATACTCCAGAAGATGGAACATCCTGCCAGAGAAAGCTCAGGTCTATCAAACCCAGGAATAATGGCTTCATAGTGGAACCTCCCCTTTTCTCCCCATGTTACACTGCACCTTCCCTAATGGTGTTCCATTGACAAAGTTAAATCGACCCCTAAGTTGATAGCAATTTTACCTCTCCCTTCCAACGCTCGCTTTTCTCCTAAAGTGCCCTTATCAGCCGGTCCACTTCTTTATCACTTCTCCGCTGTTCACTTTACAAAAAGCCCATGTGCGGGTTATGAAATTATTCCTGTCTTCTCAGCATGTAGAATAATTTAAGACTGCGAAATATTCTACAAGTTTATGGCTACTCATCATTATATTTCAGGACTAATTTGTAGATTTGTTTCATATTAGGAGTGACAGTAAATATTGTAACCATACAGATTAGTATTTTAAAAAAATAAAAGTAAACCCTCCTTTCCAATAGATAGATTTACTTCATTTTTACAACACTTCTTTCTCATGAGATACCCACGACGTGTACTGCGTTTCGTTACAATACAGGGGAAATTACGACCGGTATGAGTATATTAGTAATTTAGGTCCAGAGTAACCCCCCCCCCCTCCAAATAAACCGATTTAGTTTATTTTTACAACCCATTTTTCTCTGTTGATTACCACTACGAATACAGAGTTTCGTTGAAATGTAACAATAATTACGGCTGTTAGTGGCAAATTGGTAATGGGGGTCGGGAGTAAACCCCCTCCTAATGGACCGATTTAGTTTAATTTTACAAAATATTTTTCGCTTTAGATAAACATAAGGAATACCAAGTTTCGTTGAAATATAACAAAAACTACGTCTGGCATGGTCAAATTAGTGTTTTGGGTCCGGAGTAAACCCCTCCTCCGGGCGGTGCACCGATTTTGGTGGATAACGAACTCGTTCAATCGTTTGCTAATTGAACGCTATATGCCTCGTTTCATGAAGAAAAAACAAAAACTCTGGCCGCTATCGCGTTAACAGACACACACATATATATATATATATATATATATATATATATATATATATATATATATAATTTTAACGGGGTCATTTTCGACGTCTACTAGGTAGGATCGATAAAGATTTGAAGACATGTTTCAAAAATTCCGTCGTGAGTGCAACCTCAATAGCTACTTTCCTTGGGAGGAAAGTGCTAAAAGTATATTAGGTCAGTCAATAATTTTGTAAGTATTAAAGGCATTCATGGGCTTCGCTGACTCTCTTCTAGCGCAATAAGATGTCGAAAAATTCGATACTAACTTTCGCTTAACTAATACATTTGTCAGTCTGTCATCAATTTTTCTATAAACCGGGCTCATATAAGTACCCATTGAATTAAATATAACAAGTCTTTTGATATTATAAGTGGCTTGTGTTTGCTTATCTTTTTGTTAAACTTTAAGTAGGGAGGTAGGGTACTCCCAACACCCCAATTAAAAGATCACTAAAAATAGAACTTTTTTTTTTTTAAATTAATTTCTATTTTATTATTCCATGTTTTCAACCCATTACTAATATTATTATCCACCAAACAATTAATTCAAATCCCCAAATATGGTATTTTTTTTTAAAAATAATAAAATGTTAATAGTTTTTCTTCATTCGTAATTATGTTTTTATAAAGTCATAAAAAATATGACTTTGTTCAATAATATTAAATTCTCAATCAAGTTAAAATTGATTATTAAGGTATAGAAGAAGGAAAAAAATTACTCAATTTAAAATATAATTTTGCAATTTATACAAATTCAAACTGTAAAGTAGTACATATGTTTCACTCTAAAGGTAAACAAAAATTTTGTTCATGTAATTCATATGCATAAATGTTTTACAAGAACAGCAAAAAACTGTGTTATTTTTCTGTCTTGTACAAAAAATATATGTACCAAAAAGTCTATGCTTCGTTTTTAGTGCTGATTCTGGTGTCCACTTCCTGATCGTTTTTGCTGCCTGATGTCTTTGGGAATCGAAGACCTGCTGCTGTCTTTTCAAAATTTGGTGCACATTTTGTCAATAATGGTAGATTATAAAATGTTATCAAAACGGCGGTTTCACCGGTCATCGAAATGTTTTGACTACATGAAAAATAACATTTATCTTTGAACTAAAATTTGCCGGCCGAGGTGTTTGTCGAATCAGATTGTTAAATGTACCTCGAGCAATTATGCAAAACAAAATGTCTGCTCGGACAAATTGGTTTGTGAGTAGAGGAAAATTACAAGGTCGATTTAATGGTAATGTCGACGCAGAGGATGTCAATTAGGCCTGAACGAAAGGATACAATTTATAGCAAGTACTAACGAATCGGCGATAAATCAAAAGCATCGGTTCGCATCACTCCCAGAACCCGTTCATAAATCATGAAATCCTCGTGAGTAAATTCTTAATCAAAGCCTACTAGGGCGGACTCATTAGGCAATTCCTCTATCACATGTGCTTTCAACTAGCCTTATCATGAACGATTCACTTTATCACAGAGTCATAATTTCACGAAAGCCAATGCATAAGCAATGATGTCGATTTAAAAAAAAAAAAAAAAAAAAAAAAACGAAAGGAAAATACTGCTTATAAAATGGTGTTGGTATATGGGTTCCCACACCCACTAGAGTGTTGGTATTGCTATCTGATGGAACGCCTACATCTTAATGTCTTGCCTTGGGGCTGTGTGTTGTTTTGTATCGATTCTCAGATCCATTATCGATGGCTTTATTACAATATCTTGCTTTATGATACATTTCAGTATACAACTTATTCCCTAAGATTCTTTCACATGCACAATAATTTCTAATACACCAACCAATGTTTTTTTACATGTAATTAACGTATTAGTTATAGATTCATCACTTAGAACTGAGATTTTACATTTTCAAATAATATAATTATAATTTTTAAAAAATGTTTTGATTTTATGTTACTTTTTTTTTTTTTTTTATAAGGTGAATTAGGGGAGAACCTTTTACCAGATTATTTTAATTTATTGCAGGACCAAAACGGAGGCGATTATCAAATTACTTAGTCCACATGGAAACGTCAGCTTTGAACAAAATGGAAATATTAATAAATACATTATAATAGATGATCATAACATAAAGAAAATAAATATCATTTGGGAAAAAGTAGCAAATACTTTTAAAAAACAAAAAATAGAAAAAATAAAATACAAAATAAATAAATAACAAATTAATAATCGTAAAATAATAAATAAATAAAAATAAGAAAATTACAAAAAATGAAAGAATAAACATTTTCATGAGTGTCTTAAATGTTGTGATATATATATGCGTAATTTGCAAGCGCTTAAATATCTGATTGAAATAATGGCTACCGTCGGTCAAATAATTAAGTTTTAATTAAGTAATTATATTAATTTACTAAAATATGTGATAAATACCTAATAAATTACTGTACATATTCCAATTAACTCTTGTGCAACCTAGTTAGATTTATAATTTGTTTGGGCGGAATGGGCAAAAAGTATACGTTTTATTTTTAAGGCAAAGGTGGGTTTGATAAATCAACTTTATGTTTTAGGAAACCATTTAGATTCAATTTACAAATAAGTCTTCTTCACTTTTTAAGTGTAAAATAACGAATAAATAATATATTCTTGATATATTAATAAAAATGATCGATAAAGCATTACTGAATTTGAGAATAAATAGACCTAAACCTTGGAAAATAATATTATTTTTAAATTTAGGAATAAACACTTAAAAAGTAAGTAAAAACAACTAACGTATTAGTTATGGCATTTAAAAATGTCTGCCACAAAGAAGTAGCTTGAACTACTTAAGCAAAAATGTGGGTTCTTTTTAATTTGAGTATTCCCTTCCAGTCTTAAGAGAACATAAATGCATGACAATAGTAAAAATACATGACAAGGAGATAAATTATTAAAATAAAAGTTTTGATTAACTATTTGATAGTATTGATATGACAGGACGAAACGACATCAGCTTTACTCGTAGTGTGGCGATGATGAAATTTTTAGTTGTTCCACCTCTGGGAATGGATGAAGTTTTAATACCCGCCCTAAGGGAAAGTTTAAAATATTCATTCGGCACAATTTTTTTTTTTAAGGAATGTATATATTTATGTATTCATTTAATGATATTACATTCTGTAAAATAATTACAATTTGAAATGTGCTTACATAAAACATAATAGTCACGAGCGTCTGCACCAGCTGCCCCCTTGTCTCCTCGGGTAAGCGAGATGACTAGGGACAGCCGTACCCCACTCCTCAACCAGCAGCAGTAGGAAGTACTGGAGCTGAAAAAGGGACGAGAGAGCTGCAGACACTCTAGGGGCTTGTGGGGAGAAGATAACCACCGTTATCACTCCCTTGTGTTGCTTACAGCAGATCGCGGGGCCACATCCTGTTCAACCGTCGTGGTGGGGAATAGGGATGGTTGGGAGTGGACAGTGACTGGACAGCAGGATTAGGGTTTAGGGATAATTTGTAATGAGAATTTGCAAATCGGATGGAGATAAGGTCTTGTATTAGAGGATTGTTGAGGTCTTTATGAAGATTCTTATTGGTTTCGGCACAATTACTTCCGAAGGTCGGAAGCAGCAAAAACAGAGTTCTGCAACCGCTGCCTTGCTTTCGGACTCACTACCGGAACATTTTTAGGGAAATTATTCAGTACCTCAGTAAAAGAAATCTTTGCACCTAGGGATGTTGGTGACATCACTCTCTCTCTCTCTCTCTCTCTCTCTCTCTCTCTCTCTCTCTCTCTCTCTCTCTCTCTCTCTCTCTCTCTCTCTCACACACACACACACACACACACACGCGCACACGCACGCACACACACACACACACACACACACACACACACACACACACACACACACACACACACACACACACACACACACACACACACACAGAAACACACACGTCTATCATGATTTTGATGGAAAAAAAAAATATTTTGCATTTTTTATATCTAAACTAACACTTTTGAAAATCCAAGTTTTTTCTGATTGAGGTGGAAATGAGATGGTGATCTTTTTTCAGGGCATTCATTATACATTTTAATAGTCCCTAATTACTTATGACAAATTTTTTCTTCTCTTTTCCAAATATTTAGGATAATATATGAACATTACTCATGTCTCTTGAAATTTATACTTCTTACATTTTGCAATACTTAATCAGAATCTGTCAAATACAAGCATTTCTATCTATGTAGTTATGACATGGCCTCGAAATCGGTTTTATTCTCAACGTCGAAATAAGTTTAAAAATGTATTAAAAGCCTATTTAAGTGAGACCTTAAGCGCTGAAACTATTTGCTCATATTATGCCGAAAGAAAAGGAGTTCCATCGAAGAAATTTTCTGCTTAAAGAACTTTTCCTTTTTTCCTTTTTTTTATGATTATTGATTATAGGACGTAGATAAGCCTTGTCATTACGTTCGGATCGAGTCAACGATATAAGAGGGATTTTTCCCCATGAAGAGAAACAACACAACACGAAAACCATTTGGCACAGAAAGTCTAATCCAGTTACATCCCCTCAGCACAATAATAAATGTTGGTTTATATTGTCTTTTGGTTAACCCATTAGGTGGCAGCGTCCTATTTATAGGACAGTCACTGTTCATGACCTGACAGGATTAGGAGGTTCAGGGAAATTTTCCTCTACCCTCAAATCATATCAGGACATGTCAGTCTAACAGTTCCAATTGTTTAAACCCTCACTCTTTCAGTATCCTCCAAGCTGTGGGATTATAAAGTAGTGTTTTACAACTGCTGCCTAACTCCTTATTTTCTTTGTCTCTTATTCCTACTAAAAATTGGTAAGTAACTTTTTCTTTCATTTCCTGAATTAGAACTGTTGAAAATATTATTCTTAGTTATAGTTATAGTTTATTGACAATATATTGTCATCTAATTTTTATTTGGAATTGAATCAACTGTCCTATAAATAGGACGCTGCTAATCTGTGTATATCTTTCTTATGTGTAGAATACATCTATTCCTTCAGTTTTCAATACAATTGAGGATACTGTGGCCCATTTATCCTTGGAAGAACTAGAAGCTGATATATTAGCATTACCACCAGATGTCCTAGAAGCCACGGAACAAGAGGAAATAGACGATGAAAAACTTGGACCACCATTTGTCCATGACATTCCTGGCAATATTGAACTAAATCTTCCGGATGACCGACCGTAACAAGATAACATAGATGATATAAGTCTCAGCTCATCAAGCTCAGAAGATGAGAAACCGATAAATAAACGTACTACTAAAAAATATTCAATAAAAAAAATTAAAAATTCTCCCGAAAACAAAATATTGGAAGGAAAATTATCTTGGGAAAAATATGATGTTATCTATAATTTTAGTGAAATAGGAGACAAGGCCAAAAGAAAAGAAAAGCCTAAATGACATTCGCAGGATGATTGCGTTGACATATTACAAGCTAGGAGCAAATGGACGTTAGAGTGTTGGAAGACCACCGACTTCAAAAAGTTCCAGAGCTAAATTGTTGGAGAGTGTGAGGCTAGACGCAAAGGGTTATATCATTGGAACGAGAGAAAAGCAACAGAGATGTCAATTTGCTGATTGTAAAGGAAAACCTTTGACATTTTTCACAAAATGCTGTATATCACAAATTGTTTTCCAAAATTTCATTCATAAAAAAGTTGTTATAATCCTAGAATATATGTATTTTATTTGTATATATGCACTATTTTCTTCAGACATTCTATTTTATGTAAAAATATGTTAAAATAAACAACATATTTGTTGTGTATTATATTTCAGTAATATTACCGTAACTTATCCCAAATGGAGCAGCGTCCTATATATAGGACAGCTAATATTTCAGAAAGTAATTGTTGGAATTGATTTAAATTTGGTGTAGAGGCTATTCTAAGGTATATAAACACCCTGTTAGAATTTTATTAAAAAATTCAAAAAAATAAAAATTGGCTACTTAATGGGTTAATTCTAAGTTTTAAGATTAATTTACGTAATGTGATAGTGTTTCATATGTTTTATGTTTTGGATTTTTCTATATATTGGCCCCGTCGCTGAGTAAAATTGCTAAGCTTACCGGTGGTTCAAAATATTGTTTATGTCTGCATTCAATAATTAAGTGTTAATATTGTGTAGGAGTCATGTTGGTATGTTCTCTTTTGCCACGAGGTCTTCTCTTCTGTTGCCACTGAACATATGAAAGACATAACAGTAATTATTTTTTTTTTAAATATTTTATGATTATTTTATTGTCCACATAGGAACGACTGATATGGGTAATCGGCTTTAGAAGACTGAGAGGGATATAGAGTGAGGTGGTATCAAGAGAGAGACAAGGAATTTCGGTGCAGAGAGGGATGGAGGAACAGGTTTTGATGTGGGCTGTGAATGGTAATTAGGGGAAAGAGAGAGAGAGTAAGAGTGAGAGAGAGAGAGAGTGAGAGAGAGAGACAGAGAGAAAAAGCGATGCTTTGTGTAAGACAATACCTAACCTCCGTCAGTGGTCTACAATACCCGAGAGAGGAGAAGCTTTAGCAGCCCAACTACCGTTCTAAGCACCCAGCATAAACCCAGAACCTTCTCTTTCTAAAACCAAGTTCTTATTTCACCAACCTAGCGGTTCAGCCTACTAAGCTCTTTTTTCCCACTGAGAAATTTAAATCCCTTAACTTAAGGCAATATCCTCGAATTGCGCATTTATTCCGTTTATATACCTTGAGAATCTCATTAATATAATTTTTCGACAGTATGCTTATTGTTTAGGGAGTATTGTGCATTTTAGTTGGATTTATTTTCTAAATCGAACTATGATGTCCTATTTTTCTCCACACCCTCTCGTGGAGAGACGACTCATCCTTATCCACACTTAATCTCATTAAACAGTCAATTTGAGGTGATTAGGAGAAGGCGATTAGTCAGAAAATCGTCATGCTTATAAGGGATAGAAGATTTGGGAAGATCTATTGTAAAATACCTTTGACGACCATGGACGCTACTTGTAGCTTCTATGAAATACCAATACAAAGTGAAGAAAGAAGTATTCTGCTACTTGATTGGGACAACCTGGTACCGTCCTTCTAGAAAGCAAAAGAACTATCAGCGGCCTACAATGCAAGAGATGTAGAACAGGCTAACGCACCTCTAGCCACCGGTCAATTTTCAGAAATAAGAAGTGACTCGCACCTTCCGGCAGCTAGTCGGCATTAAGTAGAATCGAAAGAAGAAAGACAACGGAAGGGAACAAAACTTGTGCAGCTTATCTGCAATTTTGTCGATAAGAGAAAGGGATTAGCTTTCCTCTACAAAACACCATGGGGTGACAACACCAACTATGAGTCAGTTAGTATTTTCTTTCGCAAGTCCAAGATGTATGAGGAGCACCTAATAATATGTTGTATGTATCATATAGTGTTGTATGCGTATGACATGGCACTGTCAGGATAAATACTTAATCCAAACGTAGTATAAATTGGCTCTTTGGCCTGAGCTTCGCCCGACTATCTAGTCACATATTTCCAAAGAGAATAACAACAATAAAAAAAAAAAAAAAAAAAAATCCTGACTACCTAAGGAAAGCACGCCCTTCACCAGGAGCATGGGATGTGTGGTTGCGCATTACAATAACATGGTAGGGCACTGCCGACCGTGAGGTTTTTCGCCCCATATTATACAAACAAACAAACATAAGCACAATAGAGCCACAAAATTCCTTTCCCTGGGGTGTATACTTAGATCTCGGACAGTACCTCGTATCCCATCATGCTTCGGAGACTGCCCCGGATAGAGCTTCACTCCTAAAATGGTAAACATTATTCAAGGCTTTCTCAAGGGATGGACTTGCTCTATCATAGGAGCATCTCAGGAAAGAAGATTGGCGTACTCAAAGACATTGGAACCAAGACTACATCTTACACGTAGTCAACTTGGGATTAACATGAAAAACTAATAAGATTTGAGGCTCTAATTCGAGGCTATATCTATAAATGTCCATTTGTAGAGCGTAGGTATCCAGAGGCCCTACAAACTGGTAAAACAATGCGGTACCCCTGGGATTGAAGGATTCGTCGCATCACCTTAACTTACGGCAAAATGTAAAGAACTCCTGCTTGTCAATTAGAATGATAAAAAGAAGAAAACGCAGTCGCTAGTCAGCAAGATGATATTTATGATATTTTCCAGGAGAATACAAACACAGAAAAATGTTTAGCGTAACATCAACCACCAATGGTGAAAATCGAAAAAGCCCTGCGAAACTCATACACTTGGTTTCAGGCTTTGAACAGAGTAGGGAGGAAAGCAAGCATTCTTCCGGCCTATATTTTCGCGGTGATTAAGTCAGTTTTGCATGCGTGGGAATCGCACAGTGCCAGGCAGACATTGTTCTCGTTAAGTGGTGGTTGTACGAGGAAAAAATCATGATCTTTTTTAGTAGACATCGTACTCAGCTGTGATGATTTTTTTTATTTATTATCAAGACTCACATAACGCAGATGATTCGCTCAGCTCCGATAATATTACTTGTTTGCCGAATGTGCTTTTTGGTATAATGTTCCGTTGAAAAGAAACTTTTTATTTGATTTCATTCTTGCTTATTCTCTTTTACATGAAACAAATCAGTTAGACATTTGTTTATTATTTAAGCCATGATGGCAGGCCTTCACTTCGTTACAATTTTTCAAGTAGTTCAACGTCAATAATTCCAAAATGAACAACTGCAAATCTTATAAACGTTTTTTGTGGAGGTAGAAACAACATGCTAATGTAAATATTGCGGAAATTTCACACAATTGGGTATGGCTACAAATGTTTTTAAGGGAAAGAAAAGATCTCTAATGAGTGCATACAAGCTCCAAAGCTCTAAAGAGTCGCATTGCAAAATGAGTCTAGCTATTATAATCGCAGTAGAATGAAAACATAAATAACTCTGAAAATTTATTAAAATTTTCTAATACCTCTAGATAAAAAATTCACAACATTTTGAGAGCCTGTTTGAATGAATGATAACATACCATTCATTCGAAATGAAACGCCATTGAGAAGTGTTTAAACAATATGAATTTGTCTGCTGGAAGGTGATTGTTTGGAATGTTTTATAGGAAACGGAGTTAATGTACCACTAATTAGCCACCACTTGTTGCTTCCGGAAAATGTTTTAGTATTTCCTTCGGTAAATGAAATTATTCCTCTTCCCTTCTCACAATGTATTCTTAATGGTCTGAATCCAGGAAACAATATTTTAGAACATTAACATTTGTGGAACTGAGGAAACAATTTTGCTTTTAGCGCTCCCTAACTATTTTAGTAAGGGTTAAAAATAAGCATTAATTTATAAGATAAATGAAGAAAAGACTTAGGGAATACGAAAAAAAGAACTACGAATAAAATACTAATTAAATGAAATTACGAATAAAATAAGACTGGTAAAATCAAATGTCAAGAGCACCTCAAAAGTATAAAAAATTCGTACGATTTATTTATTCACATTTGGCGTTCAATTAATTTGCTATTATAAATAGTGATGTGTTTAAAATCTACAAACGTACTTCTTGAAGTTGAGCTCATAAAAAAATTTAGACAAAATTAGAAATTTTAAATGTTCTGTCTACAAATATTCCATTTATGTAAGCAAAATCTTGACTTTTTTCGTCATTACATTGAAAATGGACCCATCTTAAAATTCATGCATTTGTGTACGTTTGTCTGTTAAGACAGCTTTTCTTTCATTCACCTATCTAATTATATAATGATACACATTTATTTCTTTATATATTAGGCACAATTAATGAGTGACAGGTACATAAACTTTTGTATATATTTTTTTTTAAAGTATTTTGGTTCATTAGGAATGGTCGTTTCATGCGGTACGATTTATTAATATATGAGCAGCCGCAACCGAAGCGATTTGCCGAATACAGCAGCAAATATATATATATATATATATATATATATATATATATATATATATATATATATATACACAGATATATGTAGGTAGTTGGCTGAACATCTTATTCAGTCTTCATTTATTTTATATTTTATATTAAACTTTTGTTGTTCTAGAACAATCTAATTATCTGTGAAATAAAATTGATAATACTGGTTAGGATATTAAGTTAGAATATAAACACATAATAAACATAAAAATCAGAATATAGTAATGTATCAAATATGTATTCTGATTTTTATGTTTATTATTTGTTTATATTTTTACTTAATATCCTAACCAGTATGATCAATTTTATTTCACAGATAATTAGATTGAAATGGCTTATAGCCGAAACGTTTCTACAACAAAACTTTAATATAAAATTTAAAATAAATGAAGACTGAAGCTGTTACCAACTACCTACAATATCTTAGTTTTCAACGTAGGATCTACGTATATATATATATATATATATATATATATATATATATATATATATATATATATATATATATATATATAGTGACTCACAAAACCGTTGCAATGATATGTAAGTTAAGTTATATTATAGAAAAACAAAATTAAGTCAGTATAATATTTACTACTCCGGGCCAAAATAATTTAATTGGGACTAGGAGGTATAATTATATAAGGAGGAGTTTTGTTCAAGAAAAATTGGCTACACTGAACCATTCAGATTGTGACGGCCATTTCGAATCGACTACTACTGGCCTCTGTCGGCTGTTGGATGAAGTACTGTTGTGCTGGCCTATGCCGGTATCATTATGAACTATAACATATTCACATCGTTTGACCGATTTTCGGAACTGGGTATAGACAACTAGGTATCAAGTAGATCTTGATACGGGGAGAGTCATAGACAGAAAGTAGATGTAGCATGGCACACAGGGTAACAGCTAGTATATATATATATATATATATATATATATATATATATATATATATATATATAATATATATATATATATATATATATATATATATATATATATATATATATATATATATATATATATATATAAATCAGTCCCGTAAAAGGCCACGAGGGCCCAGAGGGGCAGATACTGTAGAGGTATCTGATTCATGACCATACGGCACAGTAGGGAGATAGTGTGGTCAGTACTATGCTCCGGCCGTCTGATTTTCCCCTCGCTGCTTCGACTGCTAGAGGCATTAACTCCAAGGTACCCATTAATAAATTAATTAAAGGCTGGGTTGGCCTAGGGACGGTCAGGGAGGCCGAATTCCACCCATGAACGAAGACACTACACGAATAAATCTTAAGTGCTTGCTCGGGATTTGAACTCAGGTCCTCCAGCATATACATATATATATATATATATATATATATATATATATATATATATATATATATATATATATACACATCAGCTGTTTGTCAGTCTGCTTGTACCTTATACTAAACCACACCATTTGACCGATTTTGACCATACTTGGCACACAGTTAGGTCTTGATCCGGGGAGTCTCGTCAGCTAGGTCAAAATCATCTAGGACTCACAGTTCGGAGGTCACGGGTTGGAAACTGTGAACCCGAAGAGTTATTGATTTGCGTTATTAGATTTTAATAATTTATTTAATAATTAATTAATATTAATGGTTTCTTGGTAGATTCCAGAGCTCAAAATATGGACAAAATTATTAACTTACTCATTACTGGCAGTAATGGTTGCTTCATTTCACCGATATATTTTGTGCTAAATTCATAAGATTGAGGTTTTTTTTTTTAAAAATAATCTAAAACGTTCATTTAGGAATGGGGTCCCTCCTTGTAGAAAGGAAAAATTCGCGAAATTGGGGTTGCTGTTCGATACTGCAATAATGCTTACGAGACAGGCGAATGACGGTCTGCTAGGGAAAACGCTTTTAACTTTTAGCTTATTTTAACTTTTAGCTTATTCTAGTCTGATAGCAGTCCAGTTTCAAAGAAAATACATAAAAACGTAAAGTAACATATATTATTGAAGGGAATGTAATACTCTAAAACCTTATAACCGGCATTTATTTTTTGGGTGCATCGTTGAAAAATTATCCTGTCAAAAAGACAAAAAAATGTGAGGCAAAAGTGTTTTCCCCAAAATTACAGGCTTTCAAGAGCGGATATTTCGAAAACTAAAGATATCTCAAAGAACCCGACTGAATATAACTTGTAGCAAATTTATTCGTCTTTCATTTGTAGTAGAATATTCATGTCGCTTCAGGGTTTCTGAGATATAAGCGAAATACCGAAAAATGCGACATTCTCTCCCGCCCGATATCTTTGCGTAGTTAGGGTCTCTTTGGAGGACGTTATTTGTACTTTACCTCTTGATGTGTACATAGATATCATGTTCCCTAGATATTATATCAACGCCAAGATATTTGCCATGATATAATTGAAAAGAAAAATAATTTTCACTAAGCGTCTTGTTTACATTTAGGTTCTCGGAACTAAAATAAATTAATCAAAAATTATTTTGAGATTAGAAATTTTGCTTGATTAAAATGTGGGTATTATATAAGGACCTTCAAAGAGAAAGGCTGAATCCCGAAATTCATATGTTGGGCAATTTAAGTCAAAGTTTTGAAAGTGCTTCAGTATAGCAAGGGCGAATATTTACTCTATGGAATGCTGATTCATAAACCTGATTGGAAAAACATGCAAATAAAAATAAATTTTTAAACTTTAATTTTTACGAGTGATTTATGGGGAACAAAATGCTTGGAGGCGAGTTTCTGACCAGGGATTCGCCTCTACTTCTCTAATAAAATCGGAGTTCAATTTATCATAGATTATGGTGCTATTCACTTTAACTTGAAACTGTGAAAGAATTAAAGGTTGACCGTAGAAACAAGGCGAAACGTCGTGTTACCTACATCTTTCTGACTCATAAAATGAAATTAAAAAATAAAATCTATTTTTTTGATTCGCCCTATCTCTTCCAAAGTCTTGATCTGTAGTAAAACTGTATTTTATTGTACATCTTTATGGAAGTTGAGTAGGGTACTAAAAATCAGGCTTCCATCTGTTAATAGTTCACTTAAGAAAAATACAATAAAAATTCATAGGACCAAAAAATTGGATAATACAAAAACAAGTATATAAAGTATGAAACAAAAACGAGTGTATAAAAAAATATATAATACTATAAAGTGGCAAAGATTGAATGTATACATTTTTTTGAGATAATTGAAGCGAATTATTTGTTTAAAACGGCTTCATTTAAATGTTATTTTCGCTTGATTGAAAAGAAAAATCAGGATGGATTGAAATTGACTCTAGTCTCTTAATTAAAACTAATCCGGATTAGCCTTTGTATGCTTTAACGAACCGATCTGGCTGCTTCTGATTTTTTTCCCTTGTGTTGCTACTCTCTGCATAAGGTAAATTGAAGCATTTTTTTCTTTGACGCTCTTAATAAAAGTTCTTTGAACAAATACCTTTTTATACACACATTTAGCCAGTCTATTGAGAAGAAGAAGTCAAAGGATACTAATCCCTTATTTGATTACGTCCTTGCTGTTTGCATACATCACCTCATCAGTTGTATGATTTTTTGGCACACCGTGATATTTGTACTACTCTATGATTCTGTATAATGTGCAATATTCTTTAATGCCTATATAATTATCATGTAAGGTGTAAGTTATAAAACGCTTAGAATTCTGAATGTAGCAAAAGGCCAAAGCCACGTTGAGTGCACCGGTTTCCGCTGATCACCGAAGTTCAGTGACGTCGGGCGTGGACAGTACCTGAATGGGTGACTGACCACGTGCTGTTGCTATTACAAAAGGGTAGCAACCTGTATATAGCCCGGCATTAATATCCCTATCGTTGATACGCCGTTAAACACACACACACAAATATCTGAATGTATTGCCTTCAATGCAAGCAAACCAACATTTCCAAAAATTTCCCTAATACGCAACGCTTCCGTCAACATTCACAAAACAGTCAACCATTTGTTTATTATTTTAGCCACTATGGTCGGATTTATATATAATTGGGATATCAGTCGCCTGTACGTGGTGAGCATTCCATTCATTTAATTTGTCTAAGGCAGTGCGAGTTACTGTCTCGTAAGGTTAATATAGCCAATCGCCTAAGCGAACGAGAACTATAAAAATCCAATAAATAAAGAATATTCATGTCCTTATCATATATTTTCCCCCTGAGGGATAAAGGGAACTGACCAGCTGTTGAATGCGTAGAATGTCTAGTGAATTTCCTAGAATGGTGTAGTAACGAAGAGAAGATCCGAATGGTGAGATGTTGAAATAAGATGTCCTGATTGGAGAGAGGGAAGAGGCCGAGATATGGCCTCCATCTCTTTTATAAGTAATGGTTTTCTTATCTTCTTCACCCTCCCTTACCTCCGTGCTTCTTTCTTTCCCTCCAATACTCCAGGATACACTCTCCAGCAGAGGTTCTCAGCCTCTCTTCACTCTACCATGAGAGGACTTTTAGTCAGGCTGTGTGCGATGGGTGAATATGTATCATTCTTGGTAAAATTACTGATTATTTTCACAAGTAAGCCGCAAAACTTGCTGAAATTAGCGATTTATATGGGTATCAAGATGCTTGGATACGATGTCAGCAAGTTAGCCATTGATTAAAACCTTACGAGACCTTAGATACCCGTGGAGCGGAGCCCGTTTCACTCTCTTGGTTCCACAGGAAGGCATTAAAATAACTGAACTTCTTCCATCCATCTCTTCTCATTTCTCATAATACGCTTTCATTATTTCTTTTTTTAAAATGTTTTCTTACTGTTTTCTCATTCTGGGATTTGTATTAGTCGGTTAAAATCTGGCCTGACAAAGTTTTTTTTTTTTAATTTTTATAAACTTTCATTTGAAACAAAATTCATTGAAATCCGTCAAGAAAGCCCTTTTCGAAACACGAAATGTCGCTAGGCCTTACTGTGCCGTGTTGCCCAGAGCCAGCTATACTGCAGAGGCCAGGATTGCCATCTAAGCCTTTACGGTTTATCTAAGCCTCGACTGCCGCACGGTTGGACCAGGCCGTCCAGCGCAGACCAGCCGCCCCACAACGGTCACAGCGACAACAAGCGGTTGACTTCAGCACTCTACCGTCTACTAGTGCCCTAATATGATAATTACATCTTATCTAATTATCGTGGATATTCCTCTTCTCATATTAGCGTGAGTTCTTTGTATCTGGGGAATAACTTTCCATTATAAAAGGTTAAACTGGTCGATTCTCATCCTCATTAAAGTTCTGCACTTCTTTCTATCATCGGTTGCCAGATCAAAAGCGCAATAGAATTAACAAAAGCGTCTTCTTCGGAGCAACCACTCTCTGGCACTAAATTACTTCCTTTTCTCTATTTTGTCGAGTTATTTTATAATTGTGTGTTGAAGAATTTTGTTTCTGAAACTTACTTCCTACTTCATTTCAACAATAATACATTTTCTAGGATGATTCCAAGTTACTTTATTCTAACCGTGTTGCCGGCAAATTCTTTTTTCTTATACCAATAGATTTTTTTTGTTTATCTTTTATGCCTAGAAATAAATTTGATTGAGGCCAATATATATCATCCTTCAGAAAGAAATCTATCATAGTAAAATAATGATCTTAGATAAAGAACCTGAGATATCTTAACTACAATATTAGTAAGATATTATTATTCCATAGGAGTCTTTTTTTGAATCATGCTTAATATCTAGAAAAAAAAAACAAAAACACTTTTCATACCTACACATTTTGTTATCGCGAATATAAAGAAAACATAAACCACCGGTGACCAATAGGGTGATAAACATTCAAACTTCTTATCGGTATCTCTGGATTGCGTCATAACGTCGACGTCAAAAGCGATTTTTTTCACTATAGAAACAAAAATAAAGAGTCGTCAATAGTACAAAATTGATTTATTAAATTAAACCAGTTTACCAACATTCACGATACTCTTTTCCAACTGATGAGTGTTTTGCGCTCGAATATTTAGACACTATAGTAATGTAGGCACACAAAAACACGCGCACACACATAGACAAACTCGAGCGCATATTAAAATATTTTATCTGCTACTGTAGTCGTTCGAGGTTTGGAGGCCTAGACCGAACCTAGGCTCATCCAGGTTTTATTAATGGGTTCCTTGAAAGGGAAAAATCAGGCGGCCGGAGCATAATATTGACATCACTTTCTTCCTAGGCTGCTATGTTTCAAGAAGAACCATACACCTCTACATTATCAGTGTCTGAATATTGAGATATAACTGTTATTCTTGGTGCCTAATCTCACAACTTAAATCACTTATTATTGCACTGCCCTGCGTTCACTACACATAGAACAACATTTTTGAGGAAATATATAGCACAAAACAGCGATTACATATCATTATAGAATATCCTTGTTACCAATAGTTTGTGCAATTTAAGATATATTCGAATTAAGACCCAAAATTAAATTTAGAATTCTTATTTTTATTATATTTCTACTTAGGGGAGTATTAAGTATTAAGTAGCAAAAGTATACAGTGTTTATTTTATTACTTATTTATTATTTTTATTCAAAAAGAGAATTCATTATTAATATTATAATAATTACTTACTAATAATTCACTATTAGAAGAGATAAGTGTATTGTTATTGTTCTGCTATATCTAGAATTATGAACTTGAATTTTTATAAGCATAAATTGTATATATTCATATTTTAGTATTGTGTATTTTTAAGTATTATATATATATATATATATATATATATATCTGTGGCTTGGTGGTAAAAGGGCCAATGTCAATTTTTCCATATTTGTTTTGTTGATCTACTTCCCCTTGTAATACTTGCATAAAACCAAATATATATCAATACTATATATATTTTTATAGTATACATATAGATGTATAAATATATATACATATATACATGAATATTTGTGTTTTTGCAATTATTTTGAGGGAAGTAAATAAAAAACACAAAATATGAAAAAATTGACATTGGCCCTTTTAGCACCATATATATATATATATATATATATATATATATATATATATTTGTTATCTTCTTACTTAGCGTATAATTATTAGTTATCTACGTCGCGACCATTAACATCTACTAACACCAAATGGGCCAGATTCTATGGCTATACGATGTTATAAGCCAATAAATACTATTCTATTCTATTCTGTTCTATCCTATTCTCTTCTATTCTTGATGCCTAATGACATAGACTTGGTAGAGTTGTGAAGACGTTGTTTATCATTTTTCCTGAGCCCAACCGCAATGGAGTTTGGCCTAAAATGAGAATTAGATAAACATATGATTAAACATAGAAATTCTAGAAAACAAAAAACACAGAAGAAGTTTAAAAATCAGACTTTGACCCAGAGTTAACATGAAAGAATGAAATATTGAAGTCGAGGAAAATGTTGACGGCCATCAGTGAAAACAGAACTAATGACGCATAAAAAGAAAAAAGAAAACCTCGTATCACATTCATGTGAAAAGTAAGGTGGTATTTGTGACCGGTCGCGACAAATCTCCAAGCCAAACCTGAATGGGAGATTGATGACCTCAGCTGGACGTTTGATTTGTCTGCCATTGATGTCTGTGACAAATGTTCGGACCTTTCGTGCGGCAAGCTAACAGCCTTTTTCCAGCCAAATGGCAAAGTGGATTCAGGCAAAGGAATCAAAAGGATGGAAATTGTTAGAAATGAAGAATCACTTTTGCAATATATTCAGAGAAATCAAATAAAGATTGTTGATATATTTTGTCACTCTTTCTATTTTTTTCAGCACTAACTTGTGAATTGGAATTTATTCATTGTTAATGCTTAATGCAAATCAAACACAAACCTATATTTTATTGCATAATTTTACAATATTAAACCAAAGACGTTAAAATATGTTAATTTGTAAAATGTGTTAACATATCTGATTAATTGTTTAACTAAATGAATATATAATATTGCAGCCTTGTATAGTCGATGTGTAATGAATTGTATATTTTTAATAATTTAATTGACCCTTTATATGTAATAAATGCTTTGAGCGAATTGCCTTGGTTACTACTAATACTCATAAATTTAATAGACAATTAGAGGCAGTTGAGATCTACTTAATTGAGGATTATACATATTTACATATACATATACATTATTTGAAATTTTTCAGGTTCCTTTATTTGTGATTCATACATAAATTTTCTTACATTCTAAATATAATATTTATAATTCTTTTAAATTAAGTTGGAAGTTGCTTGTAGTGTGTATTGAAGAGAAAACATGTAATTTGTATTAATATGACTAATATGTTTTATAATTAATTTTTTGTTCGCATATGATAATAATAAACTTAATGAAGGAAAGAAAACGGATTGTGTGTTAGTGTGTTTTTTCTTTTATCTCTCTCTCTCTCTCTCTCTCTCTCTCTCTCTATATATATATATATATATATATATATATATATATATATATATATATAATTCTTTTAAAGTTTTCAAAAATTTGAAATGACTTTACAAGAGAACAGAATTGTCCATATTGGTTAATTTTAAATGGGTCAGAAAAAATATTTTTAATTAGCAAAAGGGTTTCTAGGATGTATAAGGAAAAATGAGATCGGTTATTTTAATTCTATAAGGTAGCCGAAATATTGAAGAAATTAAAATTTGATGTTCCTCAATATTCGAATAAATGTTTTAATAAGATTTTCATCTCAAAAGATTTAGAAAATAAAGCAATTAGTCACAAGACTAATGGGGGCGAGGATAGCTCATTGGTAGAGCACTGGACTAATATGCTGCAGGACCTGAGTTCAAATCCCGAGCAAATCAGGCATCCGGATTGTAGTACTGACCACACTATCTGCCTAGTGTGCCGCATGGTCATGTATCAGATACCTCTATTGTATCTGCCTCTCTGGGCCTTCATGGCCTGTTACGGGACTGTTTTTTTCCAACAAGATAATTGCAATAAATGGTGCACATGTCTTTCTGTAATCTGAATTCTTTAAAATTCAAGTTATCAACATCATTTTTTTTTTTAACTATCGACAATTTCTAGATTTGATACGTTCCACGGTCAACTTTCTCTTCTAAATGATATTAACATTTCGGTGGAATTTATTAAGCATAGTAGAAGTAAGAATTTTTTTTTCCTAAGCATACGTTTACTAAACAATTGAGGAAAAAATTGTTTGAGTATTTCATTAAAACAATTTCCGATATTTCTGAGAAACATAAATTTATTGACCAAGTTCTAGCTGAGCGACAGTTCAACTCCTAAGGAAACCCTCAAAATTCTAAAGATACCACCACTTCTCCTGAAACGCTTTGCCCCCTTGAGTTAATTCTGGAATAACTGTTTCTCAATTAACACGTAAAGTTCCAATTTACGAGGAGATAATTAAATTGCTCCGCTTGAATCGGCGAAGTTCAAGTGGGATGAATTTGCAACTAGAATGAGCTGGGCCGTTGGTAGTTGAAGTTGGAATAAGAGATGGCAAATTGATTAGGGGCCTTTTGGTTGCGGAAGAACAACACTGACAATTGGGGATCCCAACTTCAGCCTAAGGCTAGTGCCTTCAAACATTAGCATAGGCAGTACCGCACAGCAATTCTGCTCTCCGGGACAGTTCCGGCTCAGTCGCCTGATATTCATGGTGAGTTATTTAAACAAATTATAAATACAAAGGTAAATTATTTATACAAAATTAATATAAGCCGCAGTTTTTATGAATGTGAAGGAGTTGCAACACAAGACTTATGCAACTAGAATAGTCCAGGGCCAAAAGTATTTAAATATCCCCTCTCATTCTTTTAGTTACAGGATTTTCCTTGTATCTGGTTTTTCTATTTATAATTTTAATTACAAGTCTATTTTAGGTTATATGGTATTTGATATCCTACATGACCAATAATTTTAACCTTAATTTTTATTTATTATTATTATATTTATTTATCGCACCGCATCTTTGGCGAAGTGCATTTTTTCTATACTTTTCAGTAGAGGGCGATGCAAAATAGGTTTAGACTAATATTTTCCTAAAACAGTGAATGTCCTTAAATAATATTTAAAACATATTAATCAGATATTTTGACTTGGTATTTACTTAATTTTTTGTTTTAGATGTTGTTATAAATGTCCTTTAAATGTTTGAGTATTGTATCAATGTAGTGGCTGTCATCTCCGAGGAGTTATGTCAAGTCTATAGGTACATCAAGGTTCTGTCTTAAATAGCTGGCAGTCAGTTCTGAGTTACATATTCGGCACGTCGGTTTGTCCTTGTTATATATAGTTTCTTAAAATTCCACTGTTCCTTACTTTAAAATTAAAGATTATGTACTATAATTTTCTCAAATTTTATGAGCCAACAGAGCATTTTTTTTTTTTTTTTTTTTTTTATTTATTTATTTGGAATTTACAACAATGTATAAGATACATTTCTAGTAAATTATTGCTAGACATGAATGTTCATGAGGTGGGAAGCTGCACAGTAGTAGTACCCACTAGACAGTTTTTTTTTTTTTTTTTTTTTTTTTTTTTTTTTTTTTTTTTTTTTTTTTTTTTTTACAGATACACTTTTTAGAGTTGATCTCTTGGCCACTTGCGTTTCAGTCGCCGAATGGGGATGTGAGGAATGTGCTGGGAGGAGAGAGAGTTTATTAAGGAATTAGGATGGCCGTGTAGGTTCGAATGGAATTTACGGTAGAGGGATTTGGCTAAAGGTTGGATAAAAGGGATATTAAGGTATTATGGAGGGTCAAATTGGAGACATAAAACGGAGCATCCGTTATTTTCCGGAGAATTTTAGACTGTAGGGATTGGATTTTGTAGGAGTTGGAAGGCTTTGTGGAACCCCAGAGTTGAATTCCGTAAGTACATATTGGTCTGAGAATGGTCATGTAAATGAGGCGTTTGTTTGTTAGTGAGAGATTAGATCGTTTGTCAAGTAGGTGCAGTAATAGTCTGTATCGTCGGCTGAGTTCTTGTCGCTTCTGGGTAATATGTGGCTTCCATGTTAGTCGTTTGTCAAGTATTAGTCCTAGATAGCGAATTTGGGATTTTTGCGGAATTAGAGAACTATGGAGGAACACTGGAGGGCAGGATGATCGCCTGAGGGTAAAGGTTGAGTGGCAGGATTTCAGGGGGTTAACTTTGATTCTCCATTTGGTGAGCCAGGGTTCGATCAGTCCAAGGTGTTCCTGAAGGAACTTGGATGTCAGGATTGGGTCATGACTGCAGGAGAACAGAGCTGTGTCATCGGCGAACATATGGAGGGATGTGCCGGGGTGAGTTGGGATATCAGCCGTATATGTGAGGTATAGGACAGGACTGAGGATTCCACCTTGAGGAACACCTGCAAGTTGGGGGAAAATGGGGGAGGATGAAGTGCCATAGGAAACTTGGAAGAATCTGTCGGAGAGATAGGATTTTGTTACGAGGTAGTAGGTTGATGGGAGAATTTGTTTGAGTTTGAACAGCAAGCCCCGGTGCCACACCCGATCAAAAGCCTGGGCCACGTCGAGAAAGACACCAGAGCAATACTGTCCATTCTCAAAAGCTGTGGAGATCAGATCCACAATTCTGTGGCATTGATGAATGGTGGAATGGCCAGAGCATTAAAGATGGAATATTTTTTTCTAAAAGTGGCATTGCCTTGTAACTATCAATCTCTTAGTTTTATAAATAAACGAGAGAAGCAATAGTAATTTTATCGTCCTTTATCATTAAAAACTCGCCATTGCTATTACCCAAAGGATGCCCAAGGAGGGGGGGGGCACTTAATTTTTCTCATGCACTTTTTTTATTCATGTCTCCGTCTGTGAAATTTAGAAGAAATGTGGGAAAATGTATTTGTCAGAATTACATTCGCTAATAATAATATGGAAATAAAAGTTTATATGTTGTGGCCCTCCCAAAAAAAAAACTAAAAACTAAAAAAATAAAAAATAAAAATAAAAGTATTTTGACGCTGGGATTTCAAGAGCCCTCCTTGGGAAAATAAGCAAAGACAATAATCCAAGGGGAGCTCCAACAGCCCCCTATATTATTAAAATTAGTTATTAAATTATCAAGTATTAAGTTTTGATATTATATATTACTACTATAATTATGTTCAACGTCAGTTTTCTTTCTTTTACTTTGGGATACTTTGAAATGATATTTTAGCTTTTATAAAAATATTCTTTGTTATAAATAAATTTTGTTAATTACAGTGACTTCAGCCAATGCCCATACTATAAATTTATAAATATTTTTTCCATGTGATAAGTATTAAAAAAAAAAGAACCACACCTGAAAACTTTATCAAGTTATTTTGGAAAAATACATTACGAAAATATTGGAATATTATACTGAAAAAAAAAGAGGAAAACAGTAGTATGAGTAATTAACATATTTTAAAATTACACATTTAATTAAAAGATTACAAATTTCAAATATTAAACAAGACATTTTGGAAATAATTAGTGCTAAAAATGTTTGGATATTTTCGCACTTTTTTTTCAAAAAGCTTCTTTCTTTCTGCAATAAGCCCAAAAATACATAAAAAAAACATATTTCTAAATAAAAAACCTAGAGGTAAATCATTTAAAGAATTTGAGGGTCAAGTAGCATTCTTTAGCTGCCGATAGACAATACATTCTTAAGATGTATATATTAGCCCATACAAAACGTACAAAAATTTGCTGCATATAAGTTGTTTACTTCTGCTGAATCGAGCAGTGTTGGGCAAAACTAACGTTAGTAAACTAAACTAACGTTAGTTTTCCCTAACTAAAACTAAACTAACGTTGTATTTTTAGTTTTAGTTTTAGTTTAGTTTTAGATTTGTATAATTATTAATCATGTGGACTCCGTTTTTAGTAATGCAATTAGTTTAGTTTAGTAAAAGAGACCTAAATTTGTGATTTTAGTTTAGTTTTAGTTTTTAGTTAACTAATTTAGTTTATCAAAGAACATATGTTTTCAAATTACGAGAAAAAGCCACAATTTCTTATTCTTAAGCAAGTTCTATTAGTTTTAATAATTTACTTAATTATCGAAATAACATATGATTTATATTAATTCATGTTATTTTAGTAAAACTACACTAAACTAAACTAAACTAAATTTTTAGTTTAGTTTTTAGTCAATTCCCAAAGATTTAGTTTTAGTTTAGTTAAAATCCATTAATTAGTAAAATTTTAGTTTTAGTTTTTTTTTTAGGTTGAAATTTTTAGTTTAGTTTTAGTTTATTCCAAAAAGTGAATTTAGTTTTAATTTTAGTTTTAGTTTCCAATTGTTGCCCAACATTGGAATCGAGTTCATTCTGAATCATTTTAACCGAAACTTTACGACTCACTCTTTAATTTAAGCTCCACCGGTCTTTTTTAACTGCACTTGAATGGTACATGGAAGAGGCCAAGTTCTGAATCATTATTTAAACGCTGAAATGAACATCTGTAAAAGTAGCTAATTAGAAAAAATCTTCTTACAAGAACACAATCTTGACTGGAGACTTCTAGGTAAACCATTCTTTGCATTCAACTATTTATTCAAGTAGACAGTTTGTCAAAATATCGAGTTTTATTGTACTAGAACAATAATTGTGCCCATAATCGTGTTACAAAATTTAGAGCAACTTGTTCCTTCCGGACTTACAGGCTCTAAGAAAAATGTATACTTCTAGTTGGTGTGTTGGTACTTTATCAGGCCGATGTCAAAAATGCTTTAAATGAGGAGAAAGAAAATCGTACGTCGATGTTTAGAAAACGCGGCGTATGAAAGTAATATATCTGAATTGTCTTACAATTTATTTGCAGGATATAATACTAAATTTTTAATAATGTTGCCATCTGAAGTTTTTCTTTTGTTCAAATTATTTCAACAGGAAAATGAAGGTAAAGATTCATAATAACAACTTCCATGAATCATTTCGTTCAGAAAAAAAAACAAGAAAAGAAAAAAAAAAGAATTTACCAAGGAGAGCTTCCAAGAACTGTGTTATATCAATTTTCTGTTCTTTGAGTTCAAGATCTAACAAGTTACATAAGACATGGCAATATTGAAGAAGCATTTCTTTGTTTTATTTAGGTCTCCCCTTTAAAAACGTCATATCGAGATTCTTGGATTTCTATTTCAAGTTTTACGCTTGTTCAAGCAAATATTTCTGGACTTTGTACCGGCCGATTGTACGATAGAGTAATATAAGGACTCGAGAAACACAGACTAATACATAAAGTACTTGTAACGACATGTATTACTAATAATATAACACATTTTACAGACAATATCAAATTAAACAAGCTTGTACCTGCGTGATTTTATTAGACTGTTAGAGTTTTTGGATTCCACGCATTTTTTTTTCTGTATTATTAGTACTGAAGTTGCATTTATATTGATACTGCTATTCATGAACTTCATGTGATGGGATAGGCGTCGCACAGTGGGGCCAAATGAAATTTCGTGTTTCTAAAAAGGCTAAAGCCTCTAATTCATAGCCAATTTTAATGTTTTTGTTTTGTTTTTTTAATGAAAGCTAGCAAAATTTTGAACAACATTGTCTAGCGCCAACGGCCACACACCGGCCTCCCGGCCTCCCGTAGATCACCGAGGTTAAGCAACGTCGGGCGTGGTCAGTACCTGAATGGGTGACCGACCACCGGCATTATAAAAGGGTGGCAACCTATAGATAGCCCGGCGCTAATGGCCAAGTTGTAGATGCACCGTAAAAAAAATAAAAAATAAAAAAAAAAAATTGTCTAGTTAGATTTTTGTTTATTAAATTGCATGAACTTTTACAATAGAACATAAAATAATATGTCATTTTTTCATATTAGCACGGATATCGTTGAAATTAAACATTCAAATCCTGATTAGATTTAGAAAAAATCAAAATCTATTTTCGAATCATTAAAAAATCATATTATGATGAATCGATCTCAAAGGGCCGACCTTTTAAAGAATCTATCTACCTAGAATACCGTAAAATTAAGTGTTTTTGTATTTCAAATATTCAATGACTTCATCTCACGTCTTGTTACTCAATATCATTTCTAATATTTAACTGAAGAAGAAATTTACATAATAGTGTCCTATGTCCAGTAACAGACTTACAATACAACAATAACATTACAAAATGGCCCAATACATTCCGTTTCTCTAACTACAGGGAAGAAGGTGTTAAGAATAAGGTTTTAAACTTTGCTATTAATTTGTAACAATTCTTCTCTATTATTATTATTTCATTCTATTTTTTTTTCTTTCTCATTTATTAACATACATATCTGTACCCCGGAGGTATAGGACACCATGTCATATATTTGTAATTGTTTAGAAGAGCCAATTTTCCATAACTTTAAATTATTAAAAATTTTTTCTTTGTTACTTATAGAAACTGTTTAGACAAAATGTTTTCTATTGATATTGGCTTTGATAGGTAATTGAAAGTATTGATCATAGTAAAACTAAATCACAAGTCCACATGGCGAGTTTTACCTCTAATGAAACAGGGCACGATTTTGTTTTTCACTGTCTTATCTTCCCTATTTATGGGAATAAGACATAATGCCCTATACCATCATACGCATCGAAAAATCCACAATAAAAACATAGTGTTTAATCAATTTAAAAAAAAAAATGGACATGGTCTCTTTTACCTCCGGGGTACAGATATGTAATATCAGGCTGCACCGTATGAAATGTCAGTTTTGTTTACTTTGCGATTTAATCCTTTCCCTTTTTTATTTCATTATTTACAAACATCATTGTTATTCATATAGAATTAAAGCTCTTTTATTCCTATTATTTAATCAGTAACTTGCGTACTGTGTTGTGAGAAAGATCCTCTGAGAAAAAAATAATACTTAAATTATGACTTCAACGGAAATCCGTATTATTTTTCGTTATGAATTTAAGCTCGGTCATAGCGCTGCTGAGGCGTGTATGAACATCAGCACGGCGTTCGGGGAGGGAACGGTGAATGAACGAACTGTTTACCGGTGGTTTTCCAGGTTTCGAAGTGGAAATTTTAACTCTGACAACGAGGAGCGAGGAAGGCCAGAAACCAAGCTTGAAAATGACCACCTGAAAGAAAGGGTTGAACCTTGTCCCTCAAAAAGCACTAGGGAATATGCCAAAGAACTCGGAGTAGGAGACACGACAGTTTCAAGACATTCGAATGCCTGATAATACCCTTATATTTTAATATGATGTTACAGTAGTAGTTTCATTATATGTTATTTTTGTCTTACATTTTTCTACTTCTAGGTTATTGTTCATATGTTCAAGTATTCAAATCGAATTATTTAGGTCGATTAGTAGTAATGGCCGACTTTCGAATTTGAATCGATTCAAATCGAAATGATATACGAATTTAATAAGTAATTGTATGTAATCATGCAATAGATCCATATCGAAGATCGAACTTTTCATTTCGTTTCGAATCGATTAATATTCGACAATTGTCTACCACTAGTGTGTAGTTTTTATCATGCCATAAAACATAAGGATATTTAAATATCAAAGGACAAAAGGGATACTGAAACGTTTTAAATAATACTAGCATTGCCAAAGAGTGTGTTTTATACTGTTAATATGCATTATAAAGCTGAGTAACATGACAATAGTTATATTTTACTTTATTTCATAAATTCAACCTTTGAGCTATAAGTGAGTAGTCCTTTTGATCAGTCCGACATGAATAGGACACAATTGCATCGCTGAAACGGACAAAGGGAGCTGCTGTGTTCCGCTCTTTAACTCTGCTTTATGAATTAAACCTCGTTTTAGGATGCGCTAGAGTCGTGACTACGACTAGGGTCGTCTGTTTTTGTGATGGGAGTCATTAAAATGCCGTCATACAGCTTTGATGACAAGCCGCTCTTGCTCTGTATAAACAGACAAGGTCCTGGTAGCTTCTGCTATTGACTCTCAGTCTAGCTCCTGGTGGTGTTATTCCTGGTGTACATTATGCGTTTTTGGCAATTTCATCATTTTTTTAAGCATAAATATGCTGTAGCGATGACTAAACTGGAAAAAACCGTTACAATAAAGTGTCCGGTGGCGTTCGGGCATGCGCGGTACCCATGTACAAAAAAAGAAGACTGTTTGTTACACAGTTCATTACATAGGTTTGTCGGGTTGGCCTAAAGCATATTTGACCTGAATTTGAGCAGAAGGCTCTAAACGATATTATTTATTTTTAATTTTTTTTTTTTTTTTGGAAATTACATAATCCTGTGGCCGCTGAGAAAAAAGAGTAAAAATCTCAAGTAAACTTACAGTTCCTAAGAGGAATAATTCTTACGCCTTTTCAGCTTAGGCCTTAGGAAAACACTTTTACACAAACGTTTCTCATTTTCCAACCTTTTTTCAGTAAAGTAGTAATTATACTGTTATATGCAATTTAAAAAAAAAAAACAGCAACAATTAAAGACAGAGACAAAAAAAAAAAAAAACGTTCCGACTATTTCGACTTTTAAGCACTTATTTCACACAATGAGATCCGCCCATCGAAAACTATTTCAGAACTATTTTTGGAGAATATTTACTAAGTATACGCAGCTAAGAAGATTCACTCAAAACAATTATTGAATATATACAGCTAATTAAACGTATGGGATTGTGCATATACATCCGGTTATGAAAATAATTACACATCGAGTTAAACAATTAGAGAATATTACATAATTATTCGTGACATATTACACATTCATTTATGGTATATTAGATATTCTTGCCTTACGTATTACATATTAGACCCTTACGTATTAAATATTTGTTCCTTAAATATTCATTCTGTACATATCCATTCCTTACGTATTACATATTCATTCCTTATATTATATATCCATTGCTTACATGTTACATATTCATTTCTTATATTTCATACTAACTGTTACCCAGTGTGCCATGCTACACCTACTTTCTGCCTATGACTCTCCCCGTATCAAGATCTACCTGTATACCCAGGTACGTCAAAATCGGTCAAACGGTGTGAATTTGTTTATATCTGTCTATATATTCGTGAAACAGCCGACAGAGGCCAGCACCACAGCCTGCGAGTAGATAGCTCTTATCAAAGGAAGGCCAGCGCTCCTTAGTTAGACAGTGACTGTTGATATAAAATTGAAATAAACTGCATTACATGATTATATAATGATGTAAAGTCATCAATGAGTTTGATTTATTCTAACTATCAAGAACATCAACAAATAAATTTCAGACATTATTCAAAATGGCTGTTGATTCAAAATGGCCGTCAGAATCTGAATGGTTCATTGTAGCCCACTTTTCTTGAACAAAACTGTTGACCTATTTTGACCTAGCCTAGGAGATTTCCCGCATCAAGACCTACTTGTGTGCCATGTTTGATCAAAATCGGTCAAACGGTGTAGATTTGTATAAGGAACAAACAGACAAACAGACAAACGGACAAACAGACAGACACGTGATTTTTATATACATAGATATTCATTGCTTGCATATTACATATTCATTCTATATATATTATACTAGCTGTTACCTGGCGTACCATAGACATACTTTCCGCATTATCTAGATAAGCAAAAATAAATCAGAAACCAAATCATTAATATTAAAATCTAATAACGGAAATCTATAACTGTTCGGGTTTACAGTTTCGAACTCATGACCTCCGACCTGTGAGTATTTTTACTTTGCCTATGATATTCTCCATGTCTTTTGGACATTGTGATTGGTCACAATCTGTAAAACGGTGCCGATTTGTATAAAAAACAAACAGACAGACAGACAGCTGATTGACAATTTTGACCTAGCCTATGGCACTCCAAAGTGTACAAAGTGTATGGCCAGTTAATTTTTAGTGGCTTCCGCGCAACGAAACATCGACCCCCTTTATCACTTCCAACAAATCTGACTTCAAAATAAATTATGTTTATAGAAACTTATATTTATAGAACTTTGAAGTATAAATATTCCAACAGAGTATTTTTATTTATATTACTAAAAAAATGTTGATTTAAACGTGAGCGATTTGCCTGCTTATGCCGATATCCGTTTTCAATCTGGGTCAACCCCAACAGCAGATGTGCCGCTTTAATATGACTTAATGCCTCTTTTTCTCGGGACACCTGCTACAAAATCCTACTCTTTTTTTTTTTATATTCGTATTATAAATATTGGCATGGCGTACAAAACAAATCCAACGAGATCCATGGAATAAATGAAGAAATATAAATTTCAATTTTCATACGTGAGAAGTGTGTCAAGTATTCCATGTCCCTATAACATTGTGGTATTCTGAAACAGTATTTTGTTGTGATTAAATAGTCATTAAGCATAAACAATGTTGTCATTTTTTTTATTAATTTTTTTTTCGCGCACCGACATTCGCGCTTACATCCCAGGTGCAGCGAGGAATTTCCTCAACGAGCCGTGAGATGAGAAAATTCCTGCCGCCGCACAGTGTAACGTCCAATGGACAAAAACCTAAATTTTTGTTTTCTTATATTTAATTTTTAATCCTCTAGCTAAGTTTAGAAACTATTCAATGAATTAAAATCGTATAAAACTAATAAATATTAGTTTTATTTTGATCAACAAACACATTAGCAGTATTAAAAACTAGGCAAAGTCTTTAAAACCTGCTTTATACCAACAATCAGTTTGAACCTCTCTCGTTGAAGATAGGACAGTGTTTTTATTAAGTCATCCGAAGGAAATTACGTCAAAGCTATTCCTTTTTTATCTGATATAATTGATTTTTGGTAATTACTACCTTATTATTTATCCTGAATTATTATTCATTGATCTTTGAAATTTTTTTAAAGTACAAAACTTTGATAGACCATAGCAAAAAAACTTCATCCGAGCACATCTCAAGTTTTTTAGAGGTTAAAGTTTACCTCAAGTATAATGTACTCAGGGCAATTTACTTTGCCGAAATTTGCCGATTCCAAAGATTTTTATTTTCAAATCCATCATCATTTTTTCTTCCAAATTTGAAAAAAAAAATGTGGATAAATCCAAGAAGACGGTATTAATCCTTGGGCAAATGATTCAATTTGATCTGCAGGATGATCCTAAAGAAATATTAAGCAATACTAAAAAAACTGCCAGTTTATTCCTATATTATATGTAAAAAAAGTGGGTACGTGTTCACCGCAGAGAAAAAAAACTGTTATATAAATACTGGTTGAAACAATATATCAACTTAGAAGAACTTTTTATTAATTTTTATCATAGAAAATGGTAAAATATTATTATTCTATGGCAATATTACTAAAAGTATAATTTACTACTATACTATTACTACATACAGTTATAATATATTTTATAATATTGTTATTAATAATATTATTTCTAAGAATGTTACAATTAATATTATTATAGCCGTATAGTATACATTATTATACTACTGTTACATTGTTTTGAGTTGATTTCAGTTAATAAAAATGATTATTTGAAAATAACTAGTGGTTAATGATTTTTGTCCATAATCTCCACTACTTCGTTACACTGTGCGCCGGTTGGGCTCGAACCCACCATCTCCCGCATAAGAATCTAAGGCGTTAGCCACTAGACCACGGGGAGATCCTGTTTCCATTTATTAATATTAAAATTTTTACGCTTAACATATTCCTTATTTAAAGGAATTACTTTAAGTGATGCACAAAATGTTAGTCCTTGCTTATTGTTCCCTTAAATGTACAACCGTCACTTTAACACATTAATAATAGAATAAGCAATTCATTTAAAATACACAAAAACAAATCTGTTTACGTCCGTTTTGAAGTCGTTTCAATTATATTTGGCGCAGTCTTAACACATTCGATGAGCACGTAGTAATTGCCGTTTTTAACCTGTAAGGGTGAATTTAACCTGTAAGGGTGAATTTAACCTGTAAGGGTGAATTTAACCTGTAAGGGTGAATTTAACCTGTAAGAGTGAATTTAACCTGCAAGGGTGAATTTAACCTGTAAGGGTGAATTTTTTTTTGTGTGTTTTGATTTACATTAGTTTTGTTTTAAAGTACACATATGCAGCTGAAAACGAAAAATATATTAATTAATTATTATCATTAAATTTGTTTACATTCTTAATTACTTACGATCCTCACCTCAACCATCTTTATTTATTGTCAATTATTTTTCTTTTTTACATTTTTAATGTTTCGGCCTCAGGGCCATCATCATAAAACTTCAACAAATCGGTTAACAAATCATTCACCCTGTTTTTGAAGAGGGCTTGTCCTCACTGTAATATTGCAGCTACTACACTTTTTCATTATTTAAGCTAAAATACAATACGTGTGACCACAACATTCCACCATTTTCCTTTATCTATCTAATCTTTAACATGACAATTAAATTTGTCAATTATTCATTAAATGACCCTCAGCTCAAATATATAGAACTGGCGAATCAGGCGGAAGGTCAATAAAATTACGCCACGCACTTTTACACTGTCTATTTCTCTTCCCTACATGTTTCGCACCCTTTTTGGTGTCTCTTCAGAGGAACACACTTAAACATTAAATTCAGCCTGAACTTGAGGAATGGAACCTTCCAATAGCAGGGTCTCGTCTAGAGTTTGCAAATGGTTCACCAGGACATATGTAATTTTAAATTTGACACAAAAATTGTTAAATTCTTGGACGAATTCTTTACGAAAGATAGTACAAATGTTTTAAAGAGGAAAAGGGATAAAAATGAAGAAGTTACTCGAGAACGCGTAAAACTAGAAAACAAAAACAATACTGAAGGCCTAGAATCAAGGTCAGAAAATAGATTAAAACGTAAACGGAATTCCATTGATGAATCTGATGAAAACATTGGCAATATAAAGTTAGAGAAAACAAAACAATCAAAAATTAGCGATTTCTTCGGCAGGGCGATTCAAGCAGATGCAGACAGGGAGAGGTTAGAGAAATATAAAAGCCCATACAATAAACACATTTTTGATCAATTTAGTAAAAAGGTGAATTGTTTCCTTAAAGACCAGAATTCAGAACCAGCCCGTTATTTGTCTTACAATTTTAATCCCGTAATATCAAACCAAATCAGACATATTTGTAAAGGGATCGGAAAGATCGCCTGGAAGTATGATAACAAAATTAAAAATAGTTTCAGTTACATTAAGGACCGAGTGAAATTAAAGGAAACGAAATACAATACATACAAAATTGACTGTAATAGCTGCGGTAAATCATACATAGGGGAATCGGAACAGCTACTTCGAAAACGTATTAAACAACACGTCAAAATATTCACAATGGAGAAAACAAAACGGCGTTGGCTTATCATGCTATAAAATATGGTCATGATTTTGATTTTGAAAACATCAGAATATTAGGGAAAGAAATAAATAGAATGAAAAGAAAGTTTAAAGAAAACATACACATCATTAAAAACAGGAAAAAATTGATAAATAAAAAAACGGAAATACACCATCTTAATAATATTTTCATTAATTTATTTGATAAAAAATAGGAAAATGGTAGGTTGTGTATGTTTTTTTTAAAAAAGTATTATAGGACTATATTTCATCTGAAAATTAAAATCTATTTTATATTTATGACAGATCGATAATTGATCAGCTGACTATTTGACACCATATTGGATTCGTTCAGTCAATGACCAGTCTAGACGAGGCCCTGCTGGTGGAAGGTTCCATTCCTCAAGTTGAGGCTGAATTCAATGTTTAAGTGTGTTCCTCTGAAGAGTCACCAAAAAGGGTGTGAAATATGTAGGGAAGAGAAATAAAAAGTGTAAAAGTGCGTGGCGTCATTTTATTGACCTTCTGCCTGATTCGCCAGTTATATATATTTGAGCTAAGGGTCATTTAATGAATAATAAAGAGGAATATTTTCTATAATATTTTTTAGATTTACAAAATATCCTTTCACTTTTTCCTTATCAACTTCTGCTCAACCTTTTGATGCTTTGTGTAAGGCGTTCCGTTAATGGCTGATTCCTTTACATAAAGCCGTCAAACCATTCCAATCCGGGCTTGTCTTAAAATCCTGCGATGTTTTTCCTGATTTATCCAAATATTTTTTTACGATTTGGCGAATATCTTAATCGAATTAATGGAAAGTCCCATTCAGCTGCAGCTAAAATTGCTTTTGATATATTTCTTTTTTCTTGACTCAATTTTGTTTGGCCACCACTTTTTGTTTGGTGTGCATTCCTCTAGATTTATCATTTAAAGTCGATTTAGGTATTTTCTTGTACAACAAAATACCTAAATCGATCCGCTACCTCTCAGAGTCTTCTTCTTGGTTTTGACATCGTCAATCACATTTTTCAAAGCCTCTTTGGAATAAATACTATTTTCCTATAAGCCAAGAGGACGTGGGTATAATTGATGCATGTCCGAACTCACCCCACGGTCTGCGAGTTTTTTACTTAAACGAGAAAAAAAAGCTTTTGAACCAAAAAAATGAATATATTTATTTATGTATCACTAGACAACATATAAACCTACTATACAATATGAAAAATTAGGGTTTAATTACTTACGCAGACGTTTGTTTCTAGCATTTCAAAAATCATGGAAATTACAACACACATTAAAATATTCGTTACTCACTTCAAAGTGTTCTCATGGCGATTTCGGCTTAACTATATGGGAAAAATGGAATATCGATCGTATTTGTCAAGCCAATTAAGACCCTAATGAAAACATTTGCTCTTTGTCACGTGATTTCCTGCGCCATGCACTTTTGTCTGAACTCGTACTACCTGTCCGAACTCACCCCAAATGACGGTAGTCAGGCACCCAGTATATCTACCTACCGAAAGTTTTTTTTGAAATACGTTGTAATCTAACCAACATGATGAGTAATGTGCTAAAGCATGCAGCTCCTGCGTGACGGCCTTTTCGTTTACATGTACAGATGTTGGGTCTCCGTGGCCAAGATGCCGTAAAAAATGAAACAGATATGAAAGTTCTTGAAATTTAGAAAAAAAATATTAAAAGGAATCATTTGTGCATTCACACATCTCAGTAATGACTGGGAGAAATAAAACATGACGCGCTTTGTGAACGGAGACCCGTTCATTCCCACACTGAGAACATTTGAACGGTCTTGAAGAAGTTTCATTCGAGAAGAGAAGAACTCCCATTCAAACCTTTCCATTTCCCACGAGAAGAATAAGAGCAGCCTATTGCATCTAGAAATTATTGTCTTCTATGTCCTCCATCGCTTTCACGACATTCACTGACTCACTGGCAATAAGGAATGTACAATTGCTACGTGCTCTTGCATTAATAGAAGCTCGTAGTCAGACGATGATTTAAACGAAGGACTCGCTGGGTGTGGGATTCCCTGATAGATCGTGGGGCGCACCTCTTTCTAAGGAGAAATGTAAACCATAAATAATTATTACCGAAATATGTGAAAGCACGAATTTGAATGTAGAAATAATATGATTAAAGTGGCCATAAAAAAATTTTAACAAGGAAAAAAGGGCTTTATTCTGCCGACGATTCGTCTTAAAAATTTGGCTGTAAAAAAAGACGAACATATTTAGTAATGACTTATACAGGGCGTCCCGCTTTGAGATGTCATAACTTTAAGGGTTTATTTTCTACTTTATTTGTAGTTCAGTGACGCAAAAATGAGTGTCCTGTCTGAAAATGTAGCAGAGCTACTCAAGCATTTCTCTATTTTAAAAACTACTGCTTTTTTAAAAAAGAAAAACTGTGTTGACGGGATTTCTGCTCAATGTATCGTAAAATATGACCACATTTTCAGAATTTACATTAAATTTCCGATAAGAAACACCCATTATTGAAATATTACCATGTAAATTAAGATCTGTATTAACAGCCATATAGATCTATACTATTGATATTAGTGTTTGCTTGAATTATTCAATATTTTCTTAATCAGCCATTTTTAGACTTACAGGTTTGCCTCCGCCTCAAAAGTTGCAATATTTAATAAGTTTTAAAATCGTACCTCGTAGATTTAGAAACAAATCTATTTGAATCTAATTTTTTTCTGATTTCTAAGTCAAAACCAATAAATCTGCTTTAGCGTAAAGGAGCCTTTCTGAACACATTCTGTAATTTCACGCGATAATGGTGATGTCCTATTAGACATGCGCGCCGAGGCTGAATTTTCCGGCGGCGGCGGCGCGCGCGGCGTGGGTTATTTTTATTTAACCCCCAAGGGAGATGTTAAAATTTTAATCACAGTATATATATATATATATATATTTATATATATATATATATATATATATATATATATATATATATCAAAAAAAAAAAATCAGTCCCGTAACAGGCCACGAGGGCCCTGAGGGGCAGATACTATAGAGGTATCTGATTCATGACCATACGGCACACTAGGGAGATAGTGTGGTCAGTACTATGCTCCGGCCGCCTGATTTTCCCCTTGGCTGCTTCGACTGCTAGAGTCATTAGCACCAACCAAGGTACCCATTATTAAATTAATTAAAGGCTGGGTTGGCCTAGGGACGGTCAGGGAGGCCGAATTCAACCGGCGAACGAAGACACTAGAAGAAAAAATCTTTAGTGCTTGCTCGGGATTTGAACTCAGGCCTCCAGCTTATTAGTCCAGTGCTCTACCACTGAGCTAACCTCGCCCCATATATATATATATATATATATATATATATATTTGTCCACTATTTCACAGGCTCAAGAATGGTCAGATTTTGAAGATCTTTGGTACAAAAATCGTCTAATTTGAAACGTCAAGTTCTTTAACCAGTAGAATCCGTCCTCCGAGTGGTGTTGGCGAGAACTTCCCGCGAAAAAAATCGTAACGCTTATGTCTTCGGGTTTATATGCTTGCAGATACTCGCGTAGTATATTCCTTAACATACGAAAACAAATGAAACCGTTTTTAAAGCGATATCTGTAACAGTTTTTGATATAAGTGGAACAAATGTTTATGTAACTCATTTTCGGTTTGGGTACATCGTGGGTTCGATCCCCACCGGTGCCGCCGCGGCGGCAGGAATGTTCTCATCCCACGGCTCGTTGGGAACATTCCTTTCTGCACCCTGGATGTCGGCGCTAATGGCCTAGACGTCAATGCGCCGTAAAAAAAAAAAAAAATAAAAAAAATAAAAAAATAAAAAATAAATAAATAATAAAAATTAGTCTATAAGGCATGAAAATGAGACACTTAATAATAATAGTGTTTTCACGGGGCGAACTTTGTGTTGTCGGGGAGTCCTAGGATACTGTCAGTTTCCTGTTGTGGCTTCTTAAACTTCCTTTTGTTTGAGATTTGGAAATTCCTTCTCATCCATCACTATCTCCTTCTTTCGTCTTCATCTTCTTTATTCTCTATTACTTATTTCGAAATCCTTACATCTTCAGCCTGAAAATTTACCCTATTTCCGAATGGATGACAAGTCGTTTTAAATAAAGTTTTCTCTCTTATATTTTTAAAGAAAGATCAAACCCTATCCATAAACTGTATTTATTCCTTTACAAATAGCACTAGGGCTAAGAACGGAACCGCGCTAAGATAACGCAGTTCCTGAGAGTCGGACGTATTTTTAGTTTTATATCGTCGAGTATGTTTATATAAAATTCTTTTATTTTAGGCTTTTCTGATACAAGCTTTGTCATTTTCCAATCAACGATCACAACACACAAGCGTTTAATCGATCAGAAGGTAAGCACAAAATGGCGCCGGCCGGTCACCATGCAGTACACTAGTAGATTTCCACCCCTCGGCGCGCCGACTGAATAGGCTCGGCGGCGGCGGCGTCATTAAAACACGGCGTGGCGTAGCGGCGCCGGCGCGGCGCGCATGTCTATGTCCTATCCTTCCCACAATACATGAAGGGTATAACGCAAGTCCAGTGCAACATTTGAAGTGGAGACAAACCTCTAAGTCTGCAAATAGCTGATTAAGAAAATATTGAATAATTCCATAAAAGACTAATATCAATCATTCCCATCTATTCGGATTTTAATATAGCTCTTAATTTGCATGGTAATATTTCAATAACGGGTGCTTTCTATTGGAAATATAATGTTTTATTATTTATTTGGAATTTATTTAGTCGGCGAATGGGGTTGTGAGGAATGTGCTGGGAGGATAGTGAGTTTATTAAGGAGTTAGGATGGCAGAGTAGGTTCGAATGGAATTTGCGGTAGAGGGATTTGGCCTAAGGTCTAAGGTTGGATAAAAGGGATATTAAGGTCATTAGGGAGGGTCGAATTGGAGACATAAAACGGAGAATCGGTTATTTTCCGGAGAATTTTAGACTGCATGGATTGGATTTTGTAGGAGTTGGAAGGCTTTGTTGAACCCCAGAGTTGAATTCCGTAAGTACATATTAGTCTGAGAATGGTCATGTAAATGAGGCGTTTGATTGTTAGGGTGAGATTAGATCGTCTGTCAAGTAGGTGAAGTAATAGTCTGTACTGTCGGCTGAGTTCTTGTTTATAGTGGGTAATATGTGGCTTCCATGTAAGGAAATATAATGTAGATTCTAAAAATGTGGTTGTTATATACGATACAAAATCAGAATTGAGTAGCCCTACAAAATCACAAAGTAGCTCTGCTAAATGTTCAGATAGAACGCTCATTTTATGTCACTGAACTAAATGAGGCGCAGAATAAACCCCTAAATTTATGACAGACAGAATGCGTAAAATGATAAACCTTTTACATATCCCTTACTTTTTTCAATCTTAAAAATCGGCTATTTTGAGTTATGACTACTTTCGGAATTCTCCGATACCAACATATTTCAGAAGTATCAAGAGCCTCACAAGTCAGTCATCTTCGAAACGTAAAGCAATAACTGTCTGTATTGTTGTTATAAGCAAAACTCTTATTGATGTTTCATAGCCGAATCCCAACTATTCCCTGATTGCTTATCACCTCGACGGCTAACTATTGCATTATTTTTGTGATAATAACGACATATTTGGACTTACACCAGGTTCAATTTATGAAATTTAGAGCAAGAACGTCATAAATCAAAATAAATTCCGAAAAATTTTAAAATTTCATACTTCTTCTTATTCAATCTGATAAATAAAATAAGCTATTGTCTAAAACTGCATAGTAAACAATTTAATTCAAAAGTTAACGTTTATTTTAAATACATTTTATTAAATTTTAAAATTGCATTCCTGATTTTTTTAAAATATGACGTTCATGAAAAAAATGAGCGATAAATGAAGGTGAATGATGATAAATACGGTAATTGTAGTCTATTTCGGGATTAAATTAAAGGCTGATGGGCACAAATCTATAACATACAATATCGCTAACATAAAAATTGGTACTAAATGAATAAAACTCCGACTCGCAGGAACTGCGTCATCATAGCGCGGTTCCATTCATATCCCTGGTGTCATTTTGTAGACTTAGAATAGAAACAGTTATTACTTTGTTTAGATCATCCCTAATGTAAACAAATATTAAAAAAAAAAAAAAATAAATAAATAAATAAAAATTGTCGGCTAGGGATAAAAATTACTCTTCCGGAAATTACTCTTCCGCCGTACCAAGTTTCGGTCTACGAAAGCAATTTTTAAATGCAATTAAACAAAATCAAATTGTACAAGAAAATGAGAAAGTAGTGTTATTTTTTAATGAACTACGGCCACATACTACCACAAAATATAATTATATTTCTAGTATAGCATTTAGCTGCATGACTTCCTACAGGTAAAGGTAACTGTCAGCTGTCCTAGAATGCTTGATGAGAACAATGAATCATGATTTATGAAGTACAATAAAAGCCTACCTGAAGCCGGCCTACTACCTCGACCCGGACAGATGTCTGACTCTACACGGAGAATATTTACGTATTCAGTTCTGTTACAGGTTCAGAGAATTTGTTTTTATTCCCCTGTTTTATTGAAAAATACATCCTCCTACTAGAAGCAATAACAAAATAACAAAAAATAAAAACAGACAAATAGAACCGTTTAAATAAACAAAATCAATTATCGTTTATCAAACTTCTAAGGTTTAGGTACTTATTTCTCCGTTTGACATCGCCTTATCAAAACTTTCTTCAGAACCTCTTTTCTAGAGCATTTAGTAAGCTTTCGAATGGTAACCTTCCGTTTACCAAGACTCTCAACCGTTTTCGAGATATTAAGGAAAGTATAGTTTCCAAAGCTTTTCATCTCTATTAATAAATTATTTTAATCAAACCCTTCCTTAACTCCAAATGTAACCAAATTTTCAACATACTAGTTTTGATGAAATTAGAACATGCAGAAAATGTTTCAACTGAATCCCATGATTCTAAGTACCCAAACCAAAAACGTTACTCAATAACTATTTTTCCAATTTTCTCAAAAACAGTTAAAGATATCGCCTTATAAATGGTTTCATTCGTTTTCTTAGGCCAAGAAGTCTATAAAACGAGTACTTGCAAGCATATGAAGTAGGCGGAACGATTTTTTTCACGCGAATTTCGCTCCAAAAACCATGTTCCGGTTGGTGGATTCTGCTGGTTAACGAACTTGACCTTTCAAATTAGACAAAAGATTTTTGTACCAAATTTCATCAAAATCGGACCATTCGTCTAGGAGCTAGAGAGCGAACAGACAAATATATATATATATATATATATATATATATATATATATATATATACATATATATATAAATAAAAGTTTTAAATGTCCATAAATATAATGTAAATATATAAAAAAATAAGGTAATATAATGTAATGTAACAATATATACATAAACAATAAGGTAATATAATGCAATGTAATAATATATACATAATATAAATATATAGACAAAAAGGTAACATATTGTTCTGTAATAAATGTATAAAATGTAAGGTGTACATCCCCATAAAGCGGAACACGGAAATAAGTTTTAAATCTGTATCCATCTTGATTTAATTTAAACTCAAATATAACACAATGACTATATTTATCATAATTTATCTTATTATATGTATAATATTTTGATCCTTCTGTATATAAATGAGTATTGACTCTGTTCATTCTTGTTTTTGGCCCTAACGAAGCTTTAAATTCTAGCAAAAATGCCGGAAAAACACGTTTTCACTTGTTAAAAACGTTTTATTCATACAATTTGTACTTATTTTATTTAAATATGAAGACTATTTTCTGATTAATTGACGATGGAGCTGTACCTTTAAAATTTGAGGATTAATAAAATAATTTGGTGGTGTTACAAAATGTTTTCTCCTGAAATATGCAGTGACACCACCATCCAGTCAAATTAATGTCAATTTATTTAAATTTTAAATGTATTAAAAGTATTTCTAATATAATCCGAATTACTTTCACGCTTTAACCTAATCAGATTTGAGGTTTGCCTACCCTATAAAATTTCTTGAATATTTAAAATAATATTCATAAGGCCGGAACATGGAAGGAAACTTTATTCTTCTCATATTCTTTTCTTTCGGGCAATAATTAAGTGTGCACAGGTTATGTACATGGTGAATATAAATGTTTACATTCTTCTGCCCTGGCGTTAACAGTCTCCCGAAAAAACCTCTGGTGGTATCAGTGAAAAAGAAAAGGGCCCAGGTTTTTGGAGGTTATAGGCACACATCCCATATTTGCCCTAGCGGCTTCCTTTATTTTTCCATTTTTTTTTTTTTTTTTTTTTTTTTTTTTGCTCTCTCCCCTTTCCCCACGCTTTCCTCTGTTTGTTTTTCCAATTAGCACGTGGTCGGGGTTTGGGGAGGTTAGTCCTCGGATTAATCGGCTACCCTAACAGAGCCGGGTCAGAGCCCACCAAATCGCTTCCCTCTTTTTCTCATTTACATTTATACCCAGTTTTTTCTTTCACCCAAGTTAATAAGTAGGTCTTCTGTTTTCTCTCACAGAATTTATTATTAAAGTTAATAATAATTAATATTTTTTAATAGTAATCATTATATATATAATTACTTAAGTCTTCTGCTTTAATTAAATTATTTTATAAGAGTTCGAATGTGCGTAATTCTTCTTATCTTTAATTAAGTTAATAAACCAATTTTGTATTGATGGCTTTATGTCCTGTCATTTTTAGTTTATTTTTTTTTAATTCATTGCAGTTTTGTTGTTATTTTATGTAATAGTTCTATTTCTAATAAATATGTAAACAAGATAAATAAGTAATATACATTTTTTTTTCAAAAAAAGTAATTTGTATATTTTCTTGTTTCAGGATGAAAAAAACATCAAGACATGAAAAAGATGAGGAAGGTATGCTATGTTATTCCATGAAATTATAATTAATATACGTATATAAGAAACACTTAGAATAACTTGTTATAATTATTATTGTACTGAACCCTCTATTTTATTGAAACTTTATTCATTAAACCTTAGATTTCATTTTATTGACAAAATCACTCAAAGTCGGAAATATTTGAAATAATAAGGTATTTAAAGGACTACATACTTTTCAAAGGGAGGGTTCTGAAGGAAAAAAAAAAACTTTTGCGGGGAAACAAAAATTGTAAAAAACGTTTATCCCCATATTACAGAGGCACACACAAAAAAGTGGTGTTTTCCAAAGACACCCTACATATATTCTTATGTATTTTAACACGCTGAATCCCAATTCAAAGTCTTCTTTGCCCAATCGGCGCAAAATCAAGGTCATTTCAAGGACAAATTTATATATTTTGCAAATAATAAATCTTGACTGCAGACTCAGTTTTTGAAAAATCAACATATGTATCCTTGAAATGGCCTTGATTATGCGCCGATGGAGCAAAACAGGATTCGAATTCAGCGTCCCTCAAAACCGAGGAAGCTCCAGTTATTTCTTCTTAAACGACTACATACGAAATTTGACCTTCAAACGGTCTTCAACCTGACCTGCTGAAGCCAAACGGACTCCGGCGTGTCGAAATACATAATATGCATGGTGTCTTTGGTAAACACCACTTTTTTTCTTTTTTTTGTGTGTGTGTCTGTGTTATTATTAGTGAATGCATTTCAGACAAATATATTTTTTCCACTAATTCTTCTAAATTTTATGGACAGAGAACAGAAAGGAAGGAAGAATAAATGAAGGAAAAGATGAACAAGCCGCCTCAGCGGGGATAACTCAGAATGTCAAAAACAACTGTCTTTTTTGGGGGGCTTTTTAAAAATAATTGTTAATAGCACGTTGACGTGAATCCCAAAATGACAATGACTAAAATACAAAATTTAATTAGGATTATGTTAACTAAAAGATTTGTTTGAGGTGCTGATCAAACGAAAAGGTGTTTTAAAAATAATTTTAGAATTTTTCACATTTCCATGCGTGTAAATATTTATTAATTAATATACATTAATATATTTTATTGTAACCGATAACATTGTTGTATTATTTTTACTTAATGATACTATGAATAATTAGTTTTCTCCCCTTACAGCTAATAGCTAAGTGTGTATGATTAAGAAGAGTATTTAAGCTAGTAAATAACGCCTTGAGATAGTAATTGCTCCTCGTAAAGTAACTATTTAAGCCCTCACTTCTCTACAATTACTTCTTGAAGGATGACTCGACTAGAGTACTGACTATCCCAGTATGTCGCAACAATCCAAGGTCCGTCCCACCTCTAGGAGGATGCCACTCCCGGCAAACAGCCCACGTAGCTACTGGGCAATGTTCGCTTTTATGCATTATCTCAGAACAATGGCTTCCAGATCCATTCCATGATAAAAATGAGAATTTGGTTTTTACTTTTATTTCGAACAAAAACGAAGTGACTATATTACCTTGATGCTTGATCATTCCATCATTATAATCGTTTTTATCTATTTTCTTCCCTTCCTCTGTAGGGAGGGAAGCCGCTTATGAGGCTGACCACCACCTAATCAGGAAGTGCTGACTAGAAGATTTAAAATTTCAGAACCCATTGATCACGAAAATAACGGCAATTATACATGTATATTTGTCTGTTCGCTCTCCATCTGGCTCATAATGAAAATTGTTAAAAAAAAAATGTGTGATTTCAAAGGTGAACCTATGTTTCTTGGTGAAATTCGCAGCGAAAAAAACGTACCGCTTGCGGATTGACGTTTTCCAGACGAGAGAACAAAAAACGAGTTTTACCAACTAACTTTCAGTTAGGGAACTTAAAGACGATGGATTTAGTTGCAGAGTTTCTTTATGTTTGACATTCATCCGAACAAGTACCTTTACATTTTTGTCTCGGTTGGAGATAAAGAATCGTTAGAAAAAAATATATTTTATTAACAGACATCAGAAGTTATGGGATTTTCGTATATTTTCTTAAATATCTCGAAAACGGTTAGGAAATTGTCATAAATGGAAGGTGACCATTCGATAGCATACTATACACAAACGGATCTAATGTAATTTCCGATAAGTCGATTTCAGACGGAGCAATAAGAGCTTAAAACATCGCGAGAATTGTTTTACTGTAACACTTAAAGTCCGACTCGCAGGAACTGCATCATCTTAGCGCGGTTCCTTTCTTATCCCTAGTCTAATTTGGAAAGATTAAAATATTAATTTATTGATAAGGCTTCGCAACTTTGGCGAATCGCCTGAAGATTAAAATAGAAGCAGTTATTATTTTTGTTCCACCAGTCTTGAAAGGTCTTGATTTACGATCTTACCTGGAAGGGTCGGTCAACACTTGAAAGGGTCCCGCTAGTTACAAGGTCTTGGAATCTAGGAAATCTATATTTCTAACAATAAATTGTTTTGTTATTTTACTTAACCAGTTTTATTGTAAAATACATTATCCAAATATAAGCAATTAAGAAATAACAAGGAATAAAAACAGACAAAAAAACCGTTCGAGTAAACGAAATCAATTACTTTAATGTAAGCTTTCGAATGGTAACCTTTCGCTTCCCAAGATTTTCAACCGTTTTCGAGATATTAAGAAATTATACGAAGTTCCCAAAACTTTTCATTATTTCTAGCACTAGAAAATTGGTCTCATTTTACCTATCCTGTTTTACAGACAAATACATTTTCCTAACATAAGAAATTACAAAAATAAAAATCAATAAAAAACTATGGGAAAGAGACAAATATTACAAAAAGAACGACAAACACCCGTTCATAAGAACTAAACAGACGTATTTGAAGTTTTAAGTACTTATTTCTTCGACTGACATCACCTAATCAAAACTTGTTTCAGAATCTTTTCTGTAGAAAATTTAGAAAGCTTTCAAATAGTTTCTATCCACTTATAGAAGTGGATAGAAACTATCCACTTCTATAAGTGGATCCCAACCGTGTTCGAGATATTAATGAAAATATACGAAGTTCCCAAAACTTTTCATGTCTGTTCATAAAATATTTTATTCTAACCCTTCCTTAACTCCAAACGTAACCAAAAGTTTAAGATATTAGTTTTGATAAAATTTGAACATGCAAAAAATGTTTCAACTGAATCCCATGATTTTATGTACCAAAACCAAAAACGTTATTCAGCAACTATGTTCCAAATTTTCTCGAAAACGGTTAAAGCTATCGCCTTAAAAACGGTTTCATTCGTTTTCCTAGGCCAAGAAGCCTACAAAACGAGTACTTACAAGCATATGAACTCAAAAATGTAAGCGTTGCGATTTTTTTTGCGCGATTTTCGCCCCAAACGCCATCTACCAGTGGGCGGATTTTGCTGGTTAACGAACTTGACCTTTCAAATAACAGACAAATATATATATATATATATATACATATATATATATATATATATATATATATATATATATATATATATATATATATATATATATATGTATATATATACAAATTTGAACCACTGTTATTTTCTGTCTCCAGGGGTTCTGAAACGCGAAATTTTCTAGTCGGCACTTCCGGATTGTTTCATTGTATCAACCTTATAAGCGGGGTTCCTCCCTATGGGGGAAGGAGGAACCGCGCTAAAAACATTATTCATTCCTTAGGGAGTGACAGCAATGGCTGCCTTCTCCCCTCTGTTCTTCCTTGTGTATAGCTATGTATGAGATATTTATTTACTTATTGTATTTATGTATACAGATTGTAAATATTCAATAAAAAAAAAAAAAAAAAAAAAAAAAAAAAAAAAAAAAAAAAAAAAGAATTGTTTTAGTTGCTTTGAACGGTTTATTTTGCAATGGGCTCCTTTATTTGCATTCTTCTGAATAAAATTAAACCAATTTTTGTAGGTAACTAGACGACCCTTGTTAACATGTTGATCTAAGCTAACTCCAAACACTCTAAACTAGGCTTTTGCTTCCAGAAGCTAAGATGAGGGGCTTGACAAGAATTTCAGAATAATCCCCTGATAAGTAGTTGAAAGTAGGATATTATAACCTCATGACTCAATTTACAATAACGTTACAAATAAGTACCTGATTGTTCAAGTTAATCGTCACTTCGTCAACAAATTCCCTTTCAATTATATATTTTTTTTTTTTTTTTTTTTGTTTATTCAGAGAGAGTAGGGATATAGTGATCCCAACGCCCGGTTCTCGGAATGCAAATAGCTTCTGGTTCTCCAAGTTGGGGCACGCCTACAAAAGTGTATTCAAACAGTATTCAACTCACATATACTGACACCATGGACGCACAGAGTACACAACCCAGGATATCATTCTCTGGGAAGACCCAATGGATGAAGTGCTTAAAGCATCCTCTGTGGTAACGGGGCCTCTAAAGCTGGGCCTATCATCCGCTTAGAGTATATCTGATTCAAAGCGAACGAATAAGGGCAGTTCTGTGTCTGAATCAAAGAGAATGGGCCTGGTCGAGGCTAATTCACTCCACGGTTAAGGGCACAAATAAGATAGAGAAAGAAGAAGAAGTATATTTTCATGTCTTATACCAAACAACGTACGTTATTAGTACCTACAAGTACTAAAATAGCTTTCTTTTTTATTAAAAACCATTCATGAGTGAACAAAGTTGGGAGGAAGAATGTTGAAGAAAAGTGGTTGGGAGTTGTAAGGGAGTGCTGGATGAAATGTGAAACTCTGAGAGAGGCCGAGGCTGGGTTTTACAGCTGGCTACGTTCTTTGTCGCTATCTGGTAGACGGACCGTAACCAATACTTTCCAACAAACACACCCTTCGCTCGGCACACTCCAATATCAAAACAGTAACCCTCTGCTGATATTGTAGGGCCATATTGTACTTCAGTATTGCTTTAATTGACAACTGCTAAATTAGAAAGGACAACTATTTATTCGTAGTTAGCGATTCGACAGTGAAACAATGTCTGAGAACTAAACTCTGTAAATGAGCATGCATAAATGGCAAACAAAATAAACTAACATAGTTGAGAGAGACTTAACAAACTCTAAACTAAATTTGCATAACTACTGATAACTTCCTTTATAAAAACAAAAAAAAAACTTTTTTTACCTATTATGCACTTCAAAAATATTTCATTAACTCATTTTTATGTTATTTCTTACTTTTTTGATGATTATCGTTAGTAATAATGTATATTTATTGGGTTGTAAAATACATTCGTAGCATTTTTCAACATTTCAATTTAATTCTCTCTGTGTTTATAAAGTAATGGTTAAATATTCTAAAAGAGGATTAGTTAAAATGCTTTTATGCCACAGTTAACGACATTCCACATTTTTAAGTGGTATTTTGCTTGCTTAAAATGGAATTGAAAAACATTAATTTTGGTCATTTAATGATTTTTTTATTTCCAAAAAGGGAAATCCGTTTTACAGACTGTCAACGAAATTTCCAGTATATATGGCGTTGATGCCTTAGGAAGAAGTGCCTTCCGTGGTTTCCTCGGTTCAGAACAGGACATTTTGACTTGGAAGACCCAAAGCGGTCGGGTCGTCCTTCAACTGTTGATGATGACCAAATTCAAGCATTGTACACAGGCAACCCACACTCTACGTCACGGGATATTGCAGAAACGCTCAACATAAAATATCTAAATAATCTGAAGGTTTTACTGAAATCATTAGTAAAAAACGCTACGAACTTTTTTTAAACCCAATATCTTTTTCCTGAAGAAGGCTGCCAAAGAGCCGAATCGTCCCAAATACAGATTTTTCTCAAAATTCTTTACAGAGCATGGTTCTGATGAATGTAAACAAGAAGGATCAGTTCAATGCTTCTGTATGAGTGTCAAAACAAAAAAATCTACTTTTTCCCACTTTTCTTGTGGGAAAAACTGCTCTAAATGAGATTTGATTCCACTTTCCGAGTTACCAATAAAAAAGTACTAAAAAGACTATAAACGCATAACTAGGGGCTGGAAGGGCTAGGATTTGTTCCTGCTTGTGAGAAAAAAAGGTCTTGTTCATCACCTATGAGAATCAGCCTGTCTAAAGTCTCTACTTTACAAACAATGATTGTATAAATAGTTTCAACAAAATGCGCATTTCCCTCATTTCTCAGAAGTACTTTCAAACTATCCCTCCATTTGCATATGTCTGAGAGAGCATGCTGGTCGAACATAAGCCTTTTTGCAATAAAAAGACAGGTGTCGAGTTGCTGTATTACCGGCCGATCGAACCTATGTTATTGTTATGCCGGATCGGTCACGTAAGCTTTGTTTACGTCCTCTTCTAGCTCCGAAGCACGTTTTACAGGCTTCCACGCTCAAATCGCCCTTCTCCATCGGTGCTGTCCGACCTCCCGATGTATATTCACTATGTATACACAGAACAACCTGTGTACGTGTTGCACCTTCTTATTGAATATGTGAATTGTTTACATGTACCAGTGTTGAAATACTTCTAAGGCAACTGGTACAATATAACCACGTTATTTTACCATGGTATTTCATGTTTTTTTAATTGATAAAATTTATAACAGTTGGAAGGTCAATAAAAACAGAATTTACAACGTCTAACCTACCGGTTCCCGTACATCACCGAAGTTAAGAAGTTACTTAGCTCGGCGTTAATACCCCAATTGATGAAACACCGTTTAACACAAACAGCCAAAAACAAAAAAAGTCAATTCACTTATTGAATCTAGCTCAAAATATTCCATAGCTTTTAGGTGCCTCTTCAGGAGTCAACATTCTCAGTATATTACTAAACAGCCTAACTATACAAAGGGGGGCATTCCCTTACTAGGCGTGGACATTGTAGAGGAAGGTTTGTCTTTGTACAATATGGCTGTAGTAGTAGTATTTGATTGGCTTTTTGGTTCCCGAAGAAGCACCTAAAATGTTGCGAAGCGTTTAGTGCTTGATTTCGTATTCTATTTATTTACATGTTTTTATGGTCATTTACAAGATATATAGATTATTATGACGGGATGTCTACAGGTTATTACTTTTTCTAGCCAGGATTGGGGTGGTGGAATTTCTTTTTTCAAATGACCAATCCCTAAGCGGGTCAAAACTACTTCACACAACAAAACGAATTTGAACATACCATAAATAACGAAAGTTAAATATTGGCAGACTACATTAATAATATACGAAAAATAAGTATGCATATAATATGAACATAAATGAAACATTGAAAAACATGAACATCATACAAACGCTAAACAAATAGAGCCTTCTGCTCAAATTCAGGAACATAAATATGCATTATGTCCAACCGACAAACCTATGTAATGTGCTGTATAACATACAGTCTTCTTTTTCTTACATGGCCACCGTGCATGCGCGAACGCCACTGGACACCTTCTTGTGACACTTTTTTGTAACGCTATGTCCAACCGATAAATCTATGTAATGTACTCTACAACATATAGTCATCTTTTTTTTGTATATGGCCACTGCGCATGCGCGAACGCCACTGCAATATGCGCGAACGCCACTGCAATATGCGCGAACGCCACTGCAATATGCGCGAACGCAAGTGGACACTTTTTGTGACATACACAGTCTTATTTTTCGTACATGGCCACTGCGCATGAGCGAACGCCAGTGGACACTTATTTGTTACGGTTTTTCCGGTTTAGTCACCGCTAAAGCATATTTATGCTAAAATCAGAAATGGTTACAAATCGAAATAAAGGAATGTCAGCTTACATTTTTAATTTGTTGAACCAACAAATATATCAAGTACCGGCTCATTTCAACCTTTCAAAATTATATAGTTCATGATTTTGAATCTTTCTTTCTCCAGTAGTGTTCAGTTCAATTTTAGGCAATCAGCAGTCTGTTTAGTATGAAATTTACATTTGCACGTATTTCAAATAATAATGTATTTCACAAAGTCTCTTTATCTTATGTTATGCTATATGTAAAACATCTCCATTAATTTTCTTTATCAGAGCGTCCTATCACAATTGAACCACTTCCTCAAGAATAAAAAGTCTATTCCACATCGGACAGATAAATTTATTTTAAAACTCTTCTACTTTAAAGCATACTCATGAAAAAGCTGATAATCAGTGGGTGAGAATTCAGAAGGATGAGGAATATGAGAAAAAATCTCAGAATTTCTGGTCACGTAGCCTTTATAATCTAGGTAGAACTTTTTTTTTTCCTTTTTCTTCTGGCCATAAAGAAGTGTAGAAGCTCCTGATGCGGGTCGAGATACTTACATTCAACATGGGATATACACCAGTAAGCTCTGCCTTCCGTAGGCTGTATTCAACGTTATATTCAAAATCAAAACTGCTACTGCAGAAAGAAGGCAGAATTTTTAAGGAATATAAATTCTAAAGCTTTAAAGATATTTATTCATAATAGCCCTCTGAATTATTTTCCACTGTAAAATTATTTATAGTTATCCGTTGAAGAAAAAATCTAAGTTTCCTATGGAAAATAATCTGCTTTAATAATATTACTATTTGGAGAGTGATACTAATAATAAAATATATACCTAAAGGTGTTTTAAAATCATTGCAGATTCACAGTTTAAAAAATTATGCTAAAGGGAGAAATATAACTTGTCACTTCGGGAAAGCGTAGAGTGGGCTCAAGGTTGCCAGGTCTCCTTCAAGTTCCTTGCAAGATGATTTTTAAGTCGAATGGGGGCAATTTATGTAATAGATTTTGTACGAAAACAACTCCAACACGCAGTAACTGTGTCATCTTAGCGCATTTCAATATTGTTCGTATTCCTAGTGTCATTTGGTAGCCTTGGAATGGCAATGTTTAGTATAGTTAATATTCTGTTTGTTTACGTTGCTAAAAACGTAAACGCCCACACTAATCCCAATGAAAAGCGAGATTCCAAGCGACACATGCGCAAATGAGGCAGTATGTGCAAAATATAAGCGGAAATTACTCAATCTTCCTTCGTAATACAAACATGTTTATTTTCGTTTTTTTTTTTTTTTTTTTTTTTTTTTTTATAAAAAAAATCATTTTACTGTTAACCCTCCTCTATAAACGTTTACGGTTGACACCCACACATGGGGTCGTATCCTACCCAGAGCCATTATTGGGCCTGAAATGCAATACGTTATTTGGATTTATGCATTTATTTTCGAATATTTCGTGAATAAAATAAACTTTTAAAACGTAAAAGACAATTCATAAAGTAAAACAAGTATTTGAGTTCAGGAAAGTAAAATTGATTATAAAAATAAGAAAACATAGTAAATTGTTTAGGACACGTTAAAAAATTAGTAATAACAACTATATTCGGCGCTAATGGCCAAGATTTGTCGATGCGCCGTTAAAAAAAAAAAAAAAAAAAAAAAAAAAAAAAAAAAAAAAAAAAAACTATATATATATATATATATATATATATATATATATATATATATATATATATGTAAACGCAATAACTAATTTAATATCACAATAAAACATGAGGCACACATTATACCACATTTCTGTTTTGGTAAAATAATCACAGGCACTGTGGCATACAGGGATAGATGAGGGTCGAATTGAAAAAATAAAACTTCTATATCTTGATATTCTTGATCATCTTGATTTGAGAGTTGCTCGACTCCTTCGTCGTCATTTGAGAGAATACCATCGTCAGACTCTGAATCTATTTCATCAATTTGGTCATCTAATTCCGCATCAGATTGCTTCTTTTGTCACCTGAATTCGGCTATAACTTCTTCCATGGTTATGAGTAATTTGTTTTCTCCAGAAGCCATGATTTTTTAATGTAAACCTGGAACAATAGCATCTATAATCAAGTACATTATCATAAACGTTGGGTCGTATCGGACCCGGGTTCGGGAAAAAAATGTATATTGACAGATAATTAAAAAAATATATAGATCTTATCTGACAGACGTAAACGTGGTCCGTGGCTTTCGCGGGATTGACTGAGAGGGTACCTGAAGCCCTTTGACGTTCCAGTGCGGAGTTGAGACGTTCCATGAGGAGATATGCGCAGTTTTCCGCGTTGTGGGTCGGACACGACCCGTACGTTTATAGAGGGGGGGAGACACCTCTTCAGGAGCAACTTAGTAAATACACAATATTAGCCTTATGTAAGGAATCCTGTGGAATGTCTTCCTTAGTTAATGGATAATACTACTTTGTGTGATCAAAATCCATGACATTTTCTCCAAATTTTGAATAACAAATACATCAATATTTCTCAATTATTTATGCCAACAGTTTTATATTAGACGCTAAAGTACTCCACAAAAATGTTCAATTTATTTGAAAATTAAACACTGGAGGCCCAGAGTCTGACGAACGGAAACTCACTTTTTTCACGGCCGAAAGTGTTCAAGCGGTAATGAATATCAAGAAAAAAAAAAATAAATAAGGTAATATCTTGTAAAGTGCCTACGTAAAATATTTGGAAAACATTAATTTTTCGAAAATGGTGAATATTACTTTCGATTAAAAATCCATTGACAATCGTTCATAAAATCGTTGTAATTATTCAATGAATCAGAAAGATCCTACGTACTTTACTAGAAAGTTGATCGGGTGAAAATTAATTGTGCCAGAGCATCGCCCGATTTCAGAAAGATAGTTTTGAAAAAAGCGGCTTTAAAGTTTAATGTAATGAAATGTTATTTTTTTTTTAATAATTTCTTGTAATACAGATAAAAAAAAAATGGTTTTTAATTTTGAAATGTATTGAAGGAGGACTGGTAAGAGTGACTTTAAAGGCCTTTAAAACTTTTCAGCTACTACATAACAAAAGCGTTTATGTATATGACTTTTGGTTAGTTAGGGAAGCATTTAATCCCATTGTAAAATAAAAGTTACAAGGTAGTTATACTCCTTAGAATGTATTTTCAGGTGCTCCTGAAGAGGAGTGTACAGAACGCGAACCATGTAGAGCACTAAATGAAGTATATTATGAAAAGATGAAATATTTATATACATTTAAATGGCCTTCCACCACTATTAAAATTAAGTCGGTTAAATTATTACCTTCGGCATTAGGAAAAATTTATGAAATAAATATGATGGACTTTGACAAGGAATGGCAACTCCCCATAGGCCCATTTAGATTAAAAATGGTTATTAATTTAAACATTCATTCAATAATAAAACGAATTTTATTTAAAATTTAGTATTATATTTTTATTATAAAATACAAAGGGAGTGAGCGGGATGAAGGGAGTGAGGCTGAATCAATTGTGCTGGCTATAATTACCAAGGGTTACCTGGGGACACATTTCTCTACTATTATTCATGAGAAGAGTCAGTTAGGGGCCCTCAGGGGGCCTCAAACATTTATTCGTTCCTCGTTCCTGCAGGTATTTCCCTGGGAAAACTGTTGGAGGATTTACTCTTCGGGAAAAGCTGGGTGAGCGTAAACAAAGCTGACATGACCCCTCTGTTGACCCAACCAGAAACAATAACTTCCACTATATATCTGGAGCAAAGGAAAAAAAATCATATTCTGTTCGCCAAAACCACCGGAAGAGGATCTATTTTTATCCTAGGCATTCATCCGTAGGTAAACAAAAGTCTGAGTGAAAATGAAATTTCCTGAGTGCTTATTTTTTTTTTCTTTCTTTCTCTTTTGTACGCAGACACACACATTTATGAGAAGAAGAAGTAATATTTTTTGCAGCACACTATCTCTTTTTCTAATTATACCTGCATGTCAGTTTCTTTATGAAGGCGTTAATTGTGATAGGGGGACTATATGCACCCTGGTTATTATTCAACTGCTTGCTTTTGTCCCCTAGTGCAGTGTGTGAACAGTCATCTTTATTTAATAAATAAATAAATAAAAGACATGTTTGTATCCTAGTGCAATGTGTGAGCATTTATGATTGTCACCTTGTGCAATATTTTAAAATTTATGTTTGTTGTCAAGTGCAATGCTTAAAAATGTTTGTCCTCCTAGTGTAATTTTTGAAAATTAGTGTTTCTCCTCAAATTCAGTGAAGTCATTTTTATTTATTTATTTATTTTATTTTGTCTCTATCCTGCAGGATCATTGGCGATTGCATGGTAAGAAAATAAAAAACAAATCATATTTGATACTATAGTGGTAATGAACATATAATAATATGATTAATTAAAATTGAGGAATTGATATATGATTAAATGAAAATAATAGTACATTAATAACATATAATAATAGTTATGATAAATGATTCAAATATATATTAGGAAATATTAATAATAAATAATGATAATTTTAACTGATAATAAAAAATAAAATTTATAATTTTGAATACATATTTGTCTTTTTTAAAAAAACAAAAAGTTTTTGTACGTCTTCTTCTTTGTCGCTAAGAATTTTTGCAAGAGAAGATCCAATTCCAATGGATTTTCTCAAGGAAGTGTAGTTTCTGCATGATATCAAGAAATGTTTCACTGTCCATTGCTGACCTATATAACAGCTGCATGAAGGTGGATATAGGTTAAGGAAGAGATGTTCATGGCTGAGGAGACAGTGGCCGATTCTTAATCTGCACAGGACAACTTCTTCTCTCCTTGAAGAACGTTCACTTGTCTGCCATCGCTTCGGAATGTCCTTTATTTTCCTGAGTCCTTTTTCGTCCATTTCAAACCACTTATTGGCCAGAGTCTAAGGAGGTTTTCTTTTACTAGGGTTTTCCAGTCTGAAAAGGTTATCCTATCAATAACTTCATCATTGGCTGATAATGATGATGCAAGTTTGTCTACTTCTTCATTACCTTTTATGCCGCTGTGTGATGGAACCCACATGAATGTCACCGTTTGATTTGCCTTCTTTGCTTTATTTAATAGATATTTGCATAAGCGAATAAGCCCTTCAGTGGATTCCCTTTCTTGCAGTGTACTTAAGACACTCAATGAGTCTGATATTATGACAGTTTTCGGAATTTTATTTGTCGTTACATAATTGATCGCTTCATAGAACGCAACTGCTTCAGCACTAAACGAGCTGCATTCCTTTCGCAGAGCAGTGACTTTTTTAGTTGATCTTGTTAAAAAGGCAGATCTTACTCCATTTGAAGACTTGGATCCATCTGTGTAGATTGGTTCATAGCCGAAATAGTTTGTAATGTGTGCTAAAAACTCAGCATTGATTGTATTTGGTGGGTTCTCTTTCTTATTTAAGTGTAGCATTTTCTTGTCATTTTTGTCTCCTAGTGCAACGCTTGAAAAGTCAAAATTGAATGAAATAATTTTCAAGAACTTTTTTTAGCGCATTTCAATGGAATTAAGGTGTGCATACAAAGTCCCCATAAAGCACAATTGGATGCGTTCATTAAACGTAAAAAATCCTTCCATTGGGAGCGGGGGTTTACCAGAAACTCACCAGACCAAATCAAGTTATTATTAGCCATAATTTTTGTTTTCATGTGACGAATTATATAATATTTAGAGCTGATGACCGTGATGTTTTCGAATTTTAACGAAATATGTAAATTTGGGGGAGGGTTTCATTCCGTAGAATTATATACGATTATCCGAAGCGGCCGATTTTTTTTAGTATAAATATGCTTTAGCTATGACTAAACTGAAAAAAGTGTTACAAAAAAGTGTCCGCTAGCGTTCGCGCATACGCGGTGTATGAAAAAGAAGATTGTATGATGTAACAGTACATTACAAAGGTTTGTCGGGTGGACCTAAAGCATATTTATGTTGCTGAATTTGACCAGAAGGCTCTAAACGAAATTAATTTTTTTGCTAATTGTAAGTTGAAATATTTTGTGTACTGCTACAAGAAAAAAATTTTGGGAATATAAGCAAAATCAGTCCAATAAGAACCAAATTTACTTGCGACGAGACTTTGTCAATATTGTACACAGCGAATGAGAATGTTGTGTTTTGAAATCATGCTGAATCTATGTTATAGGAGTGGGAACACACTACATGTTGAAATGTAAATGTGCACTATGGGGCGTTATGTTTCTTCTAGCTCAACGAAACTTGATATTATTAATTGATTTATTTGAAACTAATAAATAAAAGTAGGTATCTAATCATTCACTCTGTTGTTTACAGTAAATATAGTAGAATGAATGTACTATATATTTGTGAAATACCACTCACTCACTCACTGACTCACTCACTGACCTATCATCGCCCAGCCCAAGCCGCTCGACAAAAAATTTTGAAATTTTGCATGGACACTTCCTATATAAGGTAGGCACTCACTAAGAAAGGATTTTTTAATATTCGAATTTTTAAGTATTTTTAGAGTGGTTTAAAGTTTGAGTTGATTAGAGCATGCAAGCCTAGGCAGCAAGCGTTGCTAGGACGATAACAGAACAGCTGTTACCGTACATTATCTACTTCATAGTATTATTTTTAATTGAGGTTAATTTCCACTATGATGGCAGTCCTTGAATTACTAGAAATAAACTGTCACTCATAGAGTTTTAATTGCGTTTCTTTTCTCCCTGTTCTCGTCAGATAGGCTTGCCATATTTTTGGAGAGTTAAATCGAGACACATTAATATGGGATGGGCATACCAGGGGGGGTTGGGAATAAAAACAGTACAAATTATAAGCAAAATGGTGCGTTTTAAGCCTAGCAAGTAACGGGAAGGGGGGGATCCTGAACTGTTAGTCTTTCCAAACCTTAAAAATAAGAACGGAACTTTTTTTGCTACTTGATTTTCTTAAAAAAAATATGAGCCAAATAGTAGTGTCTGGCAGCTGGCAGCGCTGTGCAGGTAGTTCCAGCGTTTTACGGTTAGATTACTTCTCATATCTTTGACACTGTGAGCAGTAGTAAAAATGTTGATTGTAGAAAAGTAACCGATTTATAAAAGATTCTTATAAACATGAATTCATTACTTTTTACATCTTACAGCCTTTTCCGGGACATTGATAAAACCGGGCGGGACACCAAAACAATTGCAAAATACCGGGACAGTCCCGGTCAAACCGTGATGTATGGTAAGCCTATCCTTAGAGTTTTCTAGGTGAGGCAATAACATCCGGAACCCTTGCACAACCTCCTCGCCTATAACCTTGGTAATGCTTGCAAATGTAATGGGTGTTTCCAAATAACTTTTTGGAAACATAAACTTTTAAATTTTAACGCCCATTGAATAACATATATTATGACGGGAATCGTGCTATAATAAACTGCACAAAATTGTATAGTAACGTAATTTTAATGAAACATTATTTAATGCAATAAAATAACTACTTATCTGCCGTTACGAAGCACGGGTATTCAGCTAGTCTACTATATATTTGTCAAATACCACTCACTCACTGACCTATCATCGCCCAACCAATCGACAGACAAATTTGAAATTTTGCACGGACACTCCCTTTGGGATGGAAACACTCGTTAAGAAAGGATTTTTTTCGGACTATATTCAATTTTTTAGGTATTTTTAGAAGGGTTTGAATTGTTATTTTTAAAGAGGGCATGCCCGCCTAGACAGAATGCGTGGATAGGACGATGACAGAACAGCTGTTTCCGTACCATATCTATTTCATAGTATTCATTTTGATTGAGGTTAATTTCAACTATGATGGCAGACCTTGAATTACTAGAATTTACGCTTACTAGAGTTTACGCTATGAGGGACAAAATCACCATTTTAATTGCGGTTCATTTCAACTTGTCCCCCATAGAGTTTCCTGGTGATGGTCCAGCCGAGGTATAAATATCCCGAACCCCTGCACAGCCTTCTCACCCATCAGCATCCCCAGTCAGAACACTTCTTGCTAATGCTCGCAAATACAATGGGTGTTTCCAAATGACATCTGAGAAACATGATTTTTTTAATTTTAACGTACATTTATTATTGACAACGAAATTTAACCTGTATTGGTTACACTGCTGTTACTGGTAACCTATAGATAACGGGTTATCTTTAGGATACCTGTTTGTTGACACTGGTCCGGAGCACCCCAGTGTCAAGAAACATTATACTTTGATTACTTATCAATTGATGTATAAGATATAGTATAACGGGAACCATGCTATAATAAACTGCAAAAAATTATATAGTATCGTTAACTGTGATAATACGTTATTTAACGCAATAAAAAACTTACTTATCTGCCGTGACGAAGCACGGGCACTCAGCTAGTCTACTTTGCAAGTAGGTCCTCTGCTTATTTATGTTTATTAGACTAGAACATTAGGTGTTTTCTTTGCTTATCGCAATTTTTATTATTATTTTTTATCGATTCACCCGGGGTTGTTATACAAAGTAAAGCGTATTTTACCTCACACATACTACCTCATCCTTCAATCCTACCTCTCGAATCGTTCCTTTCAAGCAAGGTCTGGTACTACCTTGTCCTCCTCTCGACCCAAATCCTCAGGCGTCCCACAATGCAGCATCCTAGGTCCTGTCCTTTACCTCCTGTACACGGCAGACATCCCTATACACCATTCTACACATATAACAACATACGCCGATGATACAGCCATATTTTCCTCTTCCCCCGATCCCTCTACAGCTTCCCGGCTATTACAGGAGCTACTTGAGTCTGTCGACAAATGGTGCAACTTGTGGAAAATTATAGTGAACCCCGAAAATGCTGTCACGTAACATTCCCTCTTAATACGAGCACTTGCCCTCCTGTCTTCATCTGCAACAGTCAACTTCCTGTATCTAATGAGGTACGTTAACTGGGACTCCTACTAGACAGCAGACTCATATGGAACCCACACAGACGACTAAAAAGACAAGAGCTGAACAGGAAATTTGGACTCTTACGACGACTACTTGGACCTACTTCAAAGCTCACGACACACAACAAACTTACTATATGAAAAACTATAATCAGACCTATCTGGACTTACGGGCTTGAATTATGGGGAACAGCAAAACACTCAAACATAAACGAATACAAGCATTCCAATCCAAAGTCGTTCGTAGAATAGTCAATGCTCCCTTTTATGTCTCCAACAAAACCCTACAGAACGATCTAAATATCCCCTTTGCAAAATCCCGTTTCCTAACGTTTCATTCCAAATTTTCATCCCATCCAAATCCTAGAGGTCAATCCCTTTCCACTCGGACCCACCCTAAAGACCTTCCCTGGAGGCTTAAGAGACTTTGGCCCCGTGACCAGCTACCCTAAGAGCGGTTAAAAACTGTGGACATATGAAAGTTAGTATATACTAGGAAGTGCCAGTAATGATTGGCTCCTTCCATATACTATTCACTGAGATGTAAATGAGACGAGCACAATTAATTATTGTACTATATGAATTGTACAGATTTTAAATAAACAATAAAAAAAAAAAAAAAAAAATGTATCGATTAATAATAACAGATTTTTGTGAGAAAGTAAATAAACAAATTGATTAAATATCCTGGAAATAAATTGATAAATTCTGTAGATAAATTAAAATACCCGAGGAGAAAATATAGCTTTAGTAAGGTAGTAAGGTGAGAGTAAGGTGCGTAAGAGGAGACAGGCTAAGTTCATTACAAGTCCATCAGAAGCCTAATATCTCCTCTCAAGGCCTGATAACTCCAGCCTACTGGTATATCCTTATTCTTACCGACAATTCCCAGCATCCTCTCCCAGCTTCAATTAACCTTTTAACAATTTTAGTTACGGCTCTTAACGAAGGCTATTCTTGGCGGAAAATATGAACCTCCCTCCTGGGGAAAGATTTAAACAATGTTCTAGGAGTTTGGTAAGTGTACTGCGTTGCACAGTGGGGCCAAACGACTTTTCGTGTTTCAAAAAAGGCTACAGCCTCCAAATCCTAACCGATTTAATTGCGATTTGAGATAGTTGAAATTAAACATTCAAAACCTAATTATACTTCGAAAAAAATCAGACTGACACATCTTCAAATGTAAATTTGTTTTAATTCAACAATGAGGTTAATTGAAATAATACGATTTTTGAATGATTTGAAAATAGATTTTGATTTTTTCCAAGTCTCATCAGGGTTTAAATGTTTAATTTCAATGATATCAGCGCTAATATTAAGTTAGATGAAAAATTAAATATTATTTTATGTTCAATTGTATAAGTTCGTGAATTATTTACGCGTAGTTTAACGTAATAAACAGGGGAAACCAAAAACAAAAATTTGGCTAGACGAGGTTGTTCCAAATTTGATTACCTTTCATTTTAAGAAAAATGCAGTGAAACTGTTAAGATTTAGAGGCTGTAGCCTTTTTTGAAACACGAAATGTCGTTTGGCCCACTGTGCGCCGGGTGTAGATACGTTATTGAGTTATTTTAATATTTTCTATAATACTTAGGTGGGGCGTACGAAAAAATAATTTCAGAAGAAGGAATACGGGGGTATGTGAAACATCGAAATATCGTGCATGTGAGATAACTCGATGAAACTTAAACTGACGGAAATTGTGAAAGAGAGTTTAACAAAGATAATTGTGCATCATAAAATATAATCTGCCAGGAAGTACTCTATAAGCAGAGAAATGAACTAGGTACTTAGATTAAGCGGGTGTCCGAATAACCCTAGAAAAACCCGTAGCGTGGCCTGTAAGTAGTGTTGTTAAAAGCGAGCCCTGACTAGAGGCATGACGCCTGAACCTTGAATCTAACCTCTACAGCCGGAGCTCTGAGAGCTCGATGAAGGCTCCGGAGTGAGGCTTCAGCCTAACCTTATCAAGCCCTGAAGGTTCGGCCTTGGAGCCCTGGGAAGGTAGAGCTTTGGCAAGCACGGTTATTGTAGTATAGTAGTAGTACGACAGTGTTGCCATTACCGTCTCACAGAAGAGCCCGAGCTCTGAGGGCTCGATGAAGGCTCCGGAGTGAGGCTTCAGCCTAACCTTACAAGCCCTGAAGGTTCTCCATCGAGCCTTGAAGGCTCGGCCTTGGAGCCCTGGGAAGGTAGAGCTTTGGCAAGCACGGTTATAGTAGTATAGTAGTAGTACGGCAGTGTTGCCATCACCGTCTCACAGAAGAGTTTATTTTTTAGGAAAAGTTACTATTTTTACCCAATTAGTGATCCATATAATTAGTTTATCAATGAAATGGTAAATTTAAATGCCAGCGAATAAATTCAATGTGGCGGAAAGAATTTAGGACGAATCTACTAAAGTATATTTCATGAAACAGCTGTTTGCCCGCCGTCCGCCATTTTTGAAATGAAAAGTAAAAGGCTTCAAAGCATGCGCCTTCTCCCGAGGCGAGCCTTCAAGGCTCGCGCCTTCTACCAAGCCGAGCCTTCAAGGCTCGCGCCTTCTATCGAGCCCTGTCCAAGCTCTGAGAGCTCGAGCTTTTAGGAGCCTCGCCTTCTAGCCTTAAAGGCGCGCTCTTTTACAACACTACCTGTAAGGCAGACAGTAGATGTGCTGTTCTGAACCTTCTAAGGGCTAAAGGTCCAGCTCAAGTATCCTCCGCGCTAAAGTGCGGTTCCAAATTGCAGAAACCTTTTGTCTGTAATCGCTGTGCACATACGAACAATTTTTTATGGAGTTACATCCTCCTATGTGTTATGGAGCTTAGTAAAAACCATTTCAGTGTCCTGTAACGAGACCTTTCAGTAAATAGCATAAATTGCTTCGCCTTTTTCTGGTTGATACTTTCACAGCACTTCCTACTGTTTTCAGCTTCGGCCCATCTCCGAATACTCAGTCTGACTGCCGGAGTTTTTTCTTATAATGGCTCAGGTATGACAGGTACAGTGAAAGCCCAACTCATCATCTTGTCATTCCCCTGGATGCCAGAGTGCTCCGGAACCCACACTAGCTTCACTTTGTTTTGACAGCTCGGACTTCTTCTGAAGAGTGCGTTAACACGTTCGGGCCCAACGTCGTGACATATACGTCAGAGAGATGTATTCTGCGGGCCCATCGTCGTGGCATGTGTGTCAGCAGATAGCTTGGTTTTCTTTCGATCCCGCTACTCCGGGCCTTGTCCTATACGCTTCGTATTTGATTTGGTACCTCATTAAGTATTTCCGGTTAGGTTTGCGGGTCTGGTAGGTATCGTATAATTCTGAATCCGCCCGAAAACTTCCTTCAGCGGGCCTGCTATCGTGGCGTATTTGACATTTTACTAAATCGTAATTAATCCACTAAAAGTACATCATTTTAAAAGTATCTTCATTTATTTATTTTTTTTATATATGTTTGCCGAAATAAATATACAAAAAGAAGACTTAGGCCCTGACGGAAATTTTGAAGCCATCGGTCCTGAAAGTGTCAAGCGTAGGCATGAGTATCTCACCTTGTTTGAGAAAAACAGGATATTTAATGAGTGCGGGAATATTTCGGTCTGAAACGTGGATATTATGGCCAAAACAAAAACAATAGGATGTGATGAGAAAATAAAGGGAAATACCATTCCCCCGTCTCCAACTGCATGATAGGTAGTAGACATGAGGGAGTTCCATCAGGAAGGACTCCCCGAGTATCACGGAAGCTCCTAGAATAAGCTACGGGTGGGTTCTCCCGTGGTCTAGTGGCTAGCGCGCTAGATTCATAAGCGGGAGATGGTGGGTTCGATCCCCACCTGCGCCAGAAATTTTCTCATCTCATGGCTCGCTGAGAAAATTCCTGGCTGCACTCTGGATGTCGGCGCTAATAGCCAAGATTTGTTGATGCGCCGTAAAAGAAAAAAAGAAAAAAAAAAAAAAAAAAAAAACGCACGGGTTGCCTGGACGCCATTCGCCAAACTCCACATCCAAACTAGGGACCTCCATTCAACTATAGATCTGAATAACACTGTAAAGACTTTTGATTGGTTCTTTATGGCAAAATACTGAACAAAACGTATTATATAAGTTGTCGGTAAGTTGGGATTTTATTATACCGTCTGAAATGTCAGGAAATAAGAAAGTATCAGGGGGATTCATTCATTTCTACATTAGCCCAGAAATTTGATAATAAATCATAAACGTTTTACTAATTTCAGCGCGGTTCCTCCCTCCCTCCATTGGGAGGAAACCCGCTTATGAGGCTGACCTCATGACGCAATCTGAAGACTGAATTAATGAAAAAATAGCAAATGACAAACTACATTAAAAATTGCATAAAACGTAATAACTATTTTATCATAAAACTTCAATGAGGAATGACACATTTTAAGTCATTAAAAAATAAAATAAATTAACAAAACAATAAATGCTCTCCTAACAATAAATGTTCCTGACTCAAGTCGTGATTGTACAATTGAAATGTTCTCTGCCATGAAAAGATCTACATAAAGGAAGGTATAAAGACAAAATGTTTGTGCTCCTCATAGAAGAAATTACGGTCTATTTGCTTTTCTTTTTGCTTTTACTAGAGGCATTAACTTTTAAATTAAATGGTTAATTTATTCTTCATACTGGAATGTACTAGTCAATTTTTCTTATTAAAGAGCCTTCTGAATTACATTCAACTTTCAAGATGGAGGAATTACTAAATTTAAATGAATAATAAACTTATCGCTACTCAATTTGCTATTATCAGCAGAGCTACTTCCAGCTATACTGTTAACAATACTAGTTAATTCAACAAGGTCCTCAGCTTAGGCCGATTATGGTAATGCAGTGTTGGCTATCACTTACAAGCAAAACAACCCTACCAAGAGCATTGGTGTGATATTACAAGCCGATGGAAGCTTATTATCACTTATAGCTTCCTTTTAAGTACTAATATCGTTTGACAAATCCAATAATACTTGCTGAACGTATTTCTTTTTCATTCAAGATGTTGGAAAATGATATATCTAGAGCTAAGTGATCTTTTTATAGATATTTTTTGTAGATTGATTTGATTGGTCTATTGAGCCACATTGGTCTAAAATAAATGTATTGTAGATAAAGATAAATTGTCTTCCTATGTGTATGTTCAGTCTTAAACACAATCACATTAAAAGGAATACATAAAATAAAAACGAACAAGTTGACACGTTTCCCGTTGATCACCTAAGTTAAGCAACGTCGGGCGTGGACAGTGCCTGAATGGCTGACCGACCATGTGCTCTTGGCATCATAAGAGGGCGGAAACCTATAGATAGCCCTCCGTTAATAGCCAAAGTGTTGATACACTCTTAAACGCACACAGAAAAAAGTAGACACCACGGTAAGGAAAGCACACCGATACACCGCTACATAAAGTAGCATCATCCAAAAAATTACATGATTATACATTCACCTGGCTCCTTAGGAATAAATGGCAACTCGACTGGGAATAACAAACTTCGTGATATTAAAAGTAGCGTAAAGTCTTGTAAAATATCAATCCAGGAGGCAAGGAGAAAACAAACAATGTTGTCTCGATTGGCCTTACAAATATTCCCACACTACTTCCTCATGTACAAAAATCTATTTTCAATAGGCTGGTTGCGGAATTTGCAATTCTCTGTAAAATATATATTGACAGATTGCATGGCTCATCAATTTTTAAAACAGCTGGCAGACTCTATTGATGGCGTTTTAGGTGATGATGGCAAAAAAAACGACTTTTTGGAGCTTACAAATCTAATTGACTACTTGAAATCACTCCAACGTTACTTCAACTTATCTTCATCATCGTTACAAACGTTTTTCATAATGCTATCGCAAAGGAATTTTGGTATATTACACTAATAATTATTTGTATGATTTACCAAAATTCCTCTGGCACACAGATTCAAATTATAATTTGAATATGAATGCATGTTTTCGAGAATAATCTTTGATAATTATTTACATTAGAGAATGCGCGCTTCACAAATTACGGTATTGATCTAAAGCGTTGACATGAGAAAAGGAAAAAGAAAACCACAACCAGAAAAATTTCCAAAATCAATTTGAAAGGCAATCTTGCAACTCCTAAATAAGCAACATGAAAACTGAAAGCAGAATTTATGATAGTATAAAACCGATACACAAGAAGCGAAGAAGTCGTAATTAACATGCTCAGAATAGGCCATTCACTAAAATCGAATATAATGAAAAGACATGAAGAACAACTCCGCAAAATTTGTAATGAGGCATAGACAATAAAACACATGCTTACGGACTGCAAAGAAGGGGAATATTTAGACGTGCGAGAGATACCGGCTGAAACTAGGTCAAATAGACACCATTATCCAATATTTAAAACTCAAAACAATTTATAATAAAATATCATGGAACGCATGTATTTAATGTCATTTCAATATATCATAAATCACTATCACTTCCACATTCAAAAAATTACTAATTAATTTTCTCTTAGATATACAATATTTTGTGCCTTTGTATTGCATATTTATTATCTACACGCTTGTAGATATGTTTTCTAATATAAAAAGTTATCTGATAGGAGCCCCCACATTGATACCATACTGACATACTTAAAGACGACAAAGACATATAATAAAATATAATTATACCAAACATAACTCCCAAGTCAAAGTTTCTTATTTCAGGATAATATTCCTCAGCTATCAACTCCGCAAATATATTACTACTATTTATTATTACCGTTAAAATTATAAGTTTAATTCTGTATTTTTTTTTTTTTTTTTTTTTTTTTTTTTTTTATTTTTTTTTTTTTTTTTTTTTTTTTTTTTTTATTAATTCCTTACATATTTATTTTTTTATTATTTATTATTATTCTTTTCTTCATTTCATTTTCCGTACCCCTTAATTTCGTTACTGATCCTTAGCTTATAATTTATTATTTTATTTATTATATTTTATATAAATTCTTTTAGGGCAGATCACCATTGCTGTGCAGCTCTTAAAATAAAATAAATAAATAAATAAATAATATAAAAAGTATAGTCCATACATACACTCTATACTCCAATATTTAAAACACATAAACATGTATCACAGAATCTGAAGAAACAAAAGAATTTTTTTTTTCTATTGTGTAATTATTATTATTCTTTTTTTTTCTACGGCGCATCGACAAATTTTGGCCATTAGCGCCAAATTATTATTATTATTTTTATTTTCTATTATGTAATTATTACTCAATTTTACTTGGTCATTAATGGAAAACCACAACATCTAGCACCCATCATGACCTAATAAAAAATTGTAGTTAGTTTTAGTGATAAGTTATGTAAATATATTAACTATATTTCAAATAGCAAGGCTCTAAATAATGTTTACCACATAATTCTTAACACAAACCTCCTAACTTTTGTCGTATGCTCTTTTCAAACTTTTGTTGTATTTAGTACTATAAGTTACTGATAATTGTGAACATATAAATTTGTATTTTTTACTGTATCTTAAAAAAAAAATAGCAAGTCGCCGTTGTTGTGAAGCTCGTAAAATAAATAAATAAATAAATAATATAAAAAAAAATATTTCACATTCATTGTATAATGCACATCAGAAAATATTTATTAAAAATCAGAATTCCAAAACATAAATAAATATCAACATTTAATGGCAGTAGGCAAACAACCAACTAATAATTTCTTCCTGTTTTACGGTTAAACACTTGCTGCCAGTTTAATACGCGCATTCCTTAACTTGCTGCCAGTTTAATACGCGCATTTCTTAACTTGCTGCCAGTCTAATACGCGCATTCCTTAACTTGCCGCCAGTTCAATACGCGCATTCCTTAACTTGCCGCCAGTTTAATACGCGCATTCCTTAACTTGCTGCCAGTTTAATACGCGCATTCCTTAACTTGCCGCCAGTTTAATACGCGCATTCCTTAACTTGCTGCCAGTTTAATACGCGCATTTCTTAACTTGCTGCCAGTCTAATACGCGCATTCCTTAACTTGCCGCCAGTTCAATACGCGCATTCCTTAACTTGCTGCCAGTCTAATACGCGCATTCCTTAACTTGCCGCCAGTTCAATACGCGCATTCCTTAACTTGCCGCCAGTTTAATACGCGCATTCCTTAACTTGCTGCCAGTTTAATACGCGCATTCCTTAACTTGCTGCCAGTTTAATACGCGCATTCCTTAACTTGCTGCCAGTTTAATACGCGCATTCCTTAACGTTCAAGTAGTTCAGTTGGAGATCGGCCAATACATTACAGAGCTACTGGAAATAGATATACAAGGAAAACCCGAGAATGGTAATGCCCGTAGAATCCATGTTACTACAATTATATACAGAAGGAGAGTAAAGATTTAAAAATACAGGGAGTGCAGCGTTATATATTCGAATTTATCAGAACTATCAATTTCATAACGTAGGTATAAAACATTTATAAAAAAAAAAAAAAAAAAAAAAAAAAAAAAAAAAAAAAAAAAAATTATATACAAGTCTCTTAACTGTATTAATAGTGCTATACTGTATGTTAGTATTAGTTTTAGTGCAAATAGTTCTATTAGTATCTAAGTAACAAGTTAGTCGTAAGCAATGACATAGGTTAAAAAAAGAGTACAGGTCATAAAAATTGCAGTTGATTGTCATGCACTGTCCTAAACACAAAATTACAATCCCTCTCACGACATATACACGACTCTCTAGCACTACACTTCAGGGCGGTGAGGACCTAGATGTTTTCTGCCCTTAAACACCCAATCCATCCATCCATAACGTAGGATGATAAATTGAAAATGTCAAACAAATTTATTATTTAGAAAATAATCAAAGATTATTAGGTCGTAATAGTTTAATAAAAACACAATTTTTAACACTTTGGATTCACCTGTATTTGTCACGGTTTCGATGTTAAGTGTGTTTTTCCGATGTGGTAATCTGATTCGAGCACAATAATTAGCATCCCAGCTCAGCTATGAGTTTTCACAAAGTCCAGACTGAAGCACAATTAATGAACTTTGACAACCTAGGCAATCGCAAAACCAGGCGTTATTTGACTTTGAAAGTAAATGTATTCAACCATTTTAGCATAAATATGCTTTAGCGATGACTAAACCGGAAAAAAACGTTACAAAAAAGTATCCGCTGACGTTCGTGCATTCGCGGTGGCCATGTACGAAAAAGAAGATTGTATATTATACAGTACATTACATAGGTTTCTCGGGCGGACCTAAAGAATTTTTGAGCAGAATGCTCTAAGGGAAATTATTTTAAATATTTAAATGTCAACCATAAGTCAATAAAAATTTCACCACATTTAAACATTTCTTCTGATCGTTTACGCACCTGATTCTTTCAGGATAACCAGGAAACGAATTTTTTTTTTTTTTCCCTTTTTTGCTTAAGTTTTGTCATGACTTTTTAGATAACGCTACAAAGTTAAAAGGTTTTATTTATTGTTAGTCAACATATTGATGTACTAAGTAATTGATTTTTTTTTTGTTTGATTTAAGGCGTGTCTAATTGATTTTTATAGATCTGATTAGGACATAAAAATCCAACTCTTTGAAAAAATTCTCAACAAACAAACAATATTTTTTCATTAACAATTACGACCTAACTACGACTGTTTCCCTATTGACATATTATTTAGAATATATAATCGAATTTGAAGTCCAATATTTATTCAGAGAATTTATAATGATAATAATTTGAGACATACAGGGAAGTCAATATTTTACTCATTCAGCCTTGAGCAAACCGTTCAGTACGTGATGTAAATTAAAAATGTCTGATTTGAAAAAATATGTCATGTTAGGACGATATAGAATCGTCCGTATCCTCAGTTCAAAGATTAAAGATATCCATTTTGAAATGGTTTCATTCGATTCACCCAATAAACTGTATCTGGAAGTCTATGTACTCAGAACCATTAGCGCTACGAGTATTTTACCGAGAAACTACCTTAGATACTAGAGTTGTCTACAATGAAATTAATGAATTATTCAGAAGGATGGATCTTATTTGAACAACAGAAATTACGTCCAAAATCTTGTAATAAGGCTTTTTTTTTTTTTTTTTTAATTGGAATTAAGGGTGCATTCAACCGCGGGAGGTCATGGGCACCCAACGAAAGGAAGGTACTTCCTAAATAAGTTAAAAATATATTGTTTTAATTTCATTAAATGGAAAATTGAGAATTTAATTGAAAGCATTAATTTAAAAATTAAATCTAAAAGCCTCCCACCCACCCCATGGAACGGGCACCAGCCGAGCCCAGAACCACCGCGACACCGCCGCACTTCTCTCTTTCTAAAAATGCTTTAGCAGGGGAAACTTATTCATGCAAGGCTCTACTGGGAGTTGTGCTCGCCCCCTCCCCCGGGAGGGCGTCCACAATCTCCAGAGCCCGGGACTGTGAAAGTCCAGAGAGTACAGCGATGTCACGGCAGGACCGAACCCGGCGGAACCCAGGCCACGGACAGGGAGAGAAGCTACACCTCACCAAAGAGACAATGTAAATAATGCTGGTTCGCATTTACAGAACTAGATTATTCATGAATAATTTGCATTTTTATAGGGTACGTTAGAGTCAATCGAGCATTCTATGTATTAATTTCTTTAGTTGTTTTAATAAAAACGAATTAAAAATAATAAAAATAAATAAATAATTATGTTACAAGAAAAAAAAAAAAAAAAAAAAAAAAAAAAGGTGAGGTGAGAAGAACGATCCGAAGCAGAGGAGGAGAGGACAGCCCGAGGACCCAGCACCAGCACTCTCTTGGAGTATATGATGAGACTCTTACAGGCATGATTCGTGGGATGTGCTGGGTTTACATAGCATGGCTTCCTTAGTACCCACCACATCCCACCATGGCTGGGACCGTTCTGGTCTAGAGGCCGATGCAAGGCCCCCGGACGCCACCACACCCCCACCCCGAACCGCTCCTCATTCAAACTAATTTCATATTGAATTCACATTATTAAAGCTATAATTTATCGAATAAACCTGTTGATTTTAAGAATTTTATCTGTTTGCACTACGCTGTCCCAAGGTGCTATACCATTGGGAATGAACGTACCGCTGTAATGCTGGTGCTGATTCACATGAATGGAGTGGACTGTATTTCGGGATATTTGAAAGTATGCACGGATATGAAATAAATTAAGTGTAATAATATTATGTTACATGTTTCTATGAGTGGGGGGTGGCCGAAAAGGGTTATAATATTGGTTAATGTGTTAGTGGTTTTTGAGGTTTATAAAGGGGGGTTTATATTAAAATAAATTGATGTCTGGTCCATGCGGTCTGCTGAAGCAGGAGTAGGCTCTCATGTTGGGATAGTTGTGCTACTCACTGTGGGGTCCTTTCTTCTCTTCCTCCTCCTCCATGTTGCTCTCCGGGTTGCTTGTGGTCTCTACTCGACCATGGCCAACGCTATGTGCTTTTGTAAAAAGATGCACATGGTGTCCACAGCATACATTAGAAGTGGCTAATGGAGTCCTGGTCCCTTTGTTTAACGGTCTCCAGCATTTGAACTGCATGGAGGTAGCAGATGAACATATATAGACGCAACCTCTATGGTGAGCCAAGTGATGACGTCACAGGTTGGCTGCTATGGGGGTTTACATCAAACAAACCGCCCACCTAAATTTGACCCGGTTAAATTTAAATAAAGAAAACAAAACTTAAGTTATGGAGCATACAAATAATAAACATCACATGGGGAAAAAATATAACAATGACAAATGATGAAAGAAGACGATCACTGCATCGCTTATAAAAAGATAAATAATTACTTAAATTTAACAAAATAATAAATTTAATTGCTTCCTTCAGTTACCCTACTGAAATAAATAAATACATGAATAGTTACCAAAACATGGTAGACGACAAAAATTAAAAGTTTAATTATCCTTGGACTCCTTGTCCTCGGGAAGAGAAAGGGGGACAAGCGATGACACTGCTCTGGTAAGGTGACTGCCGGAAGGAGTCCTGACAACTACCGAGCGCGTAACACCGTCTCTACCCGGAAAGGTTTCGACGACTCTGCCGACAGGCCAGTGGCCAATGGCTGGGCGTTTCTCGACGAGAATGACCAAGTCACCAGGCTGAAGATCAGGGGTTCTTCGCGTCCATTTGGACCTTTGTTGAAGGGTGTGGAGATATTCCCTTCTCCACCTAGGTAGCTCAACCTGATAACGGCCGTCCTTCGTGCGGCTGTGCGGGTTCTGAAAATGCTGCTCACACATTTCGTCTTTTGTTTTGATGCTGGACGTTGAGAGACAAAACAGAACGCTTGTTTCCGGGCTCTCGGTGGCTTCTAACTTCCCCGAGACCACAAGTCCAAAAACTGAAGGTGTAAGGTACAAATCGCCGACCTCGGATTTTATTGGAGCTCCGTTGATTAGCTGTGGGTATAGATCACTGCCAATCAAAGCATCCACTGGAACCGATTTGGCAAAATCCTGGTCCGCTAGCGGGAGAGATGAGAATCGCTCGTAGACATTTGGAGGAGCTGGGAGATTGGGCAGCGCTGAGGTGATCCGTTCGACGATCAAAACTTTGGTCTTATATTCCTTTGGGGAGGAATATGGCTTGATCACACAGGTCGCAGTGTTTAGGGGTTGAGCGATTTTGGAACCCCCGAGTCCACACACGTTTCCTACGAATGCTTCAACGGGCGCCCCTATCCGACTGGCTAGTTGCCTAGTGATAAAAGTGTGTTGGCTGCCGGAATCCATCACGGCGCGGATGGGGTAAAGTTTTCCCTTTGGGGATTTGATCAGTGCTTGTACAGTGCCCAAGAATACTAGTCCGCCCGAATATGCAGGTTCTTCGGCTGAGGATTCGAAGCCAATGAACGCATCAGGGATTTGTGGATTGGCAGGTTCTTCATATTTTGTTCCATTTTTACTTGATGTTTTTGTAGCAGCTACCTTTTCCTCGTGTATAAGACTATGATGCCTTCCTTTGCAAAATTTGCACGAAAATTTCGACGGGCAGCAGGCACTATTATGCCCTTCGCGAAGGCAGTTGGAGCATCCCTTCCAGGCGGCAACGAACTCCGCTCTTTGTTCAACCGCGAGAGACGCAAATCTGATGCAAAATGATAAAAGATGTCTGCCTTGACAATACGGACATTGGCCCGAATGCGCCTGGAAACTGCGCGACCTTGTGGGAATCGCAAAATGACGCCTTTGACCTTGTGGTGAATTTGGAGCCTTGTTTCCTGGAATGTTTGTTCTAGGTGATGGGCTGCGGCGGTTAGTATTTGTCACATGAAACGATACACCATTATATTTTGCAGGCCACCGATTGGGATATTTAGCCCTTGAATCGCCTTTTGGGCGCGATTCAGCAGGCATCGACGACGCTGACGACTCTACGTCTCTTGATAACTTAAATGCCATAATACGTTGGCGCACAAAGTCTATGACGTCCGCAGCAGATGGCATGGCTTTCGGGTCACTGCGAGCTAGCTCGAACTGCCTCCGCGTCTCCGTGTTAAGAGAGCGGAGCGCTAGCTTAGAAAGTATGAAGTCCGCTGGATTGGCAAGATTGAGAGACAAGAACCCTTCGATGCTGTCACCGACCTGAGTCAGAAACTGCTCATATCTCTGACGTTCACCTAAGTTGCCTTTACAGTCGCTGTCAAGAATCCGCTGCAAGTACATGCTGGCCAGAACACGAGGGTTGTCATATGCTTCCGTAAGTTTCTCCCAAGCTAGCTCGTATGATTCTTCGACTTTAGGGAACCGGCAAATGAGGGAAAAGGCTTCTCCTTTTAGGGCTTGCATTAAATAATGTAGCTTGTCAACTTTCGGCAATCTGGTATTGTTGTGGATGAGAGATACAAATGAATCCTTAAAACTCGTCCATTGAAAAATATCTCCTGAAAAGCTGGGGATCGATATTTTGGGAAGTTGAGCTCTGTCAGATCCACTTAAGTTCAAAGCGCCAAGGACTTGACTGAGGTCTTCGGGAAGCATAGTTTGACGAGCATCCCGGGGTTCTTCCTTCGCTTTGAGGTGGGAACGCAGAGCGCGAGCGTTAAATATCTCGCTCTGCACTTGGTCGTAGTGCTCCTCCCAAGCCCTTGAGGGAAATTGATCTGGCTTGTCTATCAAGACGTGGATCCTATCAAGCTCATCCCAGGTTTCTTGATAAGACGCCCAATGTGCTTCGGCTGAATCGTGGTGCACGAGAAATAGATACGTTTGCGAATCATCAGCGATGGCGGCTTTCCGTACTGTGGACAAACTGGTAATGTTTCTCTTGAGAGACCGCAACTTCCGTTCAAGGATCTTGATGTGAGAGTCGTAATCAGGGATAGACTCAGGCATGGTTGAAAATTCTTCTATCAATAGAGATGACTTGAAAGTAGAGTGTAAAATGATTAAGATACTACAACCCATCGAGCAAAGAGGAGAGAAGAGAGAGAGAAAGCAAGACCATGAGGAGAAAAAATGCAAAAAAAAGAGTGCAAATGATGAGCATCACGACCATTCTATAGAAATAAAATAAATAGAAAATTGTATAATGGCTTTAAAGTAATAAAGCAGTAAATAATAGCACCAATTATTGATTCAGCAAATTAATATATTTAATGATGTCAACAAGCAAAGCAAATAATTATTATAAACTAATAAATTGACCTAAGTAGGCAAGAAATAAAGTAAAGGCATGACAATGATGACGTCACGCAGAGGATGACTGTGCAGCACGGAGAGTTCAGAGAGCTGTAAAGAGACAGACCTCTCTGTTGAGGCAGTAACCTGCCCAGATATATGATAACAACTGACATTAGCACATTGTGTTCTGTACTAAGTTATTTGCTCTTTGCTAAGTTAAAAGTGTTGACAATCATTTAATAGTGACTAAATCATTGTATATAAGAATAAATAAGGTGCTAAAGGACAATTGATAATGTCAAATTAATTATATAAAGATGATAGCTGCGCTATGTAGGCAGAAATGACTAAGTATTGTAACTTATTATTATCTAATTAAATAGATACACAGAAAAATATAATGACAAAGATGAGTATTTTATTTATTTAAATCCATATAATTGTTGAAAATTGCAAACCGCAAGGCTTAATGACTGCTGAGTGAATAACTATTCACCTTTATTAATCGCTTAATGGAGAATTGGAACTTACGTCAGGTAAATAAAGAACTTAGATGATTATAACTTATGATTATATCCAGGCAATATTGAAAATTGATACAAAGCACTAGCAATAAAAGGTAAGTGATTTTGCTAGGAAAAGCAGTGATAGAAGTAAGCTGAATGATTATTACAATTATTTTACCAAAATTATCACAACATTGTAATAAATTAATTAAATTGTTGATCAATTTATAATCATCTGATTAAAATGCTCATTAATTTCTAAAGGTTTACTCAATTTGATTAATATTCTTAACAGAACTCATTTACCAGATTGAGAGATACTATATGTTTGATAATTAATGTTTCTTTTCTGCAGAAACATCTTAATATAAACATTAAATAATACAGTTTGCCTCAATGGAGAAAAAAAATTAATAATTAACTGATAATAATGAAAGCAAACTCTGAAGTACAGTAACTGCACTTGCAACTGTTGAAAGTTGCAACTTGTATCCTATAATCTATTAACTATGCAAGTTAAATAAAATAAAGAGCTTTAAACACTAAAGTAAATAGCATTTTTGGTTCTACTATTAAAGATATGCCTAATATATACACAATAATTAATATTACTGTTAACTGAAGCAAAAAAAAAAAAAAAATGTAAAATTATTTGAGAATCAATCATGTTGATAATTCTAATTAATTAAAAATTACTGCGATGCAATGATTTACAAGTAGGATTGACCTAATAGGAGCAATATATGAAAATAATAATTCTAATAATGAAGATTATGCAGACAATGATGATGAAGAATAAACAAAATAAATTGAGAAAGCTCAGTAAATATGATTTTAATTTTGAACCCAATTGTTGGGTTAATTTTATCCGGCCCTGCTGGACCACTATGTTTGCACTACGCTGTCCCAAGGTGCTATACCATTGGGAATGAACATACCGCTGTAATGCTGGTGCTGATTCACATGAATGGAGTGGACTGTATTTCGGGATATTTGAAAGTATGCACGGATATGAAATAAATTAAGTGTAATAATATTATGTTACATGTTTCTATGAGTGGGGGGTGGCCGAAAAGGGTTATAATATTGGTTAATGTGTTAGTGGTTTTTGAGGTTTATAAAGGGGGGTTTATATTAAAATAAATTGATGTCTGGTCCATGCGGTCTGCTGAAGCAGGAGTAGGCTCTCATGTTGGGATAGTTGTGCTACTCACTGTGGGGTCCTTTCTTCTCTTCCTCCTCCTCCATGTTGCTCTCCGGGTTGCTTGTGGTCTCTACTCGACCATGGCCAACGCTATGTGCTTTTGTAAAAAGATGCACATGGTGTCCACAGCATACATTAGAAGTGGCTAATGGAGTCCTGGTCCCTTTGTTTAACGGTCTCCAGCATTTGAACTGCATGGAGGTAGCAGATGAACATATATAGACGCAACCTCTATGGTGAGCCAAGTGATGACGTCACAGGTTGGCTGCTATGGGGGTTTACATCAAACATTATCAATTTTGTTAAATTTGTTGAATCATCGCCTAGAATTTCATCAATTGTTGTCCCTAGTTGATATAATTGTCTATCCATGGCGTATGATTGGCAATCTAGAAGAATATGCTTCACTGTTATTAATGTGCCACAAACTTCACAGATCGGTGAATCACCTTTTGACATCAGATACGAGTGAGTAAATTTAGTGTGGCCTATACGAAGACGGGTTATAACAATTTCCTCCCTTCTCGTCCGGCGCACCGACGACCTCCACGATTGGACACTAGATTTAAGTTGCCTCAATTTATTTTCGGTTATTGTAAACCATTTCTTTTCCCATGGTTCCCATGTCTTTCGTTTTACGGATAAGGCAAAATCATTGGATGTGATAGTTTGAACACGAATCCCATCCCTAATGGCTCTTCTCGCTAAACAGTCAACTTCCTCATTTTCCTTTATACCGGAGTGGCTGGGAATCCAGCAGAAAGTAACTATGCATTTATTTTTAATGAGAGCCGCAAGAGAAGTAAATATATCTACAATTACTGGGTGCTTAGAATAGGAATTTTGTAATGCTAGAAGAGCAGAAAGAGAGTCGGAAAAAACAGTTAATTTAGATTTTTGAGGGGTTACGGTATTGAGAGCTTTGGATATGGCAACTAACTCTGCGGTGAAGATGGATGCTTCAGGGAGTAAAGAGAACATTCCTGAACCACTGTCGGACAAAAATGCTGCACCAACACCATCATCGCTTTTAGAACCGTCGGTAAAAACTACAGAAGAGGAAGGCATTTTGCTACGAATCTTATTATATTCATGTAAGAAGATTTGTTGAATCGTTTGCTTCTTAATGAACTTAGTTAGAGAAAGATTCATTGTAACATGAGGCAGAGTCCAGGGTGCATCATTATATGGTATTTCCGGTAGGATTGGTGGGTTTTCTAAGAGATTTAGGCTTTGAAGGAGATCTTGAATTCTGATAGTAAAAGGTATTCTTCTATTTCTGTATTTTTGTATATTATTGAGTTTCGAAAAACATTCATTAAGCGGATGGGAAGGATTGGCTTTTATAGATATAAAATAATTAAGAGAAAGCTGATTTCTACGTGTTTCAAGGGGATGTTCTCCAGATTCCGCGTAAAGACTCAGCACGGGGCTGGAACGGAAAGCTCCGGTAGCAATTCTAATGCCAGAATGATGAATGGTGTCTAACATTTGTAGCGTTTTCGGGGAGGCAGAGCCATAGGCCATGCATCCATAGTCTAACTTGGACCTGATAAGGCTTCGATAGAGCATGAGCATACTTGTGCGGTCACCACCCCAAGAGGTATTTGCTAACATTTTAAGTATATTCATTGACTGCAAACATTTATCTTTCAGAGTTTTTAGATGTGAGCCCCAATTTAGATTGCGATCAAAAGTTAGGCCCAAAAATTCTGCATTTTGATTATTCTTGATTAAAAAGTCATTTATATAGAGTAAAGGTGGATTGTCGACTTTACGAGAAGCAAAGAGGACGGATACAGTCTTTGAAGAGGAGATCTCAAACCCATGCTCAGTGAACCATTCATTTATTGAATTTAAAGCAGACTGCATTTTATTCTGAAGGTTTTCTGTGCTTCGATCGGAGGAATATAAAACGAGATCATCAGCATAGAGCATACCTTCTACTGGAGGTTCTATGATTTGCAGGAGTCGATTGATGGCGACGGAGAAGGGAAGAGGACTCATGACGCTTCCCTGCGGTACACCGTTTGCTTGAATAAATTCTTCAGACAGTGCTGTTCCGTGTCGAATTCTATGCGATCGGTTTGATAAAAAGTTCTTGATAAATTTTAGGACATATCCTTGTATTCCCATTTCACTTAAGCAGTCCAAGATAAATCTTCTCCAAACAGTGTCAAAAGCATTTTTTATATCCACAAAAACAGCTAACAGTTTTCTCTTTTTCCTAAAAGCTTCTCTAATTTCTATCTCGAGTTTCACTAAGTTGTCCCGCTTCTACCTCGTCGAAATCCACTCTGCCACTTAGCCTGCAAACCTTTGCTTTCCAAATACCAGTGGAGGCGATTGACTATGATTTTTTCAAATAGTTTGCACAGGGAACTCGTCAGTGAAATCATTCTATAACTAGATGCAAGGAAAGGAGGCTGGTTTTTTTTTGGAATCGGAATTGATATTGATTCGGTCCATAATTCGGGAATTTTGCCTGTCTGAAAAATTTTATTAAAGTACTTTACTATAATTTGTTTATTTTCTTCTGCTAGATGTTTAACCATTCCAATACAAATATTATCCGGGCCGGGAGAAGTGTCTTTACGAGATTTCAGGGCTTCTTCAAATTCTTGAATCGAAATGGGGTGATTTAAAGGGTGATGTGGGTCTATAAGTATATACATGTTTTGGGATTCTTTTGATTGCTTGATACGAAGGAACTCTGGACAGTAATGTGAATCAGAGGAAATAGTTTCGTAAAATCTACCGAGATGGTTGGCTATTTCCAGAGGATCTGTTATGGTTTCGGTTGGTGTTTTAATGATATTAAGCGGATGCATTCTACTTTTGTAGCGGCCTATTATTTTTCTAACTGTATTCCAGATTTCTGTGGAGGTTGTAAATATATTAATATTAGAAACAAAGCTCCTCTAAGTAAGATCTGTAATTTCTTTATATTTTTCCCAATCAGCTTCGTCCATCTTAAACGAGACTGGGGAGGATTTCTTTCCAGAAAATGTATTAGAATTGGAAAATGGTCCGACCCATAAAGGTCGTCCATGGTGGACCAAGTGCATCGAGGGAGAAGGACAGGGCTAACCAAAGAAAGGTCGATGGAAGATAGAGTTACTGCAGAGCTACAAAGATGGGTCGGAAAAGAATCATTCAAGACACCTAATTGAGATGAGTTAAGAAAAGACTCAACAATACGCCCTCTAGTATCTGTTGTTTCTGAGAACCAAACACCACTATGACTATTAAAGTCTCCAAGTAAGAAAAGTGGAGAGGGAAGCTGTGCAACAAGATCTGTTAATTGGTTCTCATCAAAAGGTTGTCCTGGAGGTAAATAAATGGAACATACTGTAAATGAGTGATGAGAGTATATCCGTACAGCCACAGCTTGCAAATCCGACACCAATGGAACCTCAGTGCAAGGAATATCATGACTGATTAACACGCTAACACCACCACTAGCAATAAGTCCATGACAATAATCTTTCCGGAAGTGACTATAACTATTGAGGGTGAAATTGCTATTTTCCTTCAGATGTGTCTCCTGCAGACAAATTAACGGACAATATTTTTCGTTTAATATTGACAATAGATCTGCTTTGTGTAAAAGTAAACCATTAATGTTCCATTGCAGAATGGTCATGGAATGTGCTTGGAAGAGTTTAATACAAATTTATTATCTGTAAATCGCGGAAAAAGGTGAAAATCAAAAATTATATGTAATATAGTTAATATATCAAAGTCTTGAAGATTTATAACTTTTAAGATGCTAGCAATATTGAAGTAATTATTTTTACTCACATTCATTAATAAATTTATGTAGGTAATTATTTCAAATATATTTTTATAAACGTAAGGCGTAGACTCTAATATGACTATTATATTAAGAGCATGTACAAATAAATTGTTATGAAAGAATTCTAAAGAAAAAATTATAGTAAGCATTTGGGAGTACATATTTAGCATTATTGTGTAAGGAAAAGGAAAAACACATTGAACTGATGTTGGAGATTGAAAAGGCATAACCATGTGTTTTTGTTTAATAAATAAATAAATAATTATTATAATGGCGATGTTTTTTATTGTTTTGTTTTTGTATTTATTACGAATTTTGGGATTCAAATCCCCGTCATCCACATGAGAAGATGTTGGAGAGCCACATGACGAAGGAGTAGAATTCTGGGAAGGAGGTCTAGTCCTTTTATCTCCTATTTTCGGAAGGGGTAGTTGGCTTGATTGAGAAATATTCTGTTTAGGGTCGGGAATTATTGATATTTCTAATGTGTTTGATAATTTTTGGTTAGAAGGAATTTTAGATTTATTTTTATTTTCAATTTTATCTTTAACTAATTGGGAAGATTTATTACCTATTGATGATTCTAAATAATTAATTTTTTCAGCAAGAGTTTGTACTAGGCATGTCAGTTTTAGCACTTTCCTCCGAAGGAAAGTAGCTATTGAGGTTGGACTCATGACGGAATTTTTGAAAAATTCTTTCAAATCTTTATCGATCCTGCCTAGTAGACAGCGAAAATGACCCCCGTTAAAATTTATATATATCTATATATATATATATATATATATATATATATATATATATATATATATATATATATATATATCTGTTAACACGATAGCGGCCAGAGTTTTTGTTTTTTCGTCACGAAACTTGGTATATAGCATTCAATTAGCAAACGATTGAACGAGTTCGTTAACCACCAAAATCGGTCCACCAGAAGGGGGGGTTTACCCCGAGCCTAAAACACTAATTTGACCATTTCAGCCGTAATATTTGTTATATTTCAACGAAACTTGGTATTCGTAGTAGTAATATAGAGAGAAAAGTGAGATATAAAAATGAACTAAATCGGTTCATAAGGAGGGGGGGGGGTTTACTCCAGACCGACAATACCAATTCGCCACTACCAGCCATGATTTTTGGTATATTTCGACGAAACTCGGTATTCATAGTGGTAATCTACAGGTAAATATGTGTTGTAAAAATAAACTAAATCGGTTCATAAGGAGGGGGGGTTTACTCCAGACCGACAATACCAATTCGCCACTACCAGCCATGATTTTTGGTATATTTCGACGAAACTCGGTATTCATAGTGGTAATCTACAGGTAAATATGTGTTGTAAAAATAAACTAAATCGGTTTATTAGGAGGGGGGGGGTTTACTCCAGACCCACAATACCAATTCGCCACTACCAACCGTGATTTTTGGTATATTTCGACGAAACTCGGTATTCGTAGTGGTAATCTACAGGTAAATATGTGTTGTAAAAATAAACTGAATCGGTTCATTAGAAGGGGGGGTTTACTCCGGACCCAAATTCCTATTATACTCATACCGGTCGTAATTTCTGCTGTATTGTAACGAAACGCGGTATAAGTCGTGGGTAACTCATGAGAAAGAAGTGTTGTAAAAATGAGCTGAATCGGGGGGTTTACTTTGTAATATATTTCAATAGAAAAGGCAGCCAGAAATAGGTTCACAAAGGCGCCGCAAGGAGCGCTAGAGGGACTGTATCCGGTTCCTGCGTTAGATCAAAATACGATAATATGAGGTTTTTTGTATTTATTACGTAGTGCAGTAGGTACTATGTGTAAACATAATTCTGGAAGCAAATTAATAATTTATCAGTTACTCATTACAAAATTAAAAGAGAACTATTCATGTTTTTTTTTTAATTTATGTAGGATATTTTAAGCAAATTGTTCTGGAAAGCAGTCTACACTACCCAAATTCTGAGGAAAGTGCTTAGTTATGCAGCTCCTGCGTGACGGACTTTTTCAAATTGTTCCAGGAGTATATTTTTAGTTGGTAATGCTGAGGCGACCTCCGAGTAACTATGAGAGGTACTAAGATGAACCTGTAGTCTAGGCTGGAGGAATTTGTCTGCTTGGAAATAAGACACTTTATGCTTTCTTCTATATTCCTCAATCTCTTTTTCTTTTTTATATATCGGACATGAGGAGAACCAGGCAGGATGGGGACCCGTACAATGGAGGCACTTCGCCTCACATTCTCCCTCGTGCTTTGCTAATCCACATCGACCGCACAGGGAAACTGGTTCTCTGCACTGACGTTTTCCATGCCGATATCCATAACAATTAAAACAGATTAGAGGTCTATAATACGGAATGACTCGTACACTTAAAAAATCTAAAACTATTTTTTCAGGTAGATCAGACCGATTAAAAGTAACAATGACAGACGGAGTTGGAATTTTTGATCCATTTATCGTCTTAAATATTCTCTTTACCTCAACTACGTTCTGTTTGGCTAATTCTTCCTTAAGCTCATCCTCTGAACAATGAAGGAATTCATCGCAAGTGATGACTCCTTTGGAAAAATTTAGCGATCTGTGTAAGGAGAATTGAATTTCATGATTTTCATAAGATTTAATTTTTCCAAGATTAATAAAATCTTTTTCGTTGGAAATTTCCAAAAGTATTATTCCTGTTTTCAAAAATTTAACATTTATATGAGGACCAAAACTTTTTATAAATCTGCAAATTTTAAAAGGGCTGAAATCTCGAAAGGTTTTATTTTCTCTATTGGGAGCTAAGCTCATAACAATAAATTTTTTTGTCCACCGACCGGGTGGTAACTCAAATTTAAAGCTATTTATTGAAGAAACCCCGGGATCCGGGGGTTTAGGTTCTATAATTATATTATTTTCCATATCCATGGAGTAAGATGAACTTTATATTAACAGCACTAAAATAAATTAAATATAAATACAAAGAAAAATGATGAAAATAAAAAATAAAGTGAATTGTTTATAATGTAAAGTCTACTGCCTGAGTGAAGAAGCTGAAGAAACAATTGAAGGCAGCCTCCTGTCCCAACAATGGAGCCGGCTCCTCCTCTAGCTTCAGGTTAGCAAACTTCAATATCAAATATCTTCCCTCATAGGCTATTACTAGGTGAAAAAACTACATAAACTTGATCTAAACACTTAAATGAAACTATTCTTAATAAATATTACAAGAGATTTAAAGAAAAAACCACTTAAAATTGAAAAAAAGAAGCACTAAAAATTAGCAAGCGTCACTAGCAACCAGGGCTAAACAGCTGACTGTAATAAGGCTTTGAAACTTCTTGATAACGATAGATAACTTCTTACTTATTCAACCTTGGGCTACTCGAGTACGTGCAGAGAATAAAAACTTAATCCCTGCACGCTGTCGTTTTCACAACGTCAATTGGTGTAATGTTCCACGATATATTCAACCAGGGCACCATCCCCACAGACAATCAGCCGAAACTTCACGAGCTTCTATCGAATCTGATTATTCCAACACATCTCCGATCCAGGACAGTTTTCACAAACACGACACAATCCACAAAAGAACCGTTAAGCATCGTGACTTATTCCCAACTGTAAAACTGCACGCTTCCCGCCCATCCCCGAAGAGCGTACAAATTGAAACCATTTATTAAGAATAATGAGGGTTGAAGAAGAAACGGCCACTGACGTGATTACCATAAGAACGGACGGAGTCAGTTCGTCATTGGTCCTTTGTCCGTGTCCCAGCACTTAAAGTGGACACATTTCTTATTGACACTCATTTCCCTTTACAAATAACAATAGCGTTCTTATTTTTGGACTCTTTTACTTATAGGCCTGTCTGAGAGTTTGAACTTATCTTTGACTTTCAAATTCCTTATTGAATAGGTTACAACATCGGTTTTATATATAAAGAGGCATGTAGAAGAGAATTTTATCAAAAGATTACTTATATGCAGTGTTCAGAGCACAATTAGACTAAGTCCATTTTTGACATTTTTTGTAATACTGGCATTGAGAAGTATGACTAAAATGGCTATTTTCAGTGCTACAGGAGACTAAGTCCTAACTTCATTATTTTGCCAGTTGTAGCAGTTCTTGCTACACATCTGATAGTAATTCTTATTTGTTTTCAGGTCATAAGTAAGCCAAGTCCAAGTTATAACATGAACAAGGCTACCTAAAAATAATGTCAGTGTTTAGGTTCAAATCATTTTATACAACGTCTCTGCAATAAAAACGCATAATACTCATTTTCTGAAAACTGTATAACAAGGACTATGGTCTAGTTGTGCTCTGAACCCTCCATATATTGAGAGGAGATCGTTGACCGGTGAATTCACGTCCGGGGTTTGGACGTTTGGTACCTTAATAAATCTATATTAAAAGCTAACGTTTCGGCTTAAAATTCAAGCTTTGTTCAGGGCGATCAGAATAGGAGAACTATGCCTCACGCATGTGGAGTCATGTCTAACTTTTCTTCACGTTTTTCAGTAATTATTGCACACCTGACAGGAAAGTTCTACCTTTTCTCAGAGCCCTGAAGAAGCATTTTATTTCAGGCCAAAACGTCAGAAAAAATAAAACTCACTTTCTTATAAGAAATTTCCCCCAAAAAATAGTTCACATTTTTTGGCTATCCTCACACAAAGCCGATAGAAGCATTTAAACTACCGTGCGCCTAGAAAAAAAAATCACGCAAATATCCGCGTTCAGTAATATGATTACGATCAATGTGCCAGTTCTCATCTACCTCTCTGGCAGACAACAACTTTACTATCTGGGTCTACATTTTGGGAGGCTACAACAAGATCTTTACTCTCTTGTCTGCCCATTATGCGCGAAGAACTTGTGAAGGCACGTGAGTCAACATTATTTCGGAAGAGTGTAAGCTTAAAGGCGAAAATCACAAAAATCATAATTATTAAAAGTATACAGTTTACTAATGAACAACAAGAAAACGCAGGAATATGAACAACTGGTTTTTACCTGAATCGTGAGTTATAAAACGTTTCTGTTCAGAACTTGCGGAATGCGTCATCGAATGAAGCACATAAGCGAGTTTTCAGCATTGTAGTGAAGAAGGAAACAATGCTAAAAGCAGTAGTTTTTGGGATGTTTAATTAATCTTTATGTTTAATAAATAAATGGATAAAGAAACAGATTTATTTTTACCCCTGTGGTATTTCCTATTGATTTTAAGCTCGGTGAAGAACGAACAGGAAGAGCGTAAGCCGGCATGGAACGAGGATCCTTCTAATAAACGATTCATTTATGGGAGGGATTTGCTTTACACGGCCTACAAACGCATTCGTCAGCGGGTGAAATTTTAAAAGCGAACAGGTAGGGAACATTATGAATTATTCAGAGGGGGCTGAGTCCGATTGTTACAGTGCTATCCGGGACTACGAGCTAGCTACAGATTATCCCGTAAGCAGATTTAGGCCGAATGTCTAGATTAGCCTACAGCAGGGTCGTATAATCCCTGAAACGCCACAATAACAATAGAAACCGTTTGTTTCCGCAGAATCTAATTGTCCTAGGGAGTATTAAATTTTCAATATCATAACTAGGGAATTCATGTAAAATATAATTCAAGATATGTAGGTACATATATATTAAACTATATATAATGAAAATTTCTAATACAAAATTGAAAACATGTAGTAAAAAATACCTAAAACACTATAAAATATTAAAAAGATAAGCATAAATAATTAGTACGAACTTTATTATAAATGGTTATCATAAATTGTAAGAAAACAATTACAGAAACTCTTTAACATATTAAAAAATAAAGCATAAATAAAAGTTATGAACTCATTTTAAAAGGGGAAAACATATCTGTGATGTATGCAGCGTTATTTGTGGAGTTCTCGATTTCGTAGAAGGTAGAAAAATAATGTCTCTCCACAGTTTTGTTGAAAACATATGTTGGAAATTTCTACCTTTTCTTGAGCGTTTCCTCCGATGCGCCATAGGGGCTAAGAAATAAAATAAAATTGGTTGAAAATTCATTATTTTATATCTCTAGTTCGGAAAATAATACCGAAATTATTCTTTCATTTGTTTTTGAGAGTAGATTGAAGGAATAATACAATTGTTAAACAATAATAGCTACCAGCCACCTTTGATTCTTGCAATTAGAAAAGATACAGTGATCTAGACTCAATGGGTAGAGCATTATTTTCTTTCTTGGTTTCCCCTTTATTTTATATTTTATAAAATATGGACAAATGATAAATTATTGACAAAATATATAAAATAAAAACCTTTTTAAATGCTTTAAAGTCACTTAAAACGTGCAGACTTTCATCAACAATTACGATTTAAGAATCAGAAAATAATATGTAAATACAATAACATGCGTTCCCAAATCATAACTATTATTTACTCTTAGAGTTTATTTATAACTGTGTCAATGTTAAGCCATGAAAAGTCCATTTCGCACGAAGTACATCATAGAAACCCCTTTATTGGTAAGAAACCAACACATTCCCCATATATATATATATATATATATATATATATATATATATATATATATATATTTAATCACTACAATTAGGTAGTGATTAAAACAAATTAATTACTAATGATAGAATTGATACAATTTAAATATATATATATATACATACAAATGGCCCCTGAGGAGGTGGCATAAGGCCACGAAACATGTAGGGCGTATCAAAAATAAAATAGTGCAAGAATCTGGAGTACTATTATTTGGACCTTTGCCATATTTATGAAAATAAATAAATGTACATAAATAAAGGTCACAAATCATGGAATTGAATATAAATATATATATATATATATATATATATATCTAATATATAAAATTCTCGTGTCACAGTTTTCGTTGCCATACTCCTCCGAAACGGCTTGACCGATTTTGATGAAATTTTTTGTGCTTATCCGGTATCTATGAGAATCGGCCAACATCTATTTTTCATCCCCCTAAATGTTAGGGGTAGTCCACCCCTAATTTTTTTTTTTTTATTTTTTAGACAAAATTTTTAATTTCTATTTTTTTATGATACAACATACAAAAATACATACAATCCTCAATTTTCACCCTTCTACGATCAACCCTTATTTTTTAATAGCCATTTTAGTAATTTAATCATTTTTCCTCTCCGGTCGAAAACTGATCAATCGTCATTTAATTAGATCAATTTCCCATTAGATTGGCATTTGCAATGACTATCAACAAATCCCAAGGTCAAACGATGTCTGTTTGTGGATTAGATTTGAGAAAACCATGTTTTTCACACGGACAATTATACGTGGCATGCTCTCGAGTGGGTAAACCATCCAGTTTGTTTGTGTTAGCTAAAGATGGACTAACAAAAAATATTGTTCACGCTATAGCATTAAGAGATTGATATTGTTTAATAGTGTTACTGTCGTAATTGTTTAATTAATGATATATAATTTTAAGGAATAAATTATAATAACTTAAAAATAATGTTTGCCTTTTGTTATTTTTATATTCCCTCATCGTTCACAGCGCTCCATGCTTATTTCACGCATATACCACATTCTTACATACATACAATATACACATTCTAACATACATACATACTTACAATAAGTTTTTTTTTTTTTATTTAATATGTTTATTTAACATCTGTACAATATTTAAGTACATTGGTTAAGTATGATCAGTATATACAGGATCTTATTTATGATCTCACATAATGAAATTTAAAAAAATAAATAAATAAGTAATGATGATAATATATACAAAAATTAATTACAAATAAATAAATAAAAAGAAAAGAAATATGAGAAAAAAAATATATATGATTAATAAAGAAAAAAGGGAAACAACAACATAAAAATAAATTACTAATGATAAAGAAAAAAAAATTATAATAAAAAAAAAAAAAAAAATTAATAAATAAAGGACTTTGGAAGAAGCCAATCAATATTGACACTTCCTAATTGAGAGATTTTATTTGTCCTTTAATTACATAATTGATCACGAGGCCAAGATCTCTTTAGCCTCCTAGGAGGGTTTTTGGGGTGGAATTGAGAGGAGAGGGATTGAGCTCTGGGATTGGGATGGGAAGATAGTTTAGAGTGAAAAGTTAGGAATCGGGATTTTGCAAGTTCTTGAACGAAAGGGATGTTGAGGTCATTATGGAGGGTTTTATTGGAAACGTAGAAAGGAGCATTAACTATTTTGCGTAAGACTTTGGATTGGAATGCCTGTATTCTCTGTATATTTGAAGTTTTGGTTGTTCCCCATAGTTCAAGTCCGTACGTCCAAATAGGTCTGATGATGGTTTTGTATATAGTGAGTTTGTTCTGTGTTGTCAGTTTTGATGAGGGTCCCAATAGTCGTCTTAGGAGTCCATATCTCCTGTTCAGTTCCTGTCTTTTCAGTCGGGTGTGTGGGTTCCAAGTGAGTCTACTGTCCAGTAATAATCCCAGGTAGCGCACCTCATTGGATATAAGGAGTTCGTGGCTGAATATGCAAACAGGAGGACAAGTCCTCTTATTAAGGGTGAATGTTATTTGGCTGCATTTCTCTGGATTCACCTTGATTTTCCACCTGTTGCACCAATCCTCGACAGACTCTAGATGTTCCTGCAGGTGGGAGGAAGCAGTTTCAGGATCAGGGGAGGAGGAAAAAATAGCTGTATCATCAGCATAGGTAGTTAAGTGTGTATTTGGATGGGTAGGGATGTCGGAGGAGTACACAAGGTACAGGATAGGACCGAGGATACTTCCTTGCGGTACGCCGGAGAAGATTGGACGGGAATGAGACAATGTGGAACCAGATCTTACTTGGAAGGAGCGGCTTGATAGGTAGGACTGTAGGATTAGGAAGTATGTGTGGGGAAGTATGCGCCGTACTTTGTATAATAACCCCGGGTGCCAAACACGATCGAACGCTTGGGCGACGTCGAGAAAGGCACTCGTGCAGTAATTTTTACATTCAAGCGCATAGGAAATGGTGTCTACGACGCTAAAACATTGTTGGATGGTTGAGTGCTGAGAGCGAAAACCAAATTGGTGATCAGGCAAGGAATTGGGAGGGATCGTGGACAGAATTCTTTTTAGGAGGAGTTTTTCAAATATCTTGGACATAATGGGAAGCAAACTGATAGGACGATAGGAAGCTGGAATTTTAGGTGGTTTCTGAGGTTTGGGTATAAGGATTATGACGGAGCCTTTCCATGGGTTGGGGAAATGGGTAGTTCTAAGAATTGAATTAAAGATTTAAGTAAGGAAGGTAATTGCTTTCTGGGGTAAATTTTTTAGGATTGGAGCTGTTATGAGGTCATGACCAGGAGATTTTCGGGGAAGATGTTTGATAATATATTTAACTTCTGAAGGGTGGAATGCTTTAGGAGGAAGAGATAAAGGAAGAGGGCTGTTAAGGGTATCGAATATTTCTAATTCGTGGGAAGAGTTTGTTTCAGGGTGAGGTGAAAAGATTGATTCCAGGTGGGAAGCAAATAGTTCGGCCTTATCTTCATCGCTTCTGGCCCAACTTCCGTCACTGCGCTGGAGAGGTTGGGGAACAGTAGGGAATTTAAGGATTTTGCGGGTGGCTTGCCAAAGGGAATTATCTTCGGTGGTAAGTGACTGCAGGTAGTCATTGAATGATTCGGATCGGAATTTGGATAATGCTTTTTTTAGGAGTCGGGTAAGTCTATTGAAGGAGGTGTGGTCAGATGGATAACGGGTTCTCTGCCAGCGAGCCCTTGCTTGGCGCTTAGCTGATAAGAGAGTGAGGATGTGGTCTGGTAGTTGGAGTTTAGGACGGAAAGGAGGACGTGTTGTTGGCCTGCTGGAGTTCAAGGCGCAGTCCTGTATCGCTTTCGTGAACGTCAAAACAGCATCGTCCACGTCAGATGAGGATTTCAGAGGTATATTGAGGTTTATGGATTGAGATAGTTGTTGCCGAAATAACTCCCAGTTGATCGGCCCTTGAATAAGAGAGGGATTTCGGGAACGTGGTAGAGGAAATGTATTGAGGACAAGTAGGACGGCTGAGTGATCTGATGAAAGTTCGAGCAGTGACTGAACTGAGTATGATATTCCTCTTAGACCAGAAGTGATGAAAAAGTCGACCAGGTCAGGAGTGCGAGAGGGATCGGTTGGCCAGTATGTAGGAGAATCAGGGGAAATAGTGTCATAATTTTGGGAATGAAGGATGTCATACAGAATTCTGCCACGAGGATTGGTTAGACGGCTTCCCCATCTGGGATGTTTCGCATTGAAATCAGCCCCTATGAGGAAGTGAGGACCGAAGGATTGGAATAGAGTGAGGAATTCAGGTTGGTAGATGGTGTAGTTCGGGGAAAAATACGCAGCCGAAACAATCATATTGAAGGAAGAAAGGGAAAGGGAGATTGAGCTTACCTGCATGTTGTCTGTCGAGAGAGAGGAGTGTGAAAAGTGAGCCAAAGAACTTTTCACCAAAACAGCAGCTCCATGCCGGGAATCGGAGGGATGATCTGCCCTGTAGCACGCATAGCCTGGGATTGAAAAGTAGTTTGTGGTAAGTAGGTGTGTTTCTGTAATCAGTGCGATGTCGATGTTCTTTTCTGTGAGTAGGAGTTCGAGCTCGAGTCGTCGTGAGATAAGTCCGTTAGCATTCCATAGGATTATGGTGAGGGGAGTGGGATTGGGGGATATCATTTTAGGAGCTTTGGAAGAATGTCAGAAATTAGGGAGGTCATGAGGGAGATGAGGGGAGTTAATAACGTTTCCAATTTGTTTAAAAATGATGAAAACAAGATAAAGGGATCTTGGGGTGTAGGAGTGGGAGGAACTGCTTTAGGAGTTGAAGGAGTGGGTTTTGTGGGATTTTGTTGTGCGGAAGTGGTTGGAGGTTTTTGTTCAGGGTTAGGATTGGGAAGTGGATTTAACTGCACCTTCTTCTCCTTGGAGGAGAGAAGAGAGGCGTAAGATGCGTTTGGCCTTCGGATTGATGCGATGGATGATGTAGAGGGCTGCTGTGGCTGAGTGCGTCGGTCCTCTTTAGCGGTGGTTGCCGGAACCTGGTTCTGTCGAGATGCGCTGGTTGCTCTTTGTCGTTGAGCTCGAAGAGTTCTAAGAGCCTTATAGACCTCACATCCTTTGTAGTTTGCAGGGTGGTTCTTTCCGCAATTGGCGCAGGATGCTGGTTCTTCGGTTGGTTTCGAGCAGTCTTCGGATTTGTGCTGTTCGCCACATTTTACACATTTAGGTGCGTGGCTGCAGTAGCCTTTGGTGTGGTTGTATTCCTGGCATTTATGACACTGCAGCAATTCATTCCGCCGGCGGGGCTCCTCAACTGAAATCTTTGTGTAAAGTAGAAATTTTACTTTAAAAATTTCTTTACTTTTCTCGGTCTTCTCCAAGTCTACGAAGAAAAGTGGGAGTTGGGCTTTTGTCGTAGGGTGACGAACATTAATAACTCTTTTTGCGTTGTAGCCTAGCTCGCTTAGCGCTGATACGATGTCTTCGGGAGGAGTGGTTTGGTGCAGGTTTCGGATCACTACTCTGTATGCTTTTTCTTCAGGTAGCTGATAACAATGAAAGTCAGCTTCCATCTCTTTGAGGCTTCTGATAATAGCCCTGTAGGCGTCGCTGGTGTTAGAGCTGATGACTATGTCATTGAAACGTGCTCTGCACGTGAACGATTTGTCACCAGCGGCTTGGCTAAGTTGGGCACAGAGGGATTTGTAATTATTTATTTTGCGAACATAAATGTTAGGTGGCTTATGGTTCATGTTTTCGACTGGTGAGGTAATTTTATTGATTTTTGTTGCATTTTGTTCTTCTGCTGTTTTAATTCCTCGTTGCTGCTTGGCTTTGGGTGATAGGTTGGTCGATGTTTTCTTACGTAGACGTTTTCGTCTCCCCAGCGTAAAGTTTTCACCATCGTGTGTAGAAGTGGATTCTATAAATGTGAGTTGTTGTTCACTATCCATAGTCGTGGACATTGTGATTTAAAAAAAAAAAAAAAAAATGAGAAAAAATAATAAAAAAAAAATATATGTAAATGAACGGGGACTCGAACCGCTGACTGTGGATCAGGAGTCGAGAACTAACGCTCTGAGCCAAGCTAGCTGGCTGATAGCTGACAGTCAAGAGACAGTGTTGGCGGGACAAAGTATCTTCCACTCTGCAGGGGCTCCTATAGGCACCAGGAGCGGGTCACCACAGGCAAGCCCCCCACCACTAGGCTTACAATAAGTAAGCTATTTTTCGTCTACACTAGAAATTACTAGGAAATTACTTAATATGGCAAAACAACGTTTGCCGGGTCAGCTAGTATATATATATATATATATGTACTTATTTGATGTAATCAAAACTTTTATGGGACTCTATTTGACACCATAATCGTACTAAGAAAGATTTATTCTGTAAAAATAACCATCAGACGGTTGTTACATGGTGAAGTTTAAAAATTTCAAATCGATCACGACCTGAAGGTGTGTTATTTTATTAATAATGATTGTATTCGTGATTGGTGAATATTTTCTGCTAATTAACTAAAATTATTTTGACAAGATACTTACTCAAAATTATTTGCCCTTCAATTTTTTTTTTTGTTTGCGTCCAATTATAAATGACAACGTTCTGTGTGACATTTTTTTTCCTTTTATTTTTTATTTATTTTTTTTTTTTTTGCAGGTAAATGCCGTTTTCTTGTCAGTTTAGTCAGAACTAAAGCCTTCACTTTTTTTCAAATAAAAGCCCCTAACCCGAGTTGGACTCGACCCCTTAGGCAGGTACTGACTACGCCTTATTACTCACGGCCACTGGACCTCCAAAATTGTTAAGTTTTTCGATTCATTACATTTTCTGTAATACTCGTGATTTTTCAACGCCGAAGGACGTGGGGCTGGAGGAAAAAGGGTCCAAAATCAATATTGGAACAGCCAGTTTAGTTTTCGCGCTAGTGTTGTCATAGATGGTAGTTCAGACTCATTTTTATAATGGATTCTTAAGTATTATGAAAGAGAACTTAAGTTCATGTTATTTCAAGCACTCTGTTTTTTTTGTGTGTGTTTAATTTTAATTAAGCCAGTCTCAATTACAAGATAAACTATGGTCCTAATAAACCATTTTACTGCAGCCTGTAATAAACCTGTTTATATAGAGGGTTGTAGGCCATCAGGGTGTCATAATCTAACTCTCGGGCACATAGAGCTGACATTTAATAAGAGAGTATTTGTGTAGGCTAGCCTATATGTGATAATAGCGGCATCTGATTATGTTGCTCCAACAGGTATAATAGACGTAGACGTAACTAAACAGATGCACCCAATCAGTATAATACGGCTTCAGCCTCGTGGAATGTTCTGCGCCCCGATGTATTCAACCAAACCCCTCCACCAACAGATTAACTACCATTCATCGTTCAATTTGTATGGTAAATGTAATTTCCGACGGCAATTATGAAGGTTCATATTCCTTATGGTCCCTTCATTAGCCGTCATGGATATTTGATTTTTTCAACGATTGCGAATGAGAAAGGTATCAAGTGTCCCTTGCATACTTCTGCTAGGAAGGGCTTGGTGGTTTTATATACACGTCTACTATGTTTTCCTGGTTAATCATTGCCAATGAAGGTTTTTTACAAATCAAGATCATGAATATAATTGATGAAATCCTATGAAAACTTTTTGATTCTTTTCTACAGCAAATGCCCTTTCATGAGTAACTTTACGTTTAAGAAAATTAGCAAAATAAGTCTCATCTGATTATCGTGACTGGTTTTATCCGTTTCCGAGAGACTCGGAATTTAAATTGTAGGATTACAATCCAACTGAAATAAATAATTTGTATATGTACAAAGAACATTGACTTAAGAAGTATCGGACGAATCTTACAGAATCCAGGTGGCAGCATGGTGTTTTCTAGTCCACGTTTGGTGGCAAGATAATACACTTGTATGACAGCTTTATGTGTCCAGTCTATTTCATGCGTTTTTATGCATTTCTTTGCCAATTTCTGACAAGAGCTGGAGAAGGATCACTCTCCTCCAAGCTCAAGCGAATGCTAGATAGTATAATTTTTGATTAATATTAATCTTACGCGTTAGTGTGACATCGGAGCACCGCTTGCATTGCTTCCGATGTCAAGGTCTGGAAACTATTCCCTCTGGAGCAGACCTCTCTCCAGATTCGTGCATGCCTAGAAGGGGCTTTTATTTCACCACTTTGTGTGGGTTGTGCGTTTTATACCTACAGACAAGTAGAGCACTCAGGGCAGCTGATCCTTTCGGTGTACTGTCGGTGACCTTATGTCAACACAAGTGGTTACTGCACTGTGTGTGCGGTGTACTGTTACTCGGGAAGGGACGGTCGTAAAGCCCCAAGCAACTACACGCATCAGTCGCTCCCTGTCTTTTCTTTTGATTATTGGTTTTATAATATTAT
>OX328125.1:33732603-33961448 GCA_946811695.1 Gonocerus acuteangulatus
TTTAAGAATAAAGTTTTGATCCGGGTAAGAACCTTCTTAATTTTTGATTATTTTGAAAGACGTTTTCGATTTTGTTTAGGGTCTTTAGAGTGTGTGGGGAGGGTTAATATTATTATTTTTAGCTTTTTCGGAAATATCATTTTACTTGATTTTTTTAACAATATTCCAAATAATGCTTGTATATAAATTGACTGTGTGAATTTGACTTGTCCACTCAACCAATTAAGAAGATTCACACAAAATTAAAAATGTATGGACCTTAATGTGAAATTTAAAAAATTATAATAAACCTTAACACCTCTTAATTTAAGATGCCTGTGGATAAACCTAATCAGGTTCAAAACGTCGCAAATATAAGTTAAAGTTTTAAACAATTTTCCTGCCAGTTACATCAAATATAAAAATTAGTATTAAATTCGTTAGGTAGCAATCTTCTTACATGTAAATTCAATTTTATGGGCTTACAGATGTTCATTGTATACGTGAGCATGTTACGTTAGGAATCATATGAAACCATTTTTCTGAAGAATTTGTCAGAATTTTCGCTTTGGTTACTCCGGCGAATTGACTCGATACATTTTCAGTTTATTCCTAGTTTGAATATCATGGAAACTAAGAGGTACACATTTTGGTTGTGTTTCGAGTCAAGAAATTATTAGCGGAAAAAAATTATAAACAGACATGAGTAATTTTGAGATTTTAGTATATTTTGTTTCATACATCGAATACGGATGGGAAATCGAAGTAGTGAGATACGATTCGAAAGCATACAAAATTTTCAACAGAATCGGTTCCTACGCAATTTTCGCGAAGTCGGAGCAATCGTTGCTTAAACCTCCGCTTATAATGGCATACTGTGAGCTTCCTAATCATGATGGTGCAAAAAACCTCGCTTTGATTCGAGATCTCATTGAAGTAGGTTCTGCATTTTTCAAGAAATATCAAAACAAAATATTAATTATTTCCCTACAAAACTTTCCAAATGACGCCGGTGATAAGACGAAAACCGGGACCTTGAGTTGAGTTATTGTGAATTATTGAAAGTTTGCCAGTTTTTTCCAATGTACTGGATTTCACTATAAATACTTTTTAGAAAATTAGCCCCTTAACAGGCCTCGAGGGCCCTGAGGGGCAAATACTATTGAGGTATCTGATTCATGACCATACGGCACACTAGGGAGATAGTGTGGTCAATACTATGTTCTGGCCGCCTGATTTTACCATTTGCTGCTTTCACTGATAGAGTCATTAGCACCAAGGCACCCATTAATAAATTAACTAAAGGCTGGGTTGGCCTAGGGACGTTCAAGGAGGCCGAATCCAACCCACGGACGAAGACACTAGAAGATAAAAATCATTAGTGCTTGTTCAGGATTTGAACTCAGGTCCTCCAGCTATTAGTCAAGTGCTTTACCACTGAGCTTATCTCCCCCCCCCCCACTATAAATAAATAAACCACATATTTGTTACTGAAACGGTATCCACACAACAAAAAAAAAAGCTTGACTGTCATATTTTGTCCGCTAAAGTCAATATTATGAAGAGCCTCGAGTGGTGTTTGGCCTTTCGACACACTTGTAAGCCAGACATCGAAAATAAACCTCCTCTCAAGTGTGTTGGTTAACCTATAGATATTCTCATTTAAATAGGGCACTCTCTACCAATCCCGAAGAATATATTTACCTAACTTTCATTAGCTCATAATGATAACCAATCATAATAATAATAAATCACTTAAAAATAAAAATAAAAATACTCATAGAAATTTTAATGGCTAAGGTTAACACTCCGTGACTAATATTGCAGGTTCGATTCCCGCTACGGTAGGTGGATTTTATTTCGAAAATGTGTGTATACATGTATCATTATGTTTAGAGTGATATATATATATATATATATATATATATATATATATATATATATATATGCGTGTATATACATGAGTGTTTCTGATTGTCTGTAATCATGTTATTTATTTATTATTAATTTTATGAAACGCTTCTTTGGCGCTGTAATAATGTAAATACATACATATGTGTTCTAGGGTTGTGACAGTTTTTTTTTCTAAACACTGCATTTCTTTAAATACATTATTCCAGACACTATTTAACATAATAATATAGTATTTCTATTAAAACTGGATGAGGGCGATGAAGACCAAGTATTTCTCTATTCTTAAAACCAAATCCACGCCCTCTTTCTATCGTGGGCTAGAAAAAGGTTGTGATTTTTATACAAGACATCTAAAAAAATCATTGGAGCATATACGTGAAAACGTGACTCCCGTACTAGATAGACTTTCAGTCTATTAAATAGTCTTGCAGTCATTTATTTTTGACTGCAGACTACATGACAATGAAAAGATCAAATTCATCTGCCCCTTATATAAAAAGAAAGGAACTGGTCGATTTCTAAGAGGGCGATTCTCATGAAATACTTTGATGATTTTGATACATTTATTAGTTCAAAAGATTATCGAGAACTTTAAAATATTATCTGCATATTCAGCGCGCTATAATTTTTATTTTTATTTTGGATATTCTGCATTATCTGATTATTTATTTTCGCAAAATGTTATTTTCTCTATTAACCCTTTCCGCACCCAGAAAGGTGCACGATAAAGGGTCCTCCTCAATAGATAGGCTACTCAAGCTGACCCTCGGCCCCTTGTTACAAGATTCTTGTTCCACTCTCGCCTCTACTTTGAGCAAGCTCCTCGACGAATTAAAACTCATATTTTATAATTTTGATTATTGTTTTGTTTACCATCATCTTTAAATGTTCTTTATCTTGAATAATTTTGGGGTTTAAGTTTAATATCGTTGTATAAAAAAAGTTATACCTTATGGGTATAAAAAAAACTAAAGAAAACTGTTTCTACAATAATAAACAAGTGAAAAATATACTCAACTAGCTGACTACCTGTGCTTCACCACGGCCGATAAGTAGTTTTTATATTACGTTAACTAAAGTATGATCAAAATGAACGCTACTACATAATTTTGTTTAGCTTATTATTGCACGAAATTTAGAGTTACCCAGGAAACAACATGTTAAGGTAACCGTGCTTGTTTCCGTTAGGCATTAAAAAAACAAAATGCAACAACCACTTAAAAAAAGTCCGTCTCACAGGACTGCATCATCTTAGCGCGGTTCCGTTCATATCCCTAGTCTAATTTGGAAAGATTAAAATAGAAGCAGTTATTATTTTGGTTCCACCAGTCTTTTTTTTAAAATTAATTATTATAATGGCGTGTCAACCCTTAAGGTCACTAACGCCATTCCTGTGAGTAGTAAAGTCTTGAAAGGTCATGATTTACAATCTTACCTGGAAGGGTCCGCTACACTAGAAACAGACCCGCTAGTGACAAGGTCTTGGAATCTTGGAAATCTATATTTCTAACAATAAATTGTTTTAGTTATTTTACTTAACAAGTTTCATTGTCAAATACATTATCCAACTATAAGCAATTAAAAAATAACAAGAAATAAAACAGACAAAAAGAACCATTGGAATAAACGAAATCAATTAATTTAAGGCTTTAAGCACTTTTTTCTCCGATTGACATCGCCTAATTAAAACTTTCTTCAGAACCTTTTTTGTAGAGCATTTAGTAAGCTTCCGATTGGTAATCTTCCGCTTCACAAGATTGTCAACGGTTTTCGAGATACTAACGAAATTATACAAAGTTACCAAAACTTTTTTTGTCTGTTAATAAAATATTTTATTCTAACCCTTCCTTTACTCTAAACGTAACAAAAATTTCAACATATTAGTATTGATGAAACTCGAACATGCAGAAAATGTTTCAACTGTATCCCATAATTCTAAGTACCAAAATCAAAGACAAAGAACCCTCCCTAGGAAGGACGCTAGCCAGTTGAAAAGCTATATATCTTGGAAATCCATATCTCTAACATTAAATTGTTTTTCTTATTTTTCTTAACCTGTTTTATTTTCAAATACATCATCCAACAATAAGCAATTAAAAAATAACAAGGAATAAAAAACAGATAAAAAGAACAGTTCGAATAAGCGAAATCAATTACTTTAAAGTTTTAAGCTCTTATTTCTCCGATTGACATCGCCTAATCAAAACTTTGATTAGAATCTTTTTTTAGAGCATTTAATAAGCTTTCTAATGGTATTCTTGCGTTTACCAAGATTTTCAACCTTTTTCGAGATATTAAGGAAAGTAAACAAAGTTACTAAAACTTTTTATGTCTGTTAATAAAATATTTTATTCTAACCCTTCCTTAACTCCAAACGTAACCAAAATTTCAACATAATAGTTTTGATGAAAGTAAAACATGCAGAAAATGTTTCAACTGAATCCCATGATTCTAAGTACCCAAACCAAAAACGGTATTCAAAAAATATTTTTCCAATTTTCTCGAAAACGGTTAAAGCTATCGCCTTGAAAATGGTTTCATTCGTTTTCCTAGCCCAGGAATCATATAAAACGAGTACTTAGAAGCTTATGAACTCAAAAACGTAAGCGTTACGATTTTTTTTGCGCGAATTTCGCCCCAAACGCCATCTTCCAGTAGGTGGATTTTGCTGGTTAACGAACTTGACCTTTCAAATTGGACGAAGGATTTTTGTACTAAATTTCATCAAAATCGGACCATTCGTCTTCTATCTAGAGAGCGAACAGACAAATATATATATATATATATATATATATATATATATATATATATATATATATATATACAAATTTGAACCACCGTTATTTTCGGTCTCTATTGGTTCTGAAACGCGAAATTTTCTAGTCGGCACTTCCGGATTGTTTCATTGTATCAACCCTATAAGCGGGGTTCCTCCCTATGGGGGAGGGAGGAACCGCGCTAAAAGTTAAGTAAAAACAGACAAATAAACGTCAAAAAGAATAAAACTAACAACTTTGAAGTTTTAAGGCCTCATCTCTTCGATTAACATCGCCCCACGGAACATTACAACTGAATCTTTTTTCTAGCGAATTTAGTAACCTTTCGAATAGACGCCTTTCTCATCCACTTTTTTGATATGTGACTTTGGACACAACACCGGTGGATTAAAAAACTTCGTTTCATTTATGTACGCCTATATTGCTCACACGGTCAAAAACTTTATTCAAATACCCTATACTGGCAGGCAGTAATACTAGATGTACACTGCGGTAACGACAGATAGCTCTTAAGTCAGAAATGAGAAGATAAGGGTCTTTTTGCGAAGAGCACATCCAGTTATTTGTGAAGTATCTGCAGTGATTATAACAGTGATTCATCGCACGAGGATAACTCATTAGCTTTTCTATTGGCCTATTCCTATGGGCAATTCTATTGGTTGCTGCTGGTAATAAAGTAACCTTTAACATTCAAGGTATTCCAACTCCCAAAAATTAATAGAATTGTATTAATTTTAGTGAGATGGATTCTGCTTGAGCGAGCGTAGCGAGCGGAAACGCATAGCACTTATGCCCATAATGCGAAATAAATATAAAATATAAATATGTTATAGAACCACCAGACATAAAAATCAGCGAGGAGGCCCCTCAAATTCAAAATTTCCATTGATTTTTATGATATTAACCTTTTTAATAATAAATATTGCTTGTTGAAATATATTCTGCTTATTTTCATTTTGTTGTACAAGCCTAAAATATTACTTACAAAAACAAGTTATCTAAGGGTTAGTTAGAAACCATATTATATAAATATAGTACTTCAGAAAAGTTACTTTTACTTGTGATAGCAGTGATTTTAAATTCTTTTTATTACTATATTAACTTTTATTAGCTACTATGTTTACTATATAATATGGTTTCTAATCTTAGATAACCTGTAAAGAAGAAACCTGCAAAGAACCTGTAAGCTAATCATTAAGTACCAAAATCACCGTTTAAAATCCCGACAGATACTTCAAAGTAACTGGGTGTGTTAAAAGGCCTGAAGATATACAGGGTGTCCCAGTATATGTGTCCACCCCCTTTTCCTCCTAGAGTTGTTGGGATTTCGAAATGAAACTTCGTAGGTCTTAGTTATGTTGTATGAGGTTACTTTTGAAGGTTTAGTTGACTTTGTAACATTCTCCAGTTTTACTCCAGCGCATCTAGCTCTTGATTTTCCAATGGCGGTAGGTATTTTTTATGGCGAATTCTGATAGAAAATTTAATTTTAAGACTAATTTATTCCGAGACATCTTTTAATCCGACGCACCGTTTGCGCGTAAAACGCAAAAAACTGAAAAATATCGCCCTTTTGAAGACAAATTCCTATTTATCACTGAAACCAAGCTTTGTACGTAAAAACACCTCAATGTAAACGTTGTAGCCTATTAATTTTCCTTCCAGATGATATCAAGATCAAAGTTGTAGATTAAATATTTAACGGGGTATTATGAATGAAAACAAAGGCAATTTTTTTTTTTTTTTAGTTTTATGATATAATAATTTCATATGGAAAAATAAATTTATTCTGTTCTGTTTTATAATAATTTTTATATACTTTTTTTCATAAAGTAAATAAGTACTTTTTTTTATTGTTTATGTCAGCTAATTTTTTTTCTATTCATATCGATTTTCTGAATTGTTACTTTTTTAAAACTTTTAAGGTATATTTTTCATACATAATATCCCGTTAAATATTAAACCTACATCTTTGATCCTGGTATCACCTGAAAGGAAAATTAATAGGCTACAACGTTTGTATCGAGGTGTTTTTACGTAAAAGGCTTGGTTTCAGTGATAAATAGGAATTTGTCTACAAAAGGGCGATATTTTTCAGTTTTTTGCGTTTTACGCGAAAACGGTGCGTCGGATCAAATGATGTTTCGGAATAAATTAGTCTTAAAATTAAATTTTCTATTAGAATTCGTCATAAAAAATACCTGCCGCCATTAGAAAATCAAGAGTTAGATGCGCTGGAGAAAAACTGGAGAATGTTACTAAGTCAAATAAACCTTTAAAAGAAACCTCATGCAACATAACTAAGACCTACCAAGTTTCAATTAAAAATTCCACCAACTCTAGGAGGAAAAGGGGGAGGACACATATACTGGGACACCCTGTATAATGCAAGAGAAACGAATAGCTCTCCACGACTATAGAAGTCAACGTTATGTGGAGCCTGTCTTTTCTCCGACTTGTACAGAAGTCAGGAGTACACAGGGCCCAGTTGCACTCGCTTGCTGGAGCAGTCAACGGTAGAGAAAGGGTTGAACTGAATAGTTTTTATTATTTTTTATCGTTTCAATATTACATTATAACTGTTTTTGATATTTAACCTCACTCATTGTACCTTTTAAACTTAATAATATCTAACTTTCCATTTAACATAAATAAATAAAATTCATGTAGTATTACAAACATGAAACATGGATACAATTAATGTCCATATTGCAGGGTTACTATAATGTGGGTTGGGGGGGGGGGGGAAGTAGTTGCTATTGTTGTTGGGGTAAATTAAATAAGAGAGATATATAGCATTACCTGTTACTGGCCTATAGCCTAGCCTTTCTAAAGAGGGTGTCCAATCTCGAAGCTCCACTCATCCCCTTACTGTAAGGTATAATTCTATTGGTCCAAGAAGGGATTCTCCTCCCTTTCACCATCCCCCTCTCCTCTACCTTTAGCTTCTTTTCAACACTCCTCATCCTCAATTTATCAAATGTCAACCCTCATTTATCCAGGATTTCTTACCCGATAGCACTCCTCTCCTTCCTTCTTTGCTCAGGGATTATCCGGACTCACATATTCCCGTCTGGTCAGCCTTATGCTTCCCTTATGTCTTCTTTCATTCTTTATTTTCATTTATTTCTGGAAGCTAGACATGATCTTAAAAATAAAAAAATAAATAAACACACACATATATATATATATATATATATATATATATATATATATATATATATATATATATATATGTACGTACATACATACATACAAGGTGGTCCCGAAGGAAATCGCCATACTTGATACTTGAGGTGTGTGTACTCCGACTAAAGTGTAGTTGAATGCCACCAAGGAGAAATTTTTACTTGCTTTATTTCCCTGGATATAGGGTTTCCGTGATTTTTTTTTTTTTTTTTTTTTTTTTTTTTTTTTTTTTTTTACCATTTTTGCGCTATTTGTCGTCCAAGCCATAGATAAAATTTAATTTCGATAAATTCCAATGTGGATTCAGGACAAATCATTCGACAACCGACCACATCGTTAGAATAGAAAACTCTATTCTTAACGCATTTACAAATAAAAAATCCCTCCTAGCAGTCTCATTTGACATAAACAAAGCCTTTGACACAATCCGGCAAGATGTTATCCTCTAACAACTCTCTGAATGGGGAATACGAGGAAAACCTTTGGCATTTATTGCTGGGTTTCTCTCCAGAAGATCTTTCACAGTAAGGAATGGCAACTCTTTCTCCGATATATATCAACTAGAGACGGGAGTACCTCAAGGGGGCGTACTAAGTACAACTCTATTTATCATTGGAATGAATACAATTGTCGAATACATACCCCCTGACATTGAATATAGCCTGTATGTTGACGATCTTTTAATATTCTACACTTCAAAATCCACTGAACAAGCCCAAGACCGAATACAGTTCTCGACAACCAAAACAAAATCTATATTATTTACAAAGAAAAGACGGAACATAGACTACCAACTTACTATGTACGATACAGACATTACAAAAACAACAACAATAAAATTTTTAGGACTTCATTTTGACAAACACCTCACATGGGTTCCCCACTTAAAAGAACTTCTCGTTAAATGTAAAAAATCTCTGCATATTTTGAGAGTTCTAGCAAACACTAAATGGGGTGCAGACAGAAAAGTACTGCTAAACTTTTATCGATGTTACACCAGGTCCCTTCTGGATTATGGATGCGTAGCATACTCATCTGCCAAGCCCACTACACTGGAAATGCTTAACACAATATCAAACACAGGACTACGTCTAGCACTGGGTGCCTTCAGATCAAGCCCAATATGCAGCCTGAACGTAGAGGCAGTAGAACCTCCACTAGTGATCCGAAGAAAATACTTAATTGCAAAGTATTACTACAAAATTAAGTCTCTCCCTCAGCCATCCTGCACAAGGGATATCATAGAAAACCCTAATATTAATCAATACCAAATAAATAACAAGCATGCCCGACCTCTTGCTATATGAAGCTTAGAAATAGAGGAGATTACAAATCTACAAACAGAACCAATACAGAAACAGACCATTTCACTCACTCCTCCATGGCTCATTAAATTCACAATAGACACATCCCTCTCCAAGTACAAAAAGTCAAACATATTATCCAAACATTTATGCAAAACTAACTTCTTGGACTTCTTAAATCGACAAACTAACTACATCCTTGAATACACCGATGGTTCAAATACAAAACACGGCATTGGATCGGCAGCTATTGTAAATGGCACTATCTACAAGCAAAAACTCCCGGCGCTGTACAATATACTAGAAGCTGAACTCCATGCAATATTTCTTGCCCTCACTAACACTCCTCCATCACAACACACAAACATTATCATCTGTACAGATTCTCTCAGTTCACTACACATATTACAGAACTTATACAGTCAACATCCCAAAGCAATCCAAATCAAACAACACATCTACAATTTACAACTTTCAGGCATACATACAACAATATATTGGCTGCCAGGACATGAAGACCTAGGACTTAGTACGACTGCAGACGAACAAGCAAAATTGGCTACTCAAGACTTAACAATTCAACCACTAGACATTTTTTACCAAGACCTTACGAGACAGGCTAAACACCAAATCACAAACAAATGGCAAAATTACTGGACAAACCTATCTACCAACAACAAACTGCGACAAATAAAACGGAACATCGCGGAATGGCCTTCCAGTCACAGACAAAACAGAAGAGAAGAAGTAGTACTAACTAGACTCAGAATTGGACATACACGAATAACACACGAGTACTTAATGACTAAAAAAGAAAAGCCTACATGTAAAATCTGTAACACCGAACTAACCGTAAAACACATACTAACAGAATGCCGACAACGTCAAAATCTAGACTTACCGTATGACATGACCGAATTACTTACTGACAGCAGTCCACACATACCAGCAATCCTTACACACCTCAAAACTATTAACATGTATGGAAAAATTTAACACTTTCACCCCCCCCCCTTTTTTTTTTTTTTTTTTTTTTTTTTTTTTTTTTTTTTTTTTTTTTTTTTTTTTTTTTTACCCCATCTCAATACTATATTCAAACAATTGCAATAAAAAACATAAGGAAGGTATTAGGCCACTTGGTAAACTGTAAATAACGATAACATGTAATTAATGAATTAGTAACTATGTCTAATTGTGTAATCACAAACAGCTGTGCGCGAGTGTGAAAAGTACATGAATACAGTTACTAAGGAGAAATTTATTATTTTTCTTCAAGAACGTGGAACCAATTAAAGCAAAAGTCTTACAAACAAGTGCTTCTTTAACTTCAAAGTTAAGTGAGTAAACGTTTTTCATCAAGTAATAACTCTTCTTCAGAAAAATATAGTCATGGAATCGCTTGTACACATAACCTCTAATGTTGAACAAGATACACCTTTATGCTCCAGCGATTTCGCTGTAGTTTTAGATACTGTAAAAGGCATAAAACAAGAAGAGTACCTATTGAGTTTGGCAGATATTGTTGATACTAAACACATTAAATTTGCTTCCTATATTTCAGGAAGCAGGTGTTGTGTACATTTCAATAGTAAGAAGGAAGTAGATAAATTAATAGAACAACAATGTAAGATCCGTGGACATGATATTTTATTAAGGCGTTTCGTAGAGGCAGGAAAAAGGATAGTTTTGTCTAACGTTTTTCCAGCAATTCCTAATAAAGCCATAAAAGAAGCATTGAAGAAGCTAGGGATAGAAATAGTTTCGCCTGTCAAATGTTTAAAAGCTGGCCTTCATGATCCACGGTTAGCACATGTACTCAGTCATAGAAGGCAGCTGTTTATCAATCCTAAAGGCATTGAAAAGCTACCTTCTTCGTTGGTTATCAATGTGGCAGATAAACAGTGGAAAATATTTATTGACTCAGGTAAAATCAGCTGTTTTATTTGCAAAGGGCATCATTTGGCTGCCGTATGTCCCGAAGCTTGTAAAAATCAGACTGAAAATAACCAAATACGCGTAAATACTGTTCAAGGCTCATCCAAAGCCTTTAAAAAAGAATCTAATGGCCTCAACAAAGTCTCCAACCTGCATCGAGAACCAAATGAAATTATATCTTCTTCCTACAATACAGAAGACAGTTCTACTTGTTCTACAGCTCCATTTTATGATTCAACTCACCAAATGCTTTTACCCTTCGAAAACAAGTGTCAAAAGTTTCCTACTTCTACGGTAAACCCGAAGCCAATAGAATATGAAACTGGAACTGAGGGTGTACCGAATGAAAATGGAAAAATCGACGAATTCCTGAGGTCTGTGGAACTCGTATTTCAAAGAATGGACAATTTAGAAAAACTGGCCTTGTTATCTGTTTCCAATCCCAACATTCCCGTTGCAGCTGAACCTCACCCTCAACAAGATAATGTTGTTGCTAGTGAAGAAAGGATGGTGACAGCAGAAGATCCGGAAGAAAAGGATAAGGCAGTACTGACTGGTCGAAGTGAAGAGCCGCCCAAGAAACGGAAAAGTACCAAATCATCGAAAGCGAAAAATAAGAAATCTCTGGGAAAAATACCAGAACCTCGAGGACGGAACGTAAACATTAAGAAGACGTAGACAGTGTACCTAATCTTTTGTAAATAGCTCGGCTATTTTCAAAACATTATTTTTCCATACTAGCTTTTAATGTTTATGATAGCAAGCAATCAGTAAATAGCACAGCTGTAAATTGTAGATACTCCCAGGATTCTAGCCATTTTGATAAATTTATTTTATTTTATTTTTTTGTACAAGGTTTTGTATATTTAATTTCACAATTTTTTATATTTTGTACTAGGTTATTCAAATTACTGTTATTTGAAAACTAAAATTTATTATTTGAGAGGAGATCGTTGACCGTTGATGATGCAAGGTAGGGATTGTCGGGGTTCGGTCACTGCTACTTAATAAAACTACATTTTATCATAAAAATGGTTTTATTGTGCCGACGTTTCGGCTTGAACTTCAAGCCTTCATCAGGGCGATGGGAAGATAGAGAACTATTCCTCACAAATGCGGGATCATTTCTCGAAATGATCCCGCATTTGTGAGGAATAGTTCTCTATCTTCCCATCGCCCTGATGAAGGCTTGAAGTTCAAGCCGAAACGTCGGCACAATAAAACCATTTTTATGATAAAATGTAGTTTTATTAAGTAGCAGTGACCGAACCCCGACAATCCCTACCTTGTAAAATTTATTATATTTTCTGTTTGATTAAATTAGAGCTTATCATCTTAGTTACGAAGCTCTAAAATAAAATAGATAGGTAATTGTGTAATCCGATTGATCAACCAGATGTATATAAATAATACCATTTTTTTTTTATATATATATATATATATATATATATATATACGTATTGTTTGTTTTTAAATGTATATATGTATACCATTTGTCTTTAGATGTTTAGATGTATATATATTGTCATTTGTATATACTATTCGTTTTTAGATGTGAATATATTGTCATTTCTACATATAATTTGTTTATATATGTATAATGATAGATGTAATATATATAAATGTGTGTGTGTGTATGTATGTATGTATGTATGTATATGTATGTATATGTGTATATATGTATATATATATATATATATATATATATTTGTGTATATGTATGTATGTGTGTATGTGTATATATATTTGGATGTATACCATTTGTTTTTAGATGTATATATGCAATAACTGTTTGGAGCGAAACGCCTTAGATGCGCATGGATGCTCATAAATAAATAAATAAAAAAAAAAAAAATTCTAAGTAAGGTAATTATTCGAAGCGTGATATCCATAATCCATGAATACCGAATATCATGCTAATACTAAGGATCGTATTTATAGATTTTAACAATTAAAGTACAATAATTGAGAAAACCTAAATTCACAGAAATACTAAAATATATGTTTCTGAACGATTCACTCCACATTAATGAAGCTATCATTCAAATGTTAATTAAATATTGAACGGGAAATAAGTCAATGTATGCTGATTGAGTTTATGGTGTAATATGCATGCACAGTGCTGCTAAAAATAGCTTTATCAAACAAATATTTGATGCGTCCATTCTGTCGGTTCAGTCAACTTGCCGACCGGTTTGCACGCGATGTACTTGAAGTACTTATTATCGAGTCAAACGCAGGAATTTTCAATGTTCAATGGATTTTTCTAGCCCTGATATTTCTGAATTTATTTATTTTATTTTTTTATTTTTCTTTATAACGTAAATATTTTATTTTACTTTTCTCTTAAAATTATTACTTCCTATAAGCAGTATTATTATATTGTCAAAATCAAGATAATATAATCCTGTCAAAGTCAAGACAGCAAGATTCTCTTTAACACTTTTATTACTGAGTGCCCTACCTTCAAAATATTAAGGAAACAATCCTTAATTATAATATTTGTTATAAAAACATCCCGTTTTGTTGTTTTGGGTTTCCTTCGACTATATTCTTACTGCAAAATCTGTGACCCTACAAAATAAATCCAGTTCTTTGTTGTTCTGTGGCGGAGATAAATAACCCGTTTGCCGATTAGTAGTGTAAGGCTTTGCCTTTACCGGGAGCTACAGCGTTGGTGCCTCAACCATCCAAAAAAATGTAAACGTTGTAGCCTATTAATTTTCCTTTCAGATGATACCAAGATCAAAGTTGTAGATTAAATATTTAACGGGGTATTATGAATGAAAACAAAAGCACATTTTTTTTTTTTAGTTGTATGATATAATAATTTCATATGGAAAAATAAATTTATTCTGTTCTGTTTTAAAATAATTTTTATATACTTTTTTTCATAAAGTAAATAAGTACTTTTTTTTATTGTTTATGTCAGCTACTTTTTTTCTATTCATATCGATTTTTTGAATTGTTACTTTTTAAAAGTTTTAAGGTATATTTTTCATACATAATATCCCGTTAAATATTAAACCTACAACTTTGATCCTGGTATCACCTGAAAGGAAAGTTAATAGGCTACAACGTTTGTATCGAGGTGTTTTTACGTAAAAGGCTTGGTTTCAGTGATAAATAGGAATTTGTCTACAAAAGGGCGATATTTTTCAGTTTTTTGCGTTTTACGCGCAAACGGTACGTCGGATCAAAAGATGTTTCGGAATAAATTAGTCTTAAAATTAAATTTTCTATCAGAATTAGAAAATCAAGAGTTAGATGCACTGGAGAAAAACTGGAGAATGTTAAAAAGTCAACTAAACCTTTAAAAGAAATCTCATGCAACATAACTAAGACCTACCAAGTTTCATTTCGAAATTCCAACAACTCTAAGAGCAAAAGGGGGTGGACACATATACTGGGGCACCCTGTATATACCCTTCCCTAAATTTTGGTTTGAAAACTATCAACAAAGTCAAAACCCTCTATACCAAACTTATAGATCCCATCCCCTTTGACCAAACCACCCGCTGTGTTTACCAAGTCCTTTGCCAAACCCCTTCCTGTAATGGTGTATACATAGGAGAAACCATAAATGACATTCACTCGCGTCTTACACAACATAAACGAACCATCACTAACAAAGAAATAGAAAAATCTGCACTTGCTAAACACGCCATTACGCAAAAACACTCTTTTAACTTCGACGACACGGTAATTCTTTCTACAGAACGAAACAAAAAAAGACTACAGATCTCCGAATGTGTACACATAAACCTAAACAAAAACAATATAAACAACAAAACTGACAAACAAGGTATTTCTCCTATGTACGCTAATATTTTTCAAAAACTCTTCCGACCTTCCACCTAGTATTTTCCCATGCCCCTTGTGTATCCTTCCATTAACACCTTTCTCTCCTTTCCTGTCATAAAATGTCATAAGCAGGCCTTTGATCCCTACCGACCTCCCACCACCTGGTTTCTTTCCGTTTCATTTATCCTAGTAGATCCCTTTTTTCTTAGACACTTCCACAATGGTTACTTAACTGTCAACATTGGTCTTCCTCTGCCACCAGGCATTTCCATAGGTATGTAGTATCTTATTTGTTTGTTATAATTAATTTATGTTACTATTAGCACCTATATACCTATATACTTATATAAACTTCAATATAATAGTCTCTTTTCTTCTTTTTTTTTTGTTATGTTTCTTCTGATTTTCATTCTACTCATTCTAAGAATTTTAGACCAAATTGTTCTTTTATAATAAGTTAAGTGTATTTATAGTTCTGTTACTTATCTCAATTATAAACTTTTTTTTGTATTAATTTCTGTTTTTCTTGTCATTTTAGCTGACGAAGGCTTCCAATGAGTAGCCGAAACGTCCTAAATATAGATTTTTTTAAACAAAAATCGTATTGAGGTTTCTTTAGCCGAATCCCAACCATTCCATCTTTACTTATCACCTCGACGGCTAACTATCTAATCATCATGATATATATATATATATATATATATATATATATATATATATATATATATATTCTTCAACAACAAGAATCCTGATATAAACTTCAATTGGGTCACACAAGTCAGAACAAAAGCTGCTTTCTATGGCTGTAAAGAAGAGTTCGATAAAGGATAACCAACTGGATTATTAAAATACCGTGATGAAATATTGGAAAAGATAAAAAACCATAACCTATCTATTGACATCCATTATCCATAAACTCCAACTGCAATCCCATATATATAACTATTTCATGTTTCAATTTTTCCAGTCCAGAGTCCTATTTGATATATATACAGCTAACATAAAAAAGCTAAGAACAGTAAGTCAGTTAAGAGTTTCAAGCTCCGAATTAATTAAGCTCTGTTCGAAAAACAAAAATGTCTACTTGAAAGCCCATGAAACCAGCACTTTCAGTAACCAATTAATCTCTAACAGCCTGTTCCACTTCCTTCTCAGTCGTGAAAATCTAACAGAAAACAGGCACAAGTATATACAAGCATTTCTCTCTGCGCCAAGTGATGCATATAAAATGCAAGACATACCTCGAATTGATAACGTAGAGAAATTTAACAATATCTACTGGTGCATTATATCAGCATGGAATTCACTGGATTCCTTAAGCGATGATGATCCACGCACCAATCAAGTGCTGTGACTAAAGATAATTGTTGTAATTAATTGATTAGTTCTATTTATAACGGTTGATGTTTTTCCTTTTCTTATGATTGGCATGAAAATGTGTAAATTATTTGGAATGTAATGAAGTATTATTATTTATTATAAGATAGAGACCCTATTTTTCCAATAAATTCTTCTGTGGCAGATGGTCATCATGACCTTCTGCCACAGACGAATATATAATTATTTAGTTATTGTTTTTATAATGAGTTATTGTACAGTTATAATAAACTGGACTCATATAGGTAAAAGAAAATTATTCATATTTGTATAATTTGTACAAGATTGTAAATATTTAATAAATAAATTCTATTCTATTCTTTATTCGTCAACAAATAATATGATCGAATTCCAGCCTTTCCGATGATTTATTGGTATCAGTACGTGCCATTGGCATTATATCAGCTCGGTAAAAAACTTACGCGTTTTCGGGAAATTTTGAAATAGTGCAAATGAAACACAATTTGACATTTTAGTCGATTATATATTTTTCTTCAGTGTATAAGATATCTCACCATCATACCAACTTCAATGTCTTTAAACCACTTCTGAACAGTCCTTACACTGAGAGTATGTTAAGCATGTACATTATTCATTTTATTTTCGTGCTAGGCGGAAGGTGAAATAATAAAAACTTCACCACACAGTTTCACCAACTTTATACGTCCCTACATGTTTCACACCTTGGTGAAGTTTTTTTTATTTGACCTTCCGCATAGCAAGAAAATGCGAAGATTATGAAAAGGGTCAATTGAATAATAATTATTAATTTTATAGCTATAGATCTGGAAGATTCGACACTCAAAAAAAAAAGTAACTCAGCACGTTCGTATTGATCGATGTTCATTCTTCATGGATACGAATATGTGTCCAATGTTTAGGAAAATTGGCGGCTGACTGACAAATACATAAGCCAAACGAAGGCAAGTGTCGAATTGTTCGAAATCTTATTTATCAAGTAACTTATGAACAGATCGGTTAATTTAATCTCTGGAGTCGTAATAACAGGCCAGTGTCATTGACAAATTCTGTGATAAATTGACAATTGCAGGTCATACTAACAAAACTAAGTTCCTAAATTCTAACTTATGAACAAAATGTTAGGGGTCATTATCTTTCATATCTTGTTAAATAAAGTTCATCGTAATAGAGTAAACAGAGAAGATGATCGTTCTAAAAGTAGCTGTACGTTTTTAGAGTGGCAACTTCTGTTATAATGAAGGCATTTCATGGAAGAGACCTTTCGCGAATTAGAAAATAAAATGGGTCTTTTGTATTCTACTTCTGCTTAATTTTAATCTTAATTACCTCATTTAAGTGAATTTTATTCATTAAAGAAACTGTGAAATAGCGCCATTATCTTTACAGTAGTAGATATGTTCTTTCTTCCTTTACACTTTTCCTCCACATCTTTTTTCATCTCCTTTTTTTTTTTAGTATGTTTGTTTTTCTGAGGGATGTTTACAAGGGTGGCCCCGTGGATGTTCGGTGGAGAGGAGGGGGGTCGGGAGAAAACTCACTCAAAAATTAGGCAAAGACATCAAAGGGCCGCGAGAAAGGGCCGTGTAAAAGCCAAACCCTCAATTTGGAGGCGTGCCCGGCCTCAAAGGCTACAATTTGATGCTTTATTTAACCAAATTATTTCGGCGGAGCTCCTTTCCTTCAGCTTTCATTTATCAATTAGGCCTGCCTTTCGGATGGCTACTTCCTGTGGCTGCGGCCTTTCACACTTATCTACCTTTATACAAATAGCAAACCTCACATTTATTTTAGTGAAAAACTCAAAAAGAAATATTTTTTGGATTGGCTCGAAAACATTTTAAATTATGACGTCAAAAAAATGCGTGTGAGTTATTATTCACAGCTCTACTAGTTTCACACTTTCAGAGCCTCATCAGGAGCTAAAGTTAAAATTATTCACAGCCACAGTTAGTAAGGAAACCTCCCACTATCTAAGAGGACATATATCACAGAGAGTTAATCGGGAAATCTGTGAGACAGTATTATTATTGGTCAAAAACCGCCCAAAAGCGCTCAAAACTCAATAACATTTAATATTGTTGATTTGGAAACCTGAAATTACAATATTTCAACTAGGACACGATTTTTCACTCGGATCACTTCAGACATTTTTTGCAGTCAACACTGACTTGAGTACTGCAAAAAAAAAAAAATCCATCTTCGATTTGATTCCAATGTTTACATAGAGATAACGTGCGTCTGTCTTACCGAGTTGGTTCACCTCTAGCACCGGAGTAGGCAGACTTATGCAGCTAATTTCAGTCTGGGCTCTTTCTATACATGCCCATGGAATATTTAAGCCCGAAATTAGAGAGACGCAAAAGCTATTTGACAAAACGAAATTTGATACATGTAATTTTTTTTTACTTTTTCAGTATTCCCGTCCATGAAGGCGTTTCGAAAAATACAAAAATATTTTATTTTTTTTTTTGCCCTTCGAACATCCCATTAAAACAAGAAAAACATGCGTCAACATTATCGGTCTGAAAAAGTAAAGTTAAAGGAACGATTCCGGTACATGAGGATTTGGGAAATTTTCTTCGTTTCTACTACTTCAATGATTAACCACCGTCCTCCAATCAACGGTGGGGGGGGGGGGCGTAAAACTCAAGAAATGGCACTCTCGCGAGGCATTTAACATATATTTAAGGCATATGGGTTCGGAATAAATACTTCTAAAAATCGAGTTTTGAGTGCTTTTTGACTATTTTTGACCACTGTGCGTCGTCCCTGACGTCAAACTATCGAATATAAAAATCGGAGCTAGCTAGGAAACTAACATATTCTATCCATTGACGAAGTAACATATTGAAAAATGATCTTATTCGTCTCTTTATTTAAGGCAATAAAGGCTATTCTAAAGGTTTTAGAGTTGTGACAATTCGTGTCAAGCCGTATCGTATTTAAAGACTTTGTATTGTTTATTAGTATTACTTTCACTTGATAGATAATACATCAAATGTAAGAACAAATCCGAAAATGTTCATTATGTAAGCGCCATTTCTCGCAAAAAATATATCTAACCAATATGCGAGTCAAACCAGTGTGGCTGCAACAGTACTAATTCTTCGTCTTGTCCAGTCACTTGCCTTAGCAAGGACAACTACTGTCATCAAACCGACAATGCTGTTTACGGATCCTATTACCACTTAGAGTATTAATAGGTAAGCTAATAAGGAACTCACGGTGTACTGCAAATGTAGTTTTAAAACGTAAATCATAAAATCTATTATTATATTAAAATAAGAACCTTTCCATTATCACCTCACTTTTATGACACACCTTTCATTTCGTACCACCCTTAACTTAATGGTTGGTCTAACCTCCTCCCTCGCTCTTTTTCTCAAACTTGCCTCTATTAACCATCTTCAGAAATGATTGAATGATTAATGAATCCTTTTACATCTATTTCTATGTTACTCATTTAGGTTTTAAATCTGTATTAATCTACAACTAATTTGAGTTCTACCTTTAACACACAATTATCATATGTATCATTCATCCTCGTCTCTGTTTAATGTTTTCTCTTCCATTTATTTTGTATATATATATATATATATATATATATATATATATATATATATATATATATATTACAGCCCTGATGAAGGCAAATTTCAAGCGGAAACGTCGCCAAAAAATTTAGACACATTTCCTTATAAGATACCAAGGCCGAATCCTGACTAAATCTACCTTCGCATTCCAAACAACCTACGATCTCTCTATAAAATCTATTCTGTTTGTTAGCCATCGCCGTTACTACCTGTGATTCCCAACAGAAGAAAGAAGAAGAGTTCAAGGAAGAGTATGGAAGAGATGGAATCTGTTTGAGTTTTCCGTTCATCCAATTTACACTTAATTTCTTAAAGTGTAATCAAATGTAATATATGTTTCAAAGCCTTATACTCCGAAATTCATTTGGAAACGAATTCTCAGGTATTACAAAATTCTTAACATATGTAAGAATAATTACCGCCATATATTTGCACTAATGAAGCTAAATGACCTTTTGGTTTCAATTGAAGCTCGAGCTATTAGTTAAATGAAATCTTTCTTCAAAAGTGCCTTCAACAGACGGAATGCTAGACCAGCAACACAGTTTTTTTGGCCTCCACATTTTGTATTCGTTGAAGAATCGTTTTCTATGGTTCCAACTACAATTTCTATAAAGATTTCAATTAGCCTTTCGTTATAGAATTATTGCTTTCTGATACCAATGTTTCTACAGTAAATTGTGTGCACCTAGAAATCCTGACATCCTCTCCCTAACCTACACCAATCATTCTCACTCTCAACAAAAGCAACCAAGCAGAACACACAGGGATCAGCCACACTGACTTATGAAATAAAAATAGAATTAAGGAAAGTCCTTCATGGATAGTTGACACCGTAGTTTAATAAGGAAATACTTAAACCAAATAGATTAATTTTGCATTTTTTCGCATCTCATGATCCTCATTAGTTGGCCACGATATCCTTGGCAATTAAGTAAAAGTTACGGCCAGTAAAGAGCATATTAATAATTCGGTATTGATGTTAACCATAACATTCCTTATAGATATCTCTAGTTTATTTTGATAAAAAAAAAATCCCTTTAGCTGAGTATAAGATACATAATAATTTTTGTCATGAGTATCCCCGTCCAGTTTGACCAATTTTACTGGTCTAATTGTTTGTTCTAGGAATGATTCACTCCTAATTTCGTTCCACAAAAAAAAAAAAAAAAAGAAAAGAAAAAAAAGGCCTCTTTCAACGTTTTCTGACCATCTTACTACTGATGACCTCTTTTGACCAACCCAGTACAAACTTTACTCCTACGTTTCTTCTTCGAAACGAGCAGACAGGAACTCTTAAAGAACATAATTTTCTTGAGTGCTTAACTAACTAATTTTTTTTGTACGTTGGAACATTAATCTCTTCTAAAATAGATTTTAGCAATATGGCAGGTAAATAAGACTGTGAGTATGCTGAACTATTTCCAGCTATCGTGATCATAAATGATCAGTAAATCATTCAGAGTCGTATACAAATTTATCTATGACCACTGTTTGCCAAATTGAGTTTTATAAATTTTAACTAAGCTTTAATTAATTTCAGAAAAAAAATTAATTTTTAATATATACACTTTTCTACGGAATAATTAATGAAATTTATGATTGACATTTTAAATTATGGAAATAAATTTGTGAAACCCACATTAAATATTGTCCCGCCCCCAACAAACTTGGTGTAATAATGAAACAAACGACATATTTACACAAAACGAGTGAATTGTTATTTAACTCAGTTAGATTGAGTTGTTGAAAGTTAGGTTAAATCGTTTGTTTTAAATAGAAATACTCAGTTCGGTTGAATAGAAAAGTTTCATTCCCATGAAAAGCCCCATGTTAGTGTAGTTTGCGTAATTATTTTATTCCATAATAAAATTAGGTGCGTTTCTACGGAAACACTCCCAGGAGTAGCTAGTAATAACTCTTTATTTCGCAGTCGAAAGAATTCCTAGGAAGGTGATAACTAATAGGTCAGATTCGCAGGAGCTGTGTCATCTTAGCTCCTTTCCGTTCATATATCTAGGTCCATTAGGAAAGAAATGGAAGCAGTTTTGGTGGATTTTGATCTTCAGTGAAGAATATAAAATTAAATTTCAAAGATAAGGAAGATTATTGGCACCAAACGTGTCCAGATTGTATCGAAAGCCAAAATTCAAAAATCCAAATTCACAAAGTTCTCTCTTGGAAACACTATTACCAATACGTTTCACAATATCTCAGCTCTTTTGCTAAAATAATCATTTCTCTTAATTAAATTAATTAAATTTAAAAAAAAACAACAACAAATTAATAAGTGAGGTAAACACGGACAAAACCCCAATCAAAACTAACATTTTCGAAGTGTTATGAACTTACTTCTCCGATTGACATTGCGAGATCGAACATTTTTTTCAAAACATTTGCTTAATTAAGTCCAAACACAACAAAATAGATAACTTATTTTCTATGAATGTCAAACGTCTGGAACAATTTTCAACTTAATAAACAGTTCTTGAATACCCAAACCATTTGGAAAAAAATTTTCTTTTATATTGGCGTGTCAAGCTTTACGGTCATTAACGTTACAGATAATATATAGCATATATCACTTTAAAAATGATTAAATATAGGTTAAGGATATCTCTTTAAAAATGATTTTATTCGTTTTCGACATTAGAAAGACTATAAAAAGTGTAACTGCCTTAAATTTCGTCTTAAAAACCATATTCCGGTGGACAGTTTCAGCTGTTTGATTTTTAAGAAGATTTTTTAAACACTACTTCATGCGGAAAATTATTTACTGCTAGTTCACTAAAACATAAAAGCATTTGCATTTTAAATATTAATCCCACATTATAGATCTTTTTGTTTTAACATTATTAATTGATTTCATTCTCTATAACCATAAATTGTAATTAATTTTAGGATTATACCGTATTTTATTCTTTCAATTATTATAATTAATTATATTTAGTGATTATAGATATTCCGACTCTATCTGTAGGGGCTTAATTTCCTAAAGCGGCCCCTACACGGTCAGTAATAATGACATTAACTTATCAAAATGACAGTAATAATGATAGTGTAAGGTGGACAAAGTTGGAATGACGAACAGTAATGATGTGAATCCAGATTTTCTGATCTCGGCTTCATCATTACTGAAAGTGGAGGGGATACTGTCATTAGTAATGATGGTGTAGGGAGCGCTACATCATTAATACGTCATTTCTCAGTCTATCTCGAACTGTAACTAGGTGAAAGAGATGTACTGGTGTAATTAGATTGAGTAGAAAGGGCAAAAAATAAGATGAATTGAAATGTATGACTCTACCTTGGTAACATACATTATAGTAATAAGAGTTATATATATATATATATATATATATATATATATATATATATATATATATATATATATATATATATATATATCACAATACTTTTCACATTCGTTACTTTGCGTTTGTATCGACGATATAAAATAGGTTGAAAGTGCTTTATTTTTTATATCGACTTTAGAAAATAATGTTGACGTGATTCTTTTACCAATTCATTTGTCTTATAGAGTAGATTAGAAGAAACATATAATAGTTAAACTATAATTTATATTTCGTCAAATATATTTAAAAATATGCTTACGTTTTCAAGTAAACTAGTATTATAAATTTTTTTACACCAAAAATAATAGCAGATTTAAAATCAGCACCACAAGAAACCCTAACGTGGTGAATAATATTGAAAACTAAAAATAATGATTTTTCCCAGTCTGGAAGAGAATAAAAATTTGTAAGCGAAAAAGTAATGTGACGTTTTGAAATTCAATATCTCCCCTTGAGATAATCCGAGTTTTACGTCATTGAAATTTTTCAAAAGAAGAAAGACTCCTTTTTCTAACCATATAAATGACTATTGTATTATCTCAAAAGGTACTTGCGAAAAATGGTTATCCAAATAAAAATAAAATGTAAACTTTTTTTCACATAACGTAGGTCCCAGATTGGAAGGATATGTGTCATATTAAGGCCTTTACGAACGTTTCACATGTTTTTTTGTGATTAGTGTCGCAATTATAGCTACTCAGACGACCTTGCGAGGATCCATTATTAACAAAACGCTTCTGTCACGGAGATCATAATGCATACTGAAGAAAAGTAATGACATTAAAAATGATCCGTGGAATGACGGTGTAAGGTGTATATTGTAATGATGATATGGAATGAGGAGAGTTGAATAGTAATGACATTACTGATAATGTCATTATTACTGGCCGTGTAGGGGCCGCTTTAGTACTAAGTAAATAAAAGTATAAAAATGCTTCATTCGTTTTTCTTCAGCAGCCTACATATATGGTAACGTTTTTGTTAATGAATAAATAACTTAACACATTTTTCTTCAGCAGCCTACATATATGGTAACGTTTTTGTTAATGAATAAATAACTTAACACATTTTTTCGATTATTCAAACAATCGTTGCAATTAACCGCTCAAATTGACTAGATTTTTTGAAGACATCAAAAACCTTAATCTTAAAATAATAAATGTAACAATAAAGGGGCCAATAAAAGCAAGCTTTATTAGTGTTTTACCTGGCTAAACGTTAATGACTTTGGCATTGAGCTGACATACTGTTAATCATTTGACGTTATCTCTTTGACAGGGTGATGTCACTTTGAAGGAGGAAGAAGGCGTTGTCAGAGGGACCCGCATCTGGTAGACATTTCGTAATCAGCTGACTCGTCATTATGGTGAGTCATTTTATTGTATTCTTTATTTACCAATCATATTTCAAAATATGTTTGAAATGACATATTTCAAATTACATACGAGGGCCCCGAAGTCAAGGGATCTACATGACATTTTTGAAAAAAAAAAAAAATGAGTTAGATACAGGAATAGGTTGTGTACACCGTAATCTTGTGGATGGTAACGATATCCAAATAATTTTCTTGAGCGTTGCTGCCACCTAGCTTGTGTTCTCTTGAGCATCGTCACATTTGTAATATTAAGGCCATAAAAAAATTCAAGTGGACCATTCTGGTGCGGATTCTCCAATTCTTCTGCATATTAATCATAAATCGTAATAAACACACTCACAACACTTTAGTAATTTTATAGAAATTTGTGGCTTTTAGATTTAGTAATATTATAGATGCACAGCAAAGATATGTTTTCATTTCAATTGACAGTTTACCACAGACAATTTACATTTTACCATAGTCAATTTGTTTTTGAGTAATGTTACCATCTTATAAATATTGACATTAATATTTATACGATACTAATGTCACTCAATTGTTTTGCCTTCCCAGAACCCCTCCACTAACACTTTATGGTATGGTATTAAAGTTCAAATTGACCTTTAAGTATTATTACGAATCTTTTGTATGGGAATATAGAAAACTGGAGTCTTTTTTACTTCGTTAACGCAAATATAAATTCATTTAAATTGCATTATTAGCATGTGATTCTAATGTCACCTTGTGATTACATGTTCTTATTTATTTAATTTTTTTTGCTTATACACAAATAACCAAATACGTTAACTATTAAAAATATTATAATTGAGAACATATGTTTTTATTTAAAAATGAATTTGCGTTAAGGGAGTGAAAAAGACCCGAAAAGTGTCGTTTTTAGACTTTTTCAGGCATTTTTTTTTAATTTTTCTCTCCGTAAGAACCATCCTCGTAGTTCTAGGAATATTATAAAAAAATAACTAGCGAAATCGGTTCACTTGTTTTCGAGATTTGCGCTTACCAACACATTTAGTGATTCATTTTTATATAATAGACTAGCTGACCCGGCGAACTTCGTACCGCCTTACAGTCAATTCTTTAATTTTTTTTTTAATACTTATACTGCTATTTGGGACACCCGGACAGCTAGTAAGATAAAAAAAAGAAAGAAAAAACTTAATAAGTCGACAATTACATTATGTCAAAAAATAAAAATTATAAAAAAACTTAAAATTCTTTTAATAGCCACTAAAAAATCAAAATCAAAATTACAATATCAGATTTCTTATTAAGATACCTACTTATTATACTTCATTTTATTTTTACTTATTCTAAATTAAGTTTCATTTTTATTGTAGTACTTAATGGTACACGATATTTTTTGTTTCATTACCTGACGCGTAAATAAACAGAGCAGATGGGTTTCCAACACGGGAACAGGCAACATATAATTGACCATGCGAGAAACATGGGTTTTCTAGATTAATACCACAAACACTTAATGACTGCCCTGGGATTTGTTTATAGTCGAACTGAGTTCATATGTCCAATAGCAACACAGCTGCAGGCACTGTAATGAATTCACAGCAGCTCGATTCAAACTTGCACCATTATTGGTCAAATGTCGCGCTTCGCGGGCCTGTCTTAACCAAATCCTTCACGTTCATTGCGATCTTCACGTTCCTGGGCAGTACGATTGGATTGATCATTAATTTGCGTTGCATTTCGGGTTCTTCTGCCTCAATTTGTCCGCCGCCTTATAGGAGATATATTTAGTAAGTCACAAACACACAACACTTTTGTAATTTTATAGAAATTTGTGGCTTTTAGATTTAGTAATATTATAGATGCACAGCAAAGAGATTTTAACATTTCAAGTGACATTTTACCACAGACAATATACATTTTACCATCGTCAATTTGTTTTTGAGTAATGTTACCATCGTATAAATATTGACAAATATTGACATTAATATTTATACGATACTAATGTCACTCAATTGTTTTGCCATCCCAGAACCCCTCCACTAACACTTAAACTTTATGGTATGGTATTAAAGTTCAAATTGACCTTTAAGTATTATTACGAATCTTTTGTATGGGAATATAGAAAAGTGGGGTCTTTTTTACTTCGTTAACGCAAATATAAATTAATTTAAATTGCATTATTAACATGTGGTTCTATTGTCACCTAGTGATTGCATAGTCTTATTTATTTAAACTTTTTCCCTTCTACACAAATAACCTAATACGTTAACTTTTAAAAATATTATAATTGAGAACATATGATTTTATTTAAAAATGAATTTGCGTTAAAGAAGTAAAAAAGACCCGAAAAGTGTTGTTTTTAGACTTTTTCAGGCAATTTTTTTAATTTTTCTCTCCGTAAGAACCATCCTCGTACTTCAAGGAATATTATAAAAAAAGAATTAGCGAAATCAGTTCAGTTGTTCTCGAGATTTGCGCTTACCAACACATTTAGCGATTCATTTTTATATAATAGATTATTTTAAAAAAAAACACAAATGAAAAATAACTATATAATAGATAATAAAAAAAAAACTACAAAGTACTTTGAGGTTGCTTGCAGAGAAGTAAGATCTTTAGGTAAATGAAAACCGTCCAGTTCCTTCACAAAACCTTTTTGTTTTTCATTTACCTAAAAAAAAATATGTCAAATTTTTAATTTATAAATTCATCAAGAATGTCCAAGAATGCAAGAAATATATCTTATTTTCAGAGAATTAAACATCTTGGCTTAAAATCATTTATTTATTTGTATTGTATTTATTCATTAATCCTTATCGTCTTCATGTTTAATGTCTGTATATCAAGCAAGTTTGGATTAAGTGTTCAATTATTTGTTCCTTGTATGTAATATGTGCAAGTTGTTTAAGGAATTTGAAATCTTTGTATGTTTTATTCGTGTCGCGTTAGGATAGAAAATGATATAATTTTAACTGGCATAGTACTAACATCGTTGGGAGTAATTCAGGTTTGTTGTTGTTATATGTGATGTTCTTCTATGTGTCTGTGTGTTGTGTAGTTAGTTTCATTGTTTGAGGTTTCTATGTGACAATAAATATTTTCTGTGTTAGATTAAAAAAAAACAATTAATCGAAAAGATGCTTTATATAAGCACATTTATATTTTGTTTTAAAGTCGATCTTACATTTAAAACTTTTCTTCGGGAAAATTCCATGTGTTGCGGAGCTCCTGAATTAAATCAAAATAAATTCACTCACAGAACATTAATGTCTCTCATTTTGAGGAAACGCGTTTGTGGTGGCCTCAACAAAAACATAAATAAATACAAGAGACATGTTATTCTGTAATGAGATTAAAATGCGTACTAGATTGAATGGAACTGTGATAATGGAGTTGAATTGCGGAGTGCCTCAGGGCGGACGATTCTCTCCAATGCTGTTTATAAAAGAAATCGACCACCTGTACACAGAGTAATCTCAGAGCTTTGAACAATTTCCCTTTACAATACATGGGAGAACTAACAGATCTATTCTTTCCGATTTCAGGAAAACAAGGCTTTTACAGATCTTGACCCAGAAGCTGCCTTATCGACTCTTCGTGGCAACCTCATATGAGTGGCATCAAAATTAGATCAGCGGTTTCGGGTATGATTTTCTTTAGGTGATGTCTATGAATCGAGAATGAACAGGCAAGCTGGAAAAATTGTAATTATATATATATATATATATATATATATATTTTACGGCGCACCAACATCTGGGCCATTAGCGCCGACATCCATGGTCCAGCTAGGCATTTTCTCAACGAGTCGTGATATGTAAAAATTCCCGCCGCAGCACAGTGGGGCCAAACGTCATTTCGTGTTTCAAAAAAGGCTACAGCCTCCAAATGATAACCGATTTCAATGCTTTTTTTTTTTTTTTTTCCTAGCCATATTTTGGTTTTTATTTCCTCTACATGAGAGTCTGGAGGCTTGAGTACAAGAAGAGGGTTTCAGTTGTCCCTACAATAGTGTGCAGGTTTGAGTTGTTGTTGGGTGTTGACAGGTTAGCCCAGAAGTGGAGGTTTTTGGCCCTGAAAAGCGAAAAGTTACACAAAAGGACTGTGTGAAACTTCACTTTAACATTGATCTAAGGATTCATTTAGTAAAAATCTACGGATGTCTTATATGATATATCTGGCATTGATGGTGAAATGAATAACACATACACTTTTTTTTAGGAATATGGAGGTAGAGCTGCTATTTCCAGCCCTTGAAAACCAGTAAGGTAAAGGATATATTGTTTTTCTTTTTTCTTTTTTTTTTTGGTTGATCGGATCATTAGTACCATATAAAGGATATTGGGAGACCTTCTACATTGATGCATCAAATAGAGCTTGGAACACAGCTTTTTCACTTCTTCTATTCGACAGAGACTATGAAATGGGCTAGAGACATGCAAATCGCAGTCATGCGAGGGTGTTACCAGGCCACCAAATACGAACAAGAAAACAGCGCGTAGTTTATTTAAATACATCCAGGACTATAAAATAATCGTTAAATATTCATTAACGAAAACACCTTTCAATTGCTACTCGCGCATTCCTTTCACAGGTGGTTAGTTTGCTCCACATTCGTACATAATGTGCATAAAAAAACCTATATAAATACAATATGAACTTAAATAGTTTGCTCTTGATAATTTCAAGAAACAGTTGACTCAATTATTTTTTTTAAACCCCTACTACTAATCCACTGCGTTTGCCTTTTTTTTCCCTCATTGGTTGATCGTGATATCTTGGTGTTCACTTACAAAGAATTAAAAACACGGCCGTTGAATAATGTGTTTTTTGCAGTAAACCCCAATTTCTAACGAACCGATTTCATTTATTTTTACAAAGTATCTTTTTATTTTAATGAAGACGATATTAGCCGAGTTTTTTCCCAAAATAACTAAAATTTGACGGTTTGGTGTATATTAATAACTTGTGTCAGGAGTACCCCCCCCCCCTTCAATCGTTTGTTAAGGGATGTACATATATTAGGTACAAAAATTAGGTATCAACCGTAATTAACTTATTGAATCTATGCACGCTATCGCACACGACAGCTCAATCTTCAGTGCATGGAGTGCATCTGCAGTAATGTACTGCAGGCGGTTCACACGCAGACAAAAGTATACGAAATAAGTCCAGACGTGGTGTTTTGGTTTGCCTTTATATATATTAAGGTGCTTCTACTACTTAGGTCATTTGCACCATATGCTATATATTTGGTGCCCTGAAAATTAACGGCAAAACTTCGGGAATAGATGAAGGATGAAAAAGTCTTTTGGCATTTTTCTCGTTTTTGCTTCGTTTCCGAGAAAAACGCAAAAAATAAAACACAATTGTGAATTGCCATTATTTCATAATGCCCATAAAAACATCATTAAAACTTGATGTTTTATCTTGCCCTCCCCTCTACCTCCCATTACTCTGATGGTCAGATCAAATGTTTTTTTGGCATTTTGGGAAAATTTGTTTAAGAAACAAACACTGTCTCAACTTCCCAAGCGATCTGACAGGGGATTAAAGTGGGATGCCGTGTAGATGGGACCGACCTAGGAAGGTACTGGGGAAGAAGCACCTTGTGTTGAGGAACTGGACGGAGGTACCTTAAAAAACCACCAGCCCGTCCAAATAGAACCATTGCGCCCGATGCAGGGGTAAAGACAGGGCCTGCCGAGTTAATGCCGTCCGAAGGTAGTCAAGCGTGTACAATACAGCATCGTACTCTGCAGTTCTATGTTATGCAGTACCGATGGATTAATCGAACCACAGTAATTCCCAATTATACGGAGAGCGTAAGTTGCAAACCGTAAGGGACTTATCTAATAAAAAGCAATTTCATTCTACTACAAAATCTGCAATACAAGGGAAAAGTACAATACCACGGGGGATGAGATATAAGAGCCTAGGCAACAAGAAGAGGAAACCCGTTAGAGAGACTCGGGCAGCGAAGACGGAGGTTAAGAGTGAACGAGAAAGAGAGAAAATGATAGACAGTGGGGTAGATGGGGAGAGTTGGATTAAAAAAGGCAGAGAGAGAGAGAGAGAGAGAGAGAGATAGCGAGAGGAGAGAGAGAGAGAGATAGCGAGAGAGAGAGAGAGAGAGAGAGAGAGAGAGAGAGAGAGAGAGAAGAGAGAGAGAGAGAGAGAGAGAAGAGAGAGAGAGCTGAGGAGCGAGAGAGAGAGAGCGAGCGAGAGAGAGAGAGAGAGATAGCGAGCGAGAGAGAGAGAGAGAGAGAGAGAGAGAGAGAGAGAGAGAGAGAGAGAGAGAGAGAGAGAGAGAGAGAGAGAGAGAGAGATGAGGGGAAAGGGGGGGGGTTGTGAAGTAGAAGAACAAAGAGAGAGGTGGAGAGCCCTCGAGTAGACGGCTCTCCTCTTTTTGTGAGGGTCGGCTTTTCACCCCCTCTCTCATTAGCTGGCTAGAGTCAGTGCTCTATATCGGCCTCCAAGCACTGTCACTCCGACTCTAACAACCATTCAATTTAAGCAAGATGTACCTCCTTCCTGGATATACCGAATATACGACGGGTCCGTGTTGACTACCGCTGGAGCTCCTGTAATTGGGAGGACTTCTGGTCCGCCGAGCTCCTTGTTCAGGCACCTGGTTCCAGCATTGCTTCAGTCCGAGATACTTATTGTGCCATATTGCAATGAACATTTTCATTGGAGACAACAAAGTCCAGTCCCTCTAAAACGAACCAACCTTCAATTTAAGCAAGATGGAGCTCCTTCCTGGATATACCGAATATAAGACGGGTAGAAATCTGTGTTGACAACCGTTGTTTCTCAGTCTGTCCTGTAATTGGGAGGACTTCTTGTCCGCTGAGCTTCTTGTTCAAGCACTCGGTTCCAGCATTGATTTAGTCCCAGTGACATATTGTGCCATATTACAAAGAACATTTTCACTGGAGGGAACGAGGTCCAGTCCCTTAAAAAACACATCATTCAATTCAAGCAAGATATAAGTCCTTCCAGGATTTGCCGAACGTATGAATAGTACAAGTCCTTGTTGACTACCGCTGTATCTCAGTATTTCCTATAATTGGAAGGACGTCATGTCCACTGAGCTTCCTGGGACTTCTTGTGCCATATTACAACGAACATTTTCATTGGATAAAACTGTTTTTGGAACCAGCATTGCCATGCTCGAAGTAGAGTCCCTCCACAACGAACCATCATTCAATATAAGTAGTTCATATATATCTAGTAGTATAAGACGCGATGAATACTATATTCAGTTATTGCACAGAACCCTTTGACTGTTAATATTCTTAATCTAGGCTTTGATAATAAAGTACTTGGTACGAACGTTGCTTCATTCCTGAGCAAGTTGCAATTCGCATTATCTCTGAAGGCATTTCTATTAAAAATATTATTTAAACCATCCCATGAAAATATTCCAAGTCCCTCGTCAGCCAACCGCCATTAAATATTAAGAAGTCATATTTCATGCACGAATTCCTACTCTGAATTTTTAGGTAATCCACCTGTCCTCAGACCGCGAATCTCAGCCTTTTGTTAAGTATGTTTCGGTTTCACGGCATCATTCCAGTACACCTTAATTTACTGAAGCTAACACGTTTTTCCTAGTTCTACTTTGGAATCTTTATTAAAAAACGATTTTTGAAATCTGGTGATCTTTTGAATTTTTGGATGCCCACATAAAAATTTCATTTCTTGATTAACGATTGATTTCCTGATTTAATGAGTTCAGCTCTTCAATCATACCTCTTCTTTTGAAGGACAGCTTTTTCTATTCAAATAAGACTTCGCTATTTCACGTAATAGGTACTAATACCAAATTCCTCGAAAACCCTGAAAAACATCTCTTCCACTTCAGCCATACCAGTGCACATTTAGCAGTTTTCTGTCAGATTAAACTACGTGCTGTCTTTAATTGGTTGGATCATTTAATCGATTTATATTTAATAAGACAGTGACCCTATTTTTCCAATATATTCATCTGTGGCAGAAGGTCAATTTTATAAAAACACACTTTCTTTCTTCTGTACTCTTTTATTAGGCTCCACATGTTTCACGTCGCTGTGACGCCTCTTCAGGAGCACTTAATCTAAATAAAATAAAATATGGTTACAGCCTATTCCTTAGAGAACCTTCCGCAGGTAGGGCCACGTCTGGACTGATAAGATTAATCATGTCTACTGGGTATCAGCTGTTTAAAATCGATAGTTTTAGGGTAAATGTCGATTTTCCAAAGAAGTTTTTGTCATTTTATAAACTGTTTTAAGTCATCTTGTTTATTAAATTAAAAAATATTTTATCCAGGTATTTTAAAGGCGGAAGGTTCTCTAAGGAATAGGCTGTAACCATATTTTATTTTATTTAGATTAAATGCTCCTGAAGAGGCGTCACAGCGACGTGAAACATGTAGAGCCTAATAAAAGAGTACAGAAGAAAGAAAGTGTGTTTTTATAAAATTGACCTTCTGCCACAGATGAATAGATTTACATTTATTTCATTAACAGTTCATTGATTTACGGATTTGAAATGGGAGTGCTACGTGTATGATGTCATGGGTTCGATTCACACTAGACGGAGTGCCTTTTCTTTCGAAAAAAGGAATTTAAATTGCTAGCAACCGACGTTTTGCCGGCTTCGTCAGGGATCCTTCCGAGGATATTATTATTATTATAATTTACAAAATAATAGCCACAGCTTTCTATAGGTTAGCTATTAGCAAACATGGTATAAAAGTAAGTTTAAAACAATTGTTTGACCTATAATGCCTTTACAAAAAGAAGAGGAAAAATATATAGATGAGGTCAATATACGAACATATATATATATATATATATATATATATATATATTAATATAGGTAAATGAAGGTCCATTTGATATTCTTGGAAAGAGAATGTTGAGGAGAGGTGACTAAGCCTAAAACCGGACTGTAACTTGATTCGAAGTAACTTGAGCTTCTCTCAGCAGGAACTAAGTTTATAAAGCTAACATTCCTAAGATCACCCAAAAAGTTACCTACCGCTTCTAATCAACTTTAATTGTGGTGCCTTTAAAAGCATTTGAGGAGGGACTGGGAATGAATGCAATTTAGAACTGTTTTCATTGGATAGAATTACTTTATCCAGACAGTTATGGCTGTGTTTAGTAGAATTTCTTTATAAAGTACTCTTAACTGACTTATTTAACAATTTCCTTAATGAAATATTGTATAGAGGGTTAATTCATTAGGAAGTTTTCTTTTTCAATGTGGCAGATTAGGGCGTTTTGTGAAATTTCCAATTCTGTAAAAAATAAAATGGCCACATGTAAATCCATAAGAAAAGAATATTTTTTTTTCTAAAACAAAACAGACAAATCTTCAATAGAATAAAATTATGTTGAACATTTCCACGAATACTTATAGATAAATAAGTTTTTCAAGGCGGTACTCGAGTCTTATTACCCAGACAAGCATAAAATGCAGGATGTATGCATAAATATTGGCGTATAAGTGTTCATAATATTTGAAAGGATGGAATGGTTGGGATTCGGCTAAAAAAACCTCAATATGATTTTTGTTAAAAAATCTATTAAGGTGAAACAAAAATCATATTGAGGTTTTTTTAGCCGAATCCCAACTATTCTATCCTTACTTATCACCTCGACGGCTAACTATCTAATCATCATGTTCATAATATTTGGTACATTAAGCTTATACATCCATAGTGTTTTAGAGTAGGTATCTAAAAATTGAGATCTTTTTATACCTTTAGCACGTTCCGAACGGATGTTATTATTATAATTTTATTTTTGCGATGCTCAACATCGTCGGTGAATGGCATCTATTGCTGTTAATTGTTGCTCATACCATGACATTAATGTACGAACCAAAGTAAAATATTAAAAATCAAATAACTAAACAGAATAAATAAAATTAAAGATAAAAAATATTAAAAATAAAATACGACAAATAAATTGAAATTAGGCTTGAATAAACTATCTGACACTCATTTGATTTTGAAATAGAAGAAGTGGTGGGTGTTCCCATATTTTGTCATATATGTTTATATTTTTTAAGTGTGTAATAATATTGTCAATACCCCCTTTTCCTCCTAGAGTTGTTGGAATTTCGAAATGAAACTTGGTAGGTCTTAGTTATGTTGCATGAGGTTTCTTTTGAAGGTTTAGTTGACTTTGTAACATTCTCCAGTTTTTCTCCAGCGCATCTAACTCTTGATTTTCTAATGGCGGCAGGTATTTTTTAAGACGAATTCTGATAGAAAATTTAATTTTAAGACTAATTTATTCCGAGACATCTTTGGATCCGACGCACCGTTTGCGCGTAAAACGCAAAAAAACTGAAAATTATCGCCCTTTTGTAGACAAATTCCTATTTATCACTGAAACCCGTTAAATATTAAACCTACAACTTTGATCTTGGTATCATCTGTAAGGAAAATTAATAGGCTACAACGTTTACATTGAGGTGTTTTTACGTACAAGGCTTGGTTTCAGTGATAAATAGGAATTTGTCTACAAAAGGGCGATATTTACGTCGGATCAAAAGATGTCTCGGAATAAATTAGTCTTAAAATTAAATTTTCTATCAGAATTCGTCATAAAAAATACCTGCCGCCATTAGAAAATCAAGAGTTAGATGCGCTGGAGAAAAACTGGAGAATGTTACAAAGTCAACTAAACCTTCAAAAGAAACCTCATGCAACATAACTAAGACCTACCAAGTTTCATTTTGAAATTCCAACAACTCTAGGAGGGAAAGGGGGTGGACACATATACTTGGACACCCTGTATATGCATATATATGTATATACATATATGTATACATATATATATATATATATATATATATATATATATATATATATATATATATATATATATATAGTACATATATTACTGTCAACACGATAACCACGAAACTTGGCATATAGCATGCGATTGAACGAGCATCCATTACCAAAATCGTTCCAACTGGAGGGGGGTTTAGTTTTTTTAATATTCTAAAGAAACTCGGTAAACGACGTGGTTATCTAAAGATAAAGATGTGTTTTTAAAATAAACGTAAATTCGTTCATTATAAGAAGGGGGTTATTTTGAATTTGTATTGTGGTAGTACAATTAGATATGGTAGTATATCATGCTTAGCTTTATTGGCATATTGACCTAATAACCAATTAGCACGTTGTGAACTTTCGCTGAATAAATAAATAGATAAATTACTTGCCTAATTTTCCACTTTATTGAAAAAAATTTATTTACGTCAGTGTCTACAACAAAAATATTATTTGTTGCTGTTTTCTAGCTCTGATGAGTATTTGACAGCATTTTCTGATCGAAAACACATCAACGACCCTTCGCTTTTCGATTCCTTCGAAAAGTAAGAATGAAAAAGGTTATGTAGCTTTAGAGGAGGTACACCTAAGCAAGCTGTGCCGTGAAAGGGACCAGTGTCCTGACACTATGAATTATGTGGGAGTATCGGTACAAATGCTACTGTCTTCTACTGTAATTCACTACCTATATCTGTAGAAGCTAGGGGCTTTTACGGTCAGTTCACATGCCAAATAGCGTCCGGGGGTCCATACAAAGCCAGGGTAGAAATACAGAGAACCCTTTCATGTATTCTTCATTTTATTTTTAACAGTAACTGGGGAACAAGATTTCTTATTCTAAAAATTCATAAATAAGGAAATACATGAAAAAATATTATCTCCAAGGTAAATATTTAAATTTAAAAAAGTATATTGCATGCTTAAAATAATCTCTGTCATTTCATTAATAACCAAATAGGATAGTTATTGTTCATAAGGATTGAAATAACTTTTAAGTTTTAAAATGACCAAACATTAACATTACGAAGATCAGTAAAATTAATGTTACTTTACCACCACCACTTTACCACCACTTTTTAAATTTAAACCACTTTACCACCAGAGTTTTTGTCGTTCACGTTTACATTTCTTACACCCGGTTATATTATACATATTATTTTTATACCTCAAGAACACAGTCAGAAAATTTGAACACTGTCAGACAACATGATTGTACACAATTGTAACGATTTTTCTTCTTATATACGTCTACAAATGGGACACCAAAATTATGTGAAATAAAATTTCTTGACACCACTGTATAATAGTGTAAAACATTATACAGACATATTTTTACCACGCTGACAAATGTCCAATAACGTTCGCAATAATATTGGCAGAGACCAATTACAAATTGCTGGGTCACGATTTTGAGGTTGCACTTATGACGGGATTTTAGCTTTTATTCTGATTGTTGTGGAACTTGAAGCCCATCATGTAAAATTTCATAAAACCTTTTGGCCTCCCACTATCTATTAATCTCTGAATATAGAGACGTTTAAATGATCGGTGGCCTGGTGGAGTATGTTGGTTTAAATGATCGGTGGCCTGGTGGAGTATGTTGGTTTAAATGATCGGTGGCCTGGTGGAGTATGTTGGTTTAAATGATCGGTGGCCTGGTGGAGTATGTTGGTTTAAATGATCGGTGGCCTGGTGGAGTATGTTGGTTTAAATGATCGGTGGCCTGGTGGAGTATGTTAGGATTCCAAGTAGTTACTTGCATCAACGGGGCATCAAGTCATCAATTTATTATTTTAAGTTACTCAAGCTTTTATAGTTTTCAATGATTCTTATAAAATAGAAAGCCAATTTATAAAATAAAATAAAAGCACTTTTATTAAACTTCTCCCAATCTGATAAAATAATTGAAAAATGTAGCCATTTTTTGAGAATCATTATTCCATAATTTTCTAGTACTAAATATTTTGTTCATAAACTATTTTTATATATAAAGGATTATTCAAAATACTGAAAATATTACAAAGGTCTATCATTCGCCATGGCTGACATATCCGCAGAATTCCTTTTAAGGTTGGATTTTGTGAATCTAATGTATGAAGTGGAACTATTATTACGGAATTGAATATTAATTCCTTAGTTATAATGGCATCCTGTTGCATATTATTCGTCGCATTTCATGGTTTTGTGGTTGAAATGAAATTTAGAAAATTGTATTGTATCAACAAAACAATAATAAAGTGTATACTATGCTCGAAGCATGTAGGTGAAGAAGGAAGAAGGATATTATAGGTAGAAGCAGGTGAAGAGATTGTCTATTGATTGTGCCACAATAACCATCCCTTCCTCACCTCACAATATAACCCTTTATAAATCTTCCCTCCCTTTTGGTGGTTCCGGGCACAATACTCTCTTCACTTGCCTCTGTAACTCTTACAAATCCACTCTTTCTATCTCTCATTATTAACTGGAATTAAGCCAACAACTTTATCTCTTCCCTAGAAATCCTATAGCTTTGTGTCATTTTGAAGTATTAGTTTCTAGCTAATCTTAATGGCGCTTTAGAACTTTAAGAAAGAGGGCTGCGAGATTCTGTACTCGTATTTAGTTCTGTTCTTCTCTGCTTCTGGGAAGGAAACCTCAGTTGTCTCTAGGAATGAGGATTTTCGACATGTTCTTTTTTTTTTTTTTTTTTTTTTGTGATTTTGCTTCTTTGCTATTAGCACTATCTAACGGTTGCCCTGGTGTAGTAGGGACATTTATCAGCTAGACAATCGCTGAAACAATTTCCACTTGTTAGTGGGAATTCAACCCACATTCCCGCGCGAGAATCCAGCTAATTAGCCTCTAGACCGGGAGGTCCGACCTTTAGAATTTTTATGGATATTTATAGCCTCCGTGCTCCAGGCTCCGCAAAAGTTCTTCCCGGTTCGATGAAGTTTGACACAAAAATGCTTGATCTACACCAAAAGATCAACTCAGGACCTTGAAAGAGAACGGACGAATCTCGAAATCCGGATGTTGGGAAAGAAGTGCCCTCAGGATTTCAGAGCGAAAGTTTACTAATAGAATGCTGATTCATAAACCTGATTGAAATGAAATTCAATGTTTTAATTTTAATTTATACGAGTTATTCATGTGTCACAAAATGCTAGGAGGGGAGTTTCAGACCCGGGATTCGCCCTTGAAATCGGACATTGAATTTTTCATAGATGATGGTGCTATTCACTTTAGCCCTTTAACGCACAGGAGGACATATATGTCCCACTTAAATCCTCTGTCTGTGCAAGGTTGTGAAGGGGATCTCAAATTAGTAATATATATGTCTCAGAGGGATATATATGTCCCACCCTATTACTTGGAACCACATTTGTTTCAATGCAATAAGTACAGATTGGCAGGTGTTTTTCAATGCTATAAAATACAACAAAAAACCTGTTTTATGAAGAAAAAGTTTTGAGCGTTAAAGGGTTAAGTTGTAAATGTGCGAGCACTAAAGGCAAAACACAGAAACAAGGAAAAGCGTCGTGTTACCTACATCTTTCTGACTCAGAAAAAAAAATATTTAAAAAAAAGTTCATTTTTCAGATTCACACTTTCTCTTCCAAGGTCCTGAATTTAGCCTACCAGAAGAATAAAACCATTTTTTATAATCGGCAAAAACGCCGTTATGGTTTTGCATTAATAGACTTTGAGGTATATTTTTATGAAACTAAAACGTGGGAAATCTAGAAAAGCCACTCTGAGGAATATGCAATTAAACGTTATAGAGAAAACTACTTAATGCTTAAAAATTACTTCAACATTTGTAAGCTTTTACTTTTTCTGCTCTTTTATGTAGCAAGCCATTTATATTATTACTGCTTTTCTCTTAATTTGATTATCATTAAATAGTACGATGAATATATTAATATATGTGAAGTCAGATATAGAGAGATAGGGATGACATCAAAACATAAACATGTTCAATATAATATAAGCCTGTTAGTTCTGAATTTCATTCCAGGTTTTTATAATTTTTGCTGATTACTGCAGTAGCACAGCCGACGGTGTAATATGACTATAGGGTAAGCCATGTTTATCACGCGAACATGCAGAGAACATATTCCATGCAACATGAAGGATCGCATGCTATCTTTAGATGTGTCACCCATATACTCCCTCCAACATATTACTCTTGGGGAAAATTTTATAATAATTAACCCACTCGTTTAGTTCAATGGATATTTTGTGCTTCAATTTTTCTTTTTTTAATGAAAATATTCGATAAATACTAATATCGTTTTTAATTTTGTAGCCTAAATGTTTATGTGCTCAGCCATTTTATGGGGAACCCATTAGATTTAACGAATTATCTTTACATAATCGAATGCGTTTACAATAGTAAAATGTTTTTCTTATAAATTATTTTATTATAATTCCTAGTTGCACAACTTAGTTCATAAAGTATTATTCAACAATTTGTATTTACTTAAATGTGGAAGGTTAATAATAATATTAATAATAATTAAATCGTTTACCCCTTTCACTACAAGTTTCTTTGACTAGTATAATAAAATGATTGAATTAAAATTCCTGGCCAGAGATGCGCATAATTTTATTTATAAATAAAAATACGAATTTATTCGTACTTCATATATTTGTGAATACGAGCATAAATAAATTCGTATTGATAAGTGTGAATACGAATTTATTTTTATTCACATATATTAAATATAAAAATACAAATAAAATTTTATTCGAAAATTTTTCTGCGAATACAAATAAATTCACAGAAAAAATTGTAAATAATCACAAAAAATGTGAATATTTACAAAAAATCAAGTGATTACAAAAAAAATCACATTAAAATATACGAATACAAATTTATTCACATTATAATTTGTGAATAAAAATGTATTCACAATAAAATTCGCAAATAAATTATGAATTTATTCGTATTAAGATGAGATTACGAAAGTTATAAGGTGTTTTACGTCTAGGTTATTAGCGCCTAGATTTTTTGTTTACCCCGAGTCTGCCGTGGGACCACCAGCCATGCTGCAGGGACTATGTTTGTTTGTCATGTGTACCTCCATTAAAAAAAAAAAAAAAAAAAAAAAAAAAAAAAAGAAAAAAAAAAAAAAAAAAAAACCTTCAATAACTTTCGTAATATCATCTTAATACGAATAAATTTATAATTTATTTGCGAATTTTATTGTGAATAAATTTTTAGTCACAAATTATAATGTGAATAAATTTGTATTCGTATATTTTAATGTGATTTTTTTTTTAATCACTTGATTTTTTGTAAATATTCACATTTTTTGTGATTATTCACAATTTTTTCTGTGAATTTATTTGTATTGCAGAAAAATTTGCGATTAAAATTTTATTTGTATTTTTATATTTAATATATGTGAATAAAAATAAATTCGTATTCACACTTATGAATACGAATTTATTCATATTCGTATTCACAAATATATGAAGTACGAATTTATTTATATACGTATTCACAAATATATGAAGTACGAATAAATTCGTATTTTAATTTATAAATAAAATTATGCCCATCTCTGTTCCTGGCAATGAAATTGTCGCAACCAAACGAAAAATTCCATAAGAAATTTAAAAAAATAATGTTATTAATTAAATAGGGGCTTAAAACATTTACACGACAAAACTATCAATTTATTGGTTCAGAAAACAAATAAAATATACCAAAATTGAAAAAATGGCAAAACCAATCAATTTTAACTCTTCTGGAAATGTACATCATCGCAGTTTAGAATCGAAAAATATATATATTCCAGTTTTGACACGGGTGGGGTGGGTGAAAGGTTTAGAAAAAACGGGTTATAACAATATTTTAATATGATTTGACCAGGAATATTTATTGTTATAAGCTCCTGAAGGGTGTAAAACTTGAAGGAATATACTACTGGTGGTCTCCCTGTGGTCCAGTGGCTAACGCCGAAGATTGTCGGCAAGATGGTGGGTTCGAGTCCCACAGGTGACAGGAATTTGAATTTGTATAATTTGTGAAATATTAGTTTGTATGTGTGTGAGTGTGTTTAATTATCATTACAAAGTATACTAATAGTCACTTTGTGTTTAGATTTAGATCGAACGTTAGGTCTCGTGTATTTTAAAAATATCTATATATATATATATATATATATATATATATATATATATATATATATATTATATATATATATATATGTATATATATATATATATATATATATACATACATATGCATTCAGCATCCAATATTCCTGATGTATATATATCTAATATATAAAATTCTCGTGTCACAGTTTTCGTTGCCATACTCCTCCGAAACGGCTAGACCGATTTTGATGAAATTTTTTGTGCTTATCCGGTATCTATGAGAATCGGCCAACATCTATTTTTCATCCCCCTAAATGTTAGGGGTAGTACACCCCTAAATTTTTTTTTTTATTTTTTAGACAAAATTTTTAATTTCTATTTTTTTATGATACAACATACAAAAATACATACAATCCTCAATATTCACCCTTCTACGATCAACCCTTATTTAATTATTTAAATAAAATTATTTAATTACTACAGGTGTCACTTCTGACCCAGTAAACAGCACGGAGTAGGGATGAGAACGAAGCCGGTCTCCTTTCTTTCTCACGCCCTACACAGTTGTCGGCCATCATTATTGTTTATGCATCAAGTGTAGTAGTAACGTTGACAATTATTATTTTGCTATCTCAGTGTAACTCTCATATTAACTTTTAATCATTCCTATTTTATCAATAATAATTAAATTATCAATTTTGAGTGTATTTTGCACGATTAGTTAATCAAGTGATTTCATAACCTCAAAAGTACTCAACACGTGACACGAGCTTCCAATAACAACGGATTTTGTGTTGTAAGTATACTTTTTTTTATTTATATCGAAAATGTTGTTGATCTTATAAAAATGTAATTTTAATTTAATTTTATTAAAAAAATGTAATTAAACAATTAAGATTTTCATAGTTTACAAAAAATCAATCATTATGAATCTTTATTTTGAAATGTCAATGGAAATATTGGTTGTATGAACAAATTATAAGAGACAATGTTTTCATAAAATTTAATTTTTTACTTTTGTTTGAAAAATTTTTCCATAAAACTTATATTTTTGTTATAATTTCATAAATTAAAACTAATCATTTCAAAACTGCGGCAAAAATCCTGGCCCTAATTATACATTTAACATTTTTCATCATTAAATAATTTCATTAATTCTATTTATGTATGTTCGATCACAAAAACGTGATCGAAGCCAGGATTTTAAATGGCAAGTTCAGAGGTGAAAATATACTCATACCACGGATTCCTATTATACCTACAGATGTGCCAATTCAATTCAAACGTATTCAGTTTCCCATTAGATTGGCATTTGCAATGACTATCAACAAATCCCAAGGTCAAACGATGTCTGTTTGTGGATTAGATTTGAGAACACTATGTTTTTCACACGGACAATTATACGTGGCATGCTCTCGAGTGGGTAAACCATCCAGTTTGTTTGTGTTAGCTAAAGATGGACTAACAAAAAATATTGTTCACGCTATAGCATTAAGAGATTGATATTGTTTAATAGTGTTACTGTCGTAATTGTTTAATTAATGATATATAATTTTAAGGAATAAATTATAATAACTTAAAAATAATGTTTGCCTTTTGTTATTTTTATATTCCCTCATCGTTCACAGCGCTCCATGCTTATTTCACGCATATACCACATTCTTACATACATACAATATACACATTCTAACATACATACATACTTACAATAAGTAAGCTATTTTTTGTCTACACTAGAAATTACTAGGAAATTATTTATATGGCAAAACAACGTTTGCCGGGTCAGCTAGTATATATATATATATATATATATATATATATATATTCTTTTTTATCCTAGGAGGCATGGGGTCATTAAAGCAGTCTTCCTGACTGTCCTTATGCCTCCTAGGATAAAAAAGAATTTTGATATTTTGGGTCATCTATAAGAATAAATAATATATATATATATATATATATATATATATATATATATATATATATATATATATACATATGCATTCAGCATCCAATATTCCTGAGTGTCCATATATAGGTAGGGTTGAGCTCTTGAAAAAAAAAAGTCCGACTCGCAGGAACTGCATCATCTTAGCGCGGTTCCTGTTCATATCCCTATTGTCATTTGAAAAGCTTAGAATAGAAACAGATAATATTTTCCTCGACCTTTGTTCAAAGGGCTTTCTGACTTTACCTGGTCAGGTCCGCCAGACCCTAGAATCCTCTTCTACCGATACTTCATTTCATACGTTTCAATGAATTGGAAAATATCAACATTTTTCACATATTCATGTGTTCTTTTACTAAAGTAATAATTCTACAAATAAAATCAATTAAAAAATAAAATAAAAAAACCAACAGCATGAAAGCAATTGAAAATATTCAAAAGACGTCATCGAATCTCTTTCTATTGACAAGCTATATTTCTAACAATGAATTGTTTTTCTTATTTTGCCTAATCTGTTTTATTGTCAAATACATTATCTAACTATAAGCAATTAAAAAAAATAGAAGCAGTTATTATTTTGGTTCCACCAGTCTTTTTTTTTAATTAATAATTATAATGGCGTGTCAACCCTTAAGGTCACTAACGCCATTCCTGTGTGTAGTAAAGTCTTGAAAGGTCATGATTTACGATCTTACCTGGAAGGGTCGGCTAACACTATGTCCCGCTAGTTACAAGGTCTTGGAATCCTGGAAATTTATATTTCTAACAATAAATTGTTTTTTTTTATTTTACTTAACCAGTTTTATTGTCAAATACATTATCCAACTATAAGGAATTAAAAAATAACAAGGAATAAAACAGACTAAAAGAACTGTTCGAATAAACGAAATCAATTAATTAAAGTTTTAAGCACTTATTTCTCCGATTGACATCGCCTAATTAAAACTTTCTTCAGAACCTTTTTTGTAGAGCATTTAGTAAGCTTTCGAATGGTAATCTTCCGCTTTACAAGATTGTCAACGGTTTTCGAGATACTAATGAAAGTATACAAAGTTACCAAAACTTTTTTTGTCTGTTATTAAAATATTTTATTCTAACCCTTCCTTTACTCTAAACGTAACAAAAATTTCAACATATTAGTTTTGATGAAATTCGAACGTGCAGAAAATGTTTCAACTGTATCCCATAATTCGAAGTACCAAAATCAAAGACAAAAACCCTCCCTAGGAAGGACGCTAGGCAGTTGAAAAGCTATATCTTGGAAATCCATATCTCTAACATTAAATTGTTTTTCTTATTTTTCTTAACATGTTTTATTTTCAAATACATTATCCAACTATAAGCAATTAAAAAATAACAAGGAATAAAAAACAGACAAAAAGAACAGTTCCAATAAGCGAAATCAATTACTTTAAAGTTTTAAGCTCTTATTTCTCCGATTGACATCGCCTAATCAAAACTTTTATTAGAACCTTTTTCTTAGAGCATTTAATAAGCTTTCTAATGGTATTCTTCGATTTATCAAGATTCTCAACCTTTTTCGAGATATTAAGGAAAGTAAACAAAGTTACTAAAACTTTTTATGTCTGTCAATAAAATATTTTATTCTAACCCTTCCTTAACTCCAAACGTAACCAAAATTTCAACATATTAGTTTTGATGAAAGTAGAACATGCAGAAAATGTTTCAACTGAATCCCATGATTCTAAGTACCCAAACCAAAAACGGTATTCAAAAACTATTTTTCCCATTTTCTCGAAAACGGTTAAAGCTATCGCCTTGAAAATGGTTTCATTCGTTTTCCTAGCCCATGAAGCATATAAAACTTACAAGCTTATGAACTCAAAAACGTAAGCGTTACGATTTTTTTTTGCGCGAATTTCGCCCCAACCGCCATCTTCCAGTAGGCGGATTTTGCCGGTTAACGAACTTGACCTTTCAAATTAGACGAAAGATTTTTGTACCAAATTTCATCAAAATCGGACCATTCGTCTGGGAGCTACAGAGCGAACAGACAAATATATATATATATATATATATACATATATATATATATATATATATATATATATATATATATATATGTAAATAAATATGCGGAAGTGAGAGCTACCTTTCATTTTCAGGCCGTATTAAATTCGATCATCTATTGGCTTAAAAAATACCACAAAAAATGTATAAAATTCTATTTAAAAAAATGTTCTTGTGAATATACAAAAAAAAATATGAATAGCTTAATAACGAACTATTCGTAGATAAAATACCGGGATTGTTATCTAATGGAAAACATAAAAAATCTCTATATTTTTTTTTTTTTTTTACTTATTTATTTATCATTGGAGCACCATAACTGAATTACAAAACTCTTACTTGTAAAAAACATTAATTTATACAACAAAATGTATATATATATATATATATATATATATATATATATATATATATATATATACGTGTGTGTGTTTTCCATGTGAACTTGAAAATTAATTAATTTATATGATGTCTGATAATAAAAAAATATAAATTAAACAAAAATGAAATTAAAATTATTTTTCGTTTGTTACCAGTTATAACAAGTAATTTTAGAGTCTAAAATTAAATCTTATTGTATAGCTGTATGTGTTTTAAATCTGGACTTTATTAGACGTACAGTGATGTCGTGAGGTCGTCACGTCTTTTAGACTCTGTAAGTATGTGTTTAGCTGTTAGAGGTACGTTACAATTTTTTTTATTTTTTTTTATTTTTTTTACGGCGCATCTACATCTAGGTCATTAGCGCCGACATCCAGGGTGCAGCGAGGAATTTCACCAGCGAGCGGTACGTTACAATGTCTACAATTTCTCAGATTTATTCATAAAGTGAGAGTAGTCCAATTCATTAGTGAAGGTATAACCAATTCATACGCTACATAACACCACTTCGTCCTGCCTCACGTCGACAGCAAGGTTTTGAAGGACTGAAACAATTGAACGATATAAGCGCTGCAATCTGTGAGTAATTTTAGTTCATGTTTTGTTGTCCAATTTGTGTGTTAGTGTTTGTCTCATTGTGCAGTCTGTCAAAATTGGTTTACATTAAGAGCCATTTTAATCACGTTGATCAGTCCATTTCGATAATCAGGTAAGAATGAGTCTGGGAATGGCTCTTCCTTTGGCCGCATTGGACGACTTCTTCTGTTGAAACATGCTACTTAAAAATATTCATGAACTGTTTCATAAGTCTCCCAAAATTTGGAACTATTTTTTTGCAATATGTATCATGCCAATTTTACACCATTATTCATTAAATTAGGTTCTGCGAGTCCTTTTAGGCCCTAGTAATACTGGTTGTTTTTGCAAGTTCTGATTCTAGGTTAACTTTGTTTTTTTTTTTGGCTTCGTAATATCAGTATGTACTCTTTGTGAAAGGATTGTTATCATAAATGGCTGGCAATGTTAGTAGTTTGTTTCGTAAGTCAGAGTCCAGGTTGTAATAAATTTGAAATCTAAAAATTTAAAAGAAAATATAACACAATTTGAGCACTGCAGATGTTAAAGCAAATTGTCCCTATGCCACCTCCGATTCAGTTGTCTATGAGGATTTAGTGGATTTTGGACAACAAGGATAGAGAATTTATCAAAGGATTTGGATGGCCAGGGAGATTTTTGTATATTGTTTGTAAGTATTTGGATTGCATTGTTTGTATTCTGTAGGAATTGGAAGGTTTAGTGGAACCCCAGAGTTCTAGTCCATAAGTCCATATTGGTCGGAGTACGGTATTGTATATAAGTCGTTTGTTAGTCATTGACATTTTCAAGCGTTTGTCCGATAAGTGTGATAAAGTCTAAAACGTCTGGTTAGTTCCTGTCTTTTCTGTGTTATTTGTGGCTTCCAAGTTAAGCGTCCTAAGTATTTTACTTGCGATATCTGTGGAATTATAATGTTTTGGAGGGTTATTGGTGGGCATCTTGACTTACGAAGTGTGAATGTTGCATGGCTAGATTTTTCTGCATTTTCTTTGATTCTCCATTTATTTAGCCATGGTTGAAGTAGACACAGGTTTCCTTGAAGGGAATTAGAAGCAAAAGTTGGATTTTGGTCGACAGTAAGGACCCTACCTTCATTAATTTAATTTGTAATCAATATTGTCCAAAGCTGTTAGATTTATTTTTGTAAACAAAATGATATCCTCTTAATACGTGTGTGGGAGATCTATAAATATCTAATTATAAGAGAGTCAGGAAGAGAGAAGGAGAAAGAGAGAGAAAGTGAGAAAGAGAGAATGAGAGAGAGAGAGAGAGAGAGAGAGAGAGAGATAACTATGAGCGAGAGAGGTGGCGTCATGAAGGAAGTTACAAACCTTTCAGATGATCGATCCGTTGAAAGGTCAACACGTCCGCTGCTTTAGCTCCAACCGCACAGACACCACACACAACCTTTGGGTATAGTCTCGCATTTAGACAAGTTTTAAAAAATTTCCCGCTTTAATATGATATTTTCATTCGGTATTCTTTTATTCTACCGTCGTTATCGGCTTTGCTGGCTTCTTGGGATTGATCTGGGATCTAAAAATCATGATATTTACATATTACGTTATACAAATTTAAGTTTTGAATACGCTATCCATCTGAAAACCTAGCGCTACACTGCCTTGCAATAGTAAGTGCTTAAAGTATTCTACACAGCCCTCACAATAACCACTCACTACGTTTCAGTGACTTGTATTATAGGCAGCTTTCACTGTCGATCCCCCAGCTTTACACTTCCTTCAGATCAATACGTTATAGCAAAGTGTACTCTAAACATCCCTCACTGTCGTGCCTCTAACGTTACACTGCCGCCCTACCAGTCCGTCGCACCGAAGTGTCTTCTAGACAGCCTCACTGTTGTGCCTCCAAAGTTACACTGCCGTCCTACCAGTCCGTCGCACCGAAGTGTATTCTAGACAGCCCTCACTGTCGTGCCTCCAACGTTACACTGCCGTCCTACCAGTCCGTTGCACCGAAGTGTCTTCTCGACAGCCTCACTGACTTGCCTGTAACGTTACACTGCCGTCGTACCAGTCCGTCGCACCGAAGTGTCTTCTAGACAGCCTCACTGTCGTGCCTCTAACATTACACTGCCGTCGTACCAGTCCGTCGCACCGAAGTGTATTCCAGACAGCCCTCACTGTCATGCCTCTACCGTTACACTGCCGTCACAACGAAGTGTATTCCAGACAGCCCTCACTCTCGTGCCCCTAACGTTACACTCCCGTCCACCGAAGTGTATTCTAGACAAACTCACTCACGTGCCCCCAGGCATTATCCGGCCTTCCGTCAAGAGAAACACATTACTCATTCTACCGCCATTTAATCCATTAGCTGACACAACACCCTGCTTAATGGCGAACCACCATATAGTTAATGAATTTTTACTACTTTCCCTCTCTCTCTCGCCGGTTTAATGTTTTATTTTACGGGGTCACTCTGTGTAATAGAACCTTTCCCTTTGTCGTTATATTTAATGCCTTTATTCCAGGCTGTCCTATTTCCTCCCTTGAATTTTAACAAGTCTTTAAGGAGATCTCTTTCCCCCATAGGGAATAAAAACGGCAAAGGCTTTTATTTTTGTCTAGATATTTTTTAGGTATTCCAAGCTCTTTATTATACCTCTTATAATATTTTCCATAATTTCTTAAGGTGTTGTTAGTAGCAGACCAATCTGAGTGGTAGCTGTCGACATTGGGCAGCATTCTCCTATACCAATAATATGCTGTTTGCTATTTTTTTAAAATTTATTTCAGGTTTTTCCCAGTTCGAATTATTGGCGAGCTTAGGAAAATGATTACTTTCCGCCTCGTGGTCTATTTATTTTATTTCACTTATTTTAAGTAAACTAATGTATTGCTTGATTTTCTTATTATTTTCGTTTTTCTTTAGCCATATTGTAACTTGAATTGTATTACTTGTATGGGATGTTTACAACTTAGACAATTGCATGTAGGATGATTAGTCCTCTATAATTGTATTTAATAATTTCGCAACTTATTATCCACAAAAATTGCCCGATTTTGATGAAATTAAATACTAGGTATAATGTACTTCTCCTTATGAAAAAGAAACTGCCACTAAACACTCAATACCTGATTTCAACTTACTATCTTCAAATTAATCTTTGCTACTTACACATACAAAGGGAATATGAGGCTAATTGGCTGGTAGTTATAAGGTGCAAGAGCTCCCCACGACATGGGGTTCGATTCCCACTGATAGTGTAAAAATAAGAACCATATCTTGGTTATAAAAGGTTGGTAAACAGTAGGTAACACATCCCAAAACTCTGTGTTATGTGTAACTGGATGTCAAAATTTGAATAACACGTTGTAAGGAAAGTTATTTCATATTACTTTTTTTTTAGGTAAAGGACTTCAGATGGTGCACCATTATCTGACAAGGATACCATATGAGGATGCATAATTACATCAACGTTCGCAGGTAAGTTATTCTTATGTTTCTTTATTAGAATAACTAGCTGAATAACCATGCCTCGTCAAGGCAGATAAGTATTTATTTTATTACGTTAAATAATTTATCATCAAAATTAACGCTACTATATAATTTTTTGCAGTTTATTGTAGCAAAGTTCCTGTCATACTAAAATATATAGTAGATATATATATATATATATATATATATATACAGGGTGTCCCTCATTGAAATGTCATAACTTTAGGGGTTTATTCTACACCTCATTTTTAGTTCAGGGACGCAGAAATGAGCGTTCTATCTCAACATGCAGAGGAGCTACTCAAACTTTTGTCTTTTTTTAAAAACTACTGGCTTTTTTAAAAGAAAAACTGTGATTTTGGAATTTGTGATCAATGTATCGTAAATATCTACCACATTTTTAGAATTTACATTACATTTCCAATAAGAAACACCCGTTCTTCAAAAATTACCATGTTAATTAAGAGATACATTAAAAGCCATATAAATGAGAATGTTTAATATTAGTGTTTTATTAAATTATTCAATATTTTCTTAATCAGCTATTTTTAGCTGACGGAATGGCTGAACAGTGGACTCCCTAACCGTTCCCACACTGCGTACACACAATTTTTGCTCTCAATAAGGATAGGGGGACACTTCGGAACCAAGGGTGAAAGAATTCAGAACATTTTAGATATAATTACCATCGTTTGAAATTAAAGAATGCGTTCAGAATTGCTCCTTCACTCTCAAGCACTTTTATTGGTTTTGGCTTAGGAATAAGAAAAAAATAGATTGAAATAGATTTTTTTCTTAAACTACGAGATACCATTTTGAAGCTTATTAAATAATGCAACTTTGAGGTGGAGGCAAACCTCTAAGTTAAAAAATAGCTGATTAAGAAAATATTGAATAATTTAATAAAACACTAATATTAAACATTCTCATATATGTGGCTTTTAATGTATCTCTTAATAACATGGTAATATTTGAAGAACGGGTGTTTCTTATTGGAAATTTAATGTAGATTCTAAAAATGTGGTAGATATTTACGATACATTGATCACAAATTCCAAAATCACAGTTTTTCTTTAAAAAAAAACAGTAGTTTTTAAAAAAGACAAAAGTTTGAGTGGCTCGTCTGCATGTTGAGATAGAACGCTCATTTCTGCGTCCCTGAACTACAAATGAGATGTAGAATAAACCCCTAAAGTTATGACATCTCAATGAGGGACACCCTGTATATATATATATATATATATATATATATATATTATTTATTCTTGCAGATTACCCAAAAAATATCTAAATTCTTTCAAATCTTTGGAGCCATTGGGTCATTGAAGCAGTCATCCTTTCTTCACACAGGCCGTCAAGAAGAGTTGCAAAAATATGCACGAAACATGTCGGGCCTAACAAACAAATGAAGTAGTGTGAAGAAAGGACGACTGCTTTAATGACCCCATGCTTAAAATTATATGTTTGAAATTTGTCTCAGTCCTTAAATAGGTATAGCGTGAAGAGCTCTTGTTCGAAGTCACTTGTGTTGTTCTGCACCATTAGTAAACATCATTGGATTTTATAGCGTTTCTGTCCTACAAACATTGAGCTTTTTTTAGTGCTCGGCAGTATTGTATTTTTTTTTTCATCTCTATTTGATATTTTTGTTTCATACGAAAAAAAATATATAGCCAAACAAATAAAACGTTTTCATAGCATAGCATTCTATAGTCAACAATAGAATCTTATTCCGCCGTCTTTCGTAGCAATAAAATTCCTCGGTTAGAATGAGCAAAAAAATGCCACAGAGCGATTAAAAAAAACGGACAGACATTAAGGCAGGTGAAGGCGGCAGGTGGTCCCGCACATAGGGGCGCGTCCCACATGCTGCACATACACCTGGGACCAATTTCGTCGGAGGTCCGTTCGAAAATATTCCGCAATCGTACCCACTCTACCATTGTATTTGTGTATATACAACGCTGTATTGTATGAATAAACATCAGGCTTAGAGGCTTGTGTCCCGGTGTAATCCACCTGTTAGGCGGGAAGGGATCATACGATACGGGGCAATTTGAATTTAAATTCATTGGACGAATTTTCACGCAAGCCTGCGAATACAAGGAAACATTGCAAATTGTCTCCTCGAGAGGTGGAAATGAAAGCACATTATTCATTATAAATTAAAATTAATGTGCATTAATTGAAAAGGTTGGGGCAAAATAGTGCCTAGCAACATTTTTGACAAAACTTAACTGTAGCTGCTACATGTTGGATATTATGTGGGACTATCAGTCTATGATGCAAATGCTACTGAAATATGACTGCAAGCTCTGTATGCTACTTAATATTGTTGCCCTTAACCATTTCAACTGATTGTCCCACGTAATATCTAACATATAGCAGCTACAGTTAAGTTATTTTAAAATTGTTGTGTGGAACTATTTTGCCCCGACCCCTTCAATTAAATAATAAAGGAAAAAGGGGCAGAAAACTGGACAGTTTTTGTGGGTACTTGGTTCTTCAATAATATTATCAATTTATTCTTTTAAACGCATGTCGACGTCTAATAGATATTGACATTGCTCTTATCAAAAGAATTTTCGAAATATTTCTTCGATACGAAATCTATTTACACAATTACATTATTACACATACCTATTTTGAAATATAAAATTGGAATCTTTTCCATATAAAAAATAAAACATAATAGCAAAGCTCCCGATGTTTTATTTATACGATAAATGAATTGAAAAAATATTTTTCTTTCATAAATCTGTTATTCATACGGCTTCAGCTTGTTATTGATAAAATGGAAAGCCATCAATAGAAGAGAAAAATATATCAATAGAAAACCATCAATAGAAGAGAAAAATATGCATCACAAGATAAAGCAGTAAAGCCCATAGAGTAAGAATATTCAAAAGGAACCTAAGCAGATTGCGGATACAGGCTTGTATCCTATCGCTTCTCCATAGCCGTTTAATATCGTTTCCCAAGAAAGGGATTGTCAAAGGCGGGCTCGAACAATAAGGCCTGTACTGCAGACGGGGAAATGGAGTTTGACAGCAAATTGCATAATAGCGTTAGCTGAATACAGCCGATTCCTATAGCAACCTGTAGCAGGTGCTAGGTAGCTGAGTCCTCAGGTCTGGGCTGACAGGAGCAGGCACAGAGCCTGGGATTGTTCTGCTAACAATAATACCTCGCTTCAATTGATGGCCTTCATCAAACCTGCCCCATACAGCTAATTCTACATCGGCGGTCTACCCTTACCACCTGTGTTATCTTTATCTACCCTTCAAGGAGGAAGCTGTTTGATAACATTTTCGTTCTTCAAGTTGGAAAATGTATTTCGAAGGAAAGGGTAGTATCATTTATATTTCAGAACATGAAACCTCATTATCGGCTGCTCTTTAGAATACAATGACCATCTTTTGAAAGGGAAGGCTAAAATGTTCAGAATTTGCTAGAGAATAAGCGCGACCCCAATTTCAATTCATAACGGGGGATAAAAAAAACCGGACTGTTAATTTTTTTTTTTAAATATCATGCAGAAACTATTCTTCTTTGAGAAAATCATTTGGACTCGGGACTCTATTCTATTCACCGACTATTCTTGGGAGCAATAATGAAGTCCTTACTTCATTATTTTGCCACTTGCAGCAGTTCTTGCTAAACATAAGTCAATCTTATTTGTTTTCAGAGCAAAAGTAAGTCAAGTCCAAGTTGTAACTGTTTTATGAACATAAATAACGTCAGTATTTAAGTTCAAAGCTTTTTAAGACTTATACCGGTCAATAGGATTTATACAACGTCTCTGCAATTCATACACATGATACTCTTTTTCTGAAAACTGCATAACATTGACTTGGTCTAGTTGTGCTCGGAATCCTCCATATAATCATACGATCATTAATTGTGCTCCTTTAAGTATTATATGATAATAACAGCATATGGAAGGAGCCAATCATTATTGACACTTCCTAAGCTAAGATTATTTATTTATTGTTACTGATGCTCCGCATTTTTGGCGGATAGCATATCCTCAGCTAAGTTGACATTTCATTCTGTCTGTTTAACTGCTATTAGGGTAGATGGTCATGGGGCCAATGTCTCTTAGGCCCTTCCCTGGTCTTTAGGATGAGCCCGAGTAGAAAGGGATTGACCTCTAGGATAACTCATTTTGGTGTCTAGTAGGTGCATATTAGGTTCATTAATAATTAGAAGACATCTTTCAATAGTCTTCAATGACTGCAACCTCAATAGCTACATTCCTTCGAAAAGAAACCCCAATCAGCAAGAAAATTTGAAACAAGATTTTGATTCCCATAAACAGACTCCATCGAATAGACTTATGGGTTTTGAAAGCAGGCAAGATGGCTGCGAATTTTAAGAAAATAATATTCCATGCCTAAGGTCGTGGGTTTGAGTCCCACTAGAGATTGTGGCTTTTCTGTAAAAATGAAAAAATGTATGAGCCTTTTCCTCGCAAGATCTCTAGATAACTCAGCTCAAAAGCTGTGATGCCTACAAATGGACGTTAGCAATTAAATTAAATAATAATAAACCACCAAAAGTCTCAACTAACTGTAAATGTATAGATATACACGTATAAATATCTATAGATATAAATTCTCCCCTTGTATGGTCATAATCTGTCAAAAATGGTTTTACTTTTCAAGTACCTATAAATATCGTCTATATATTGACTAACCCTTTACTCGAAGAATTATGCCCACCAAAGAGTTTAAATTATGAATAGTCTGACTGGAGAAACTCTTCTTCTGGAGAACTCCGAGACAATGAGTTTTTTTACATTCATTGGAAGGTACAGGGAGGGAGAGTATGAATGATATTGCATATTCATGTAACAGGAACTGAATGCGGGTCAAGACATCGCCGAATGTTGAATAGCTGGAAGAGGAACGAGCACTGCGTGTGGTCTTGGAAAGAAGAGAAGCTTGATTGTCCCATAAAGCCGAGCCTCGGGCGACCATCTGGAAGCTACTTGGTCGAGAATAGTTCTACCAAGATATATACATGCACAGAAGCTCTGGTCTATTAGGCCATAACTACATATAGTAGCATCTTCATACATCTGGAGATACGTGATGTGATTTTACGATAAGAAGTTAGAAAAGAGTTTTGGTTCGGGTTGGACAAATGGGAAATTCAATTCTGAGTCCGATTGGAGTAAAATTTAAAATTGTTATGAACTATGAGAGAACAATGAAGAACTGATAAATCGTCTGTGGGTTAAGCGTTTTAGCGCGGTTCCTCCCTCCCTTCATAGGGGGGAACCCCGCTTATATCGTTGATCTCATGAAACAATCCGGAAGTTCCGACTAGAAAATTTTGCGTTTCAGAACCCATAGAGACCGAAAATGACGATGATTCAAATTTGTATACATATATATATATATATATATATATATATATATATATATATATACATATATATATATATATATATTTGTATATATATATTTTTTTTTATTTGTATATATATATATATATATATATATATATATATTTGTATATATATATATATATATATACAAATATATTTTTATTTATTTGTATATATATATATATATATATATATATATATATATATATATTTGTCTGTTCGCGGTCCTGACAGCTCAAAAATGGTCTGATTTTAATGGAATTTCATGCAAAAATCTTTTGTCTAATTTAAAAGGTCATGTTCGTTAACCAGCAGAATCCGCCCACCGGAACATGGTTTTTGGAGCGAATGTCGCGCGAAAAAAATCGTTCCGCTTACTTCATATGCTTGCAAGTACTCGTTTTATAGGCTTCTTGGCCTAGGAAAACGAATGAAACCATTTTTAAGGCGATAGCTTTAACCGATTTCGAGAAAATTGGAAAAATAGTTGTTGAATAACGATTTTGGTTTGAGTACCTAAATTCATGGGATTCAGTTAAAATATTCTCTGCATGTTCGAATTTCATCAAAACTAATGTGTTGAAATTTTAGCTACGTTTTGAGACAAGGAAGGGTTAGAATAAAATATTTTTTTAACAGACCTGAAAACTTTTGGGGACTTCGTATACTTTCATTAATATCTCAAAAACGGTTGAAAATCTTGCAAAGCGAAAGGTTACCATTCGAAAGCTTACTAAATGGTCTACAATAAAGGCTCTGAAGAAAGTTTTGAATAAGCGATGTCAATCGGAGAAATAAGCGCTTAAGCGGCGCTAATAGCCCAAATGGTTGATGCGCCGTTAAAAAAAAAAAAAATAAATAAATAAAAAGTCCTTAAGCTTTTTTTTTTTTTTTTTTTTTTTTTTAAGGCGTGTCAACCTTAGGGTCATGAACGCCATTGAATGAAACTTTCATTATATTTGGAGGTGAAATTTTTCCTCATTTCTTTTGAATTTAATAATTTATTGAGTCAGCTTTCATTTTCATTATTTATCATTCATCCTGGCATTTTTTTCTTACTTATATTACTTGCAGTATATTTTCCATGCGTAATATTTATTTGCGTATGTGTACACAGAACAAATGTAAATAAACGCACTCACACACAAGCGGGCACACAGATAGGCATATACACTCACCCATACACATATACCAACTCATATCCATGCAACCTCACTCACACATTCTCTAACACAGACAGCACACACACACACACACACAAACACACTCTATCCTGCTTATTTAATTAATCTTATGTCTTTATATTTTATTTATTAATTCCGTTTTGTCAATAAAGTTGAATACCTTTCTAACGTTATCAGCATCATCTCCAAGTATTTCATACTTGGAGTACTTCATCTCCAAGTATTTCATGCTTAAGCTTTGAAGTAATTGATCTCGTTTATTCGAACGGTTCTTTTTGTCTGTTTTTATTCCTCGTTATTTTTAATTGCTTATAGTTGGATAATGTATTTGACAATAAAACAGATTAAGTAAAATAAGAAAAACAATTCATTGTTAGAAATATAGCTTGACAAGAGAAAGAGATTCGATGACGTCTTTTGAATATTTTCAATTGCCTTTATGCTGTTGGTTTTTTCATTTTATTTTTTTATTGATTTTATTTGTAGAATTTTATCTATAATAGAAGAACACAAGAAAAGGTGAAAAATTTTGATATTTTTTAGTGCATTGAAACGTATGAAATAAGTATCTCTAGAAGAGGATTCTGGGGTCTAGCGGACCCGACCAGGTAAAGTCATAAGCTTTACAAATGACAATAGGGATATGAACGGAACCGCGCTAAGATGATGCAGTTCCTGCGAGTCGGACTTTGTAGGTTGATCTCGATTTGCCATTCGGTGTACCAAAGATCGATGAGGTTAAGGTATACCCTCATGGAGCATCATGCGAGAATCGGTTGATGGATGAGTGAAAATATGTTTATATCGACAGCTTTATGAAATGAGTTCGGGAAAATAGGGAGAAAACAGTAGAATGTGTGACTCTAAAAATCTGTCTCGAAGTTAGGTTTGTATTATTAGCTTATAGATTAACGGAGAAGAACTAACATTAATTTACGGCACAGACACCATATTTTACCCAACAGTAAAAGGAAATGTTTTTTTTTTTTTTTTTTCTTAGTTTAGAATCAGCACTATTAATAATAACTTGACGCATTCGGTATGACCAATATTAGTAATCTTGTGATACTTTGCTAAAATACAATTATTTTTTTGACGGTCTTGCAGGTCCTGAAAGAGCTGCTCAATAAATTTCTCATTATCGGTCTGCTAAATCGAAAATTGTTCGATATATAGATTTTTTTCGATATAAAGAAACAGTTATCTTTGTAATGGCAGGGGATTTTAAGGACATTCGATATGTGAACATTTTCGATACACAGAAGTTCTACGGTAATTAAAACGCATCGAAATTTGTTCATAAAATGAATATTGTTTAAACTTATTTGTAGGAAATTTCAGTCATACACAAATAAAGATTGAAATTTGACTCTGTATCTGTAGCAATAGTGGGAATTCAAAATACCAGCATTTCCTTCCAAACATAACACAATATTCTCTGACTCCTTTTCCGTCCCTTTGGCAAAACATAATGAAGTCAATTAAACTTCGACTACTCATTCAACTGCAAGGATATTTCACTCGAAGAATTTACATTTAGGTAACGATTGAATAAGCCATCCTTGAATAAAGCAGCCCTTTTGCCGGTTGTCTTTTCAGAAATGAAAGGAAGGCAAATTTTCAATTAACGTTTGTCCCAGGGCTGAAGAAGAAGCTGGAGTGGCTGAGGAAAATGAGGAGGGAGACGAGAAGTGGGTGGGGGAGGAGAGGGAAATGGAGCTGGGAACCAATTTAGTGTGTGTCAGCGGCTCCTGATAGGACCACAATACACCCCACACCATCCACTCTACCCACCATTACACCCGCAAATATTATATACATATATATATATATATATATATATATATATATATATATATATATATACAAGATCCGCTAGTTACTTTTTATCACCAAATGATAACTTTAAAAGTAATCATCATTCTTATTTTTTTTTTTTTTTAATAAATAGAAACGTATTACACGTACAAACTCTATTTAGAAGGTTATTTCCTGTATTTTAGTTGGACGTAATTATTAGTGTATTTGATTATTTTTGTGAAGGACATTCAAATATTTAAATTTTTGCGACATTCATTATACGGGTCATGGGTATTTTTATATAGGAACCACCGGTCTTCTAATCTATGAGAGACATCCCACCCGCCCATTCCCGGACTGACCTCCACAAGAGAAGTTCTGTAGTGCCCTCCCGATACAGTATATTCGGTGTGACTAATGCCGGTAGCTTCTCTCGCGGTCCGTGGCAAACCGCTTCCCTTGGCATTAGGCAGTTGTTCCTCGGTACAGTTTTATCCCCGGTTCCAGCTTTTACGATTCAGACTGCCCTTTTGGTAGTACGTGAGGTTTTACCATAATTCCCTCAATCCTCTCCTTCGACCTATTCCTTTCTTCTCACCCTTCAATGCCGTGTTCCCAGGGTTGAATTCTCTAAAGGTAAGGCTGATTTTTCTATTTACTACATACATGGGTTTACTACATACAAACCCTTAGTCCATTTTTTTTTTTTTTTTTCAACCTACACTGGTAAATGGATACAGAAATCGGAAACTCTCCTAAAATTTATGAATGCTTCACTTCACCTGTATTCTTGTTTACCTAATCATATGTTAATTAAAGCAATTAATTTTAAAGCTATTAAAATAAACTGCCAGGAACTTCGTCATCTTAGACACATAATTTGTAAAGCTTGGATTATATATAGGTTACATTACGCACTCGGCCTCTTTGACTTCCACTTGGAAAGCTCCATTAAAAACAACCAAATTTGTTTGTCTTTCTACTGGTAAATTAATGTAACTACTATAATAAATTCAAAGAAAAAAATATACATGAAATCAAATATGAGTGACCGTTCAATGCAACGAAACTAACTCTGTCGAAGTTTTTAGCACTTATTTCTCCAGCTGAAATCGAAAATTACTTGAGTACCTATTTCTTAGAGCATTTAGTACGATTTGGAATAGTTTTGTTCCTCTGACCACGATTTCCCTACCGTTTCTCGGGATAATTTACTATGTGTTTTGATCCTCCGCCAGCTCTTTCATCTCTTGTTCAAATATCTTCCATGCTCCTGGAAGATAGTTCCTCCTAGAAGATTCAGTATCCTTCTCGCGGTCTCTTTTATACCACCGGGGACTTAAAGGTCTTTCAGGTGTTTGTTTTAATCCGCCTTAAGGATTATTGTTTTCTTGGGGCAAAATACAATTTTATGTTCAATTTTTAATTTCGAAATCGTAATTTTTGTTATATTGAACGAATATCCAAGTAACTCTATCGCGTAAAAGAAATATGAGACGTATTTTCAAAGAATTTCTCTTCTTAGTATGCACAATTCAGTATAAAATACCATAAAACATATTTAAGGCAATGCAAAATAAAAGATTTCGCTCAGCATCTAAAAAATGCTTCTTTTACCAAGGCGTGTTTGTGTCTGTGCCTGATTGCTCGTGCGCGTTTTTGTTATTAGCACGAATTCGGTGATTGTGAGAGAGAGAAGGAGAGAGAGAGAGAGAGAGGGAGAGAGAGAGAGAGAGAGAGAGAGATGGAGAAAGAGAGTGTGTGAGAGAGAGAGATGGCGAGAGTATGGATTTAGAATTCAATGGATGTACTACTGGTAGAATGAGATGAGTAGTATCGGTGTGACCGGCCAACCGACAACGCAGCCTACTCTAAAACGAATTACGAAACAGACTGTGACAGGAATTACTGGCCAGTATTCGTCCTTTCTGTCAATCAAACTCACAACTTAAAGGGGGAAATGGCATACCACTAAAGTGACGAGTTTAATGAATACAATTTTTCTTTTTTGTTTGACCTAAATTTACGCCAAGTCTAATTTAGAATAATGTCCTGATCACATTTTGGACATCGAACATGATGCCATGTTCACCACGTGTTGACGATGAATAGGCCTCAATTCAATTGGTTGGCCTAGGCGCACCCAGGACACGGTCACTTCGTTTTTTTTATATAGCCCTTCATTAATTTTTTCGGTGGGAAAAATTTTGCCATTTATCAGTAATTTTTGTTATTCTTCATTTTAATATATTTATTTAATAATTTGCCATTCCTATAAACTATTAATTAATTAACGGCTCGACAGGCACTGGAAGCTGCCATTGGCAATCCTTATAACATGGCCCAGCCATTTAGGGCGCTGAATTCGCACGAAATGAGAAACTTTTAGATCCTCGAATAAGTCATATATCTCTTTATTCCTTCTCATTCGATATACCCCATTTTCCTTAATTGGCCCAATTATGCGTCTCAGCACCTTCCTCTGGAATTATCAATCTTTTCCGATAGATTTTTGCGTAGGGTCCAGGTTGCACAGGCATATGTTAGCACAGGTCGGATGATAGTTTTATAAAGGACTATTTTTGTAGCGCGACTTACCAGTTTACTCCGGAGGATACTTCTTAGGGCAAAATATGCTTTATTGGCCCCCATTATTCGATTCTGAACTTCCTCCTCTTCGTCCGTCCGATCATTGACAATGGAACCAAGATACTTGAAACTGGACACACATTGGAAGGTATAATTACCCACTACATAATTCTTTGGCGGGTTAGAGGCTATTTCTTTCTGAGGACCATAACCTTTGTCTTTTCTTCATTTATAGACAGGCCCAATCTTCCGGCTTCTCTTTCCAACCCTTCACAGTTCTCCTTTATGGTCTTGAGGGACAGGTCAATCAGATCCACACCATCGGCGTAACCAAGCACTTGGCTTATTCCTATAAACTAAAAACATAATATCCCCCTGATAAATGAAATTAAATAAAAACAAATAAATGCTGATTTAATTATAACGTCCCATAAAAGTCCCCTTGTTCTATTATGTGGAATTTTTAATGAGAATAGTTGGATAACAAATTATCCAATGGGGTTGTAGTGATTTGTATAGAAGGAATACGAATCCTAATCACATGAGAATAAAGATGGTGATAAAGGACATAAAAAATTAAAATCGGATTATTACAACTTATTTTTTCATAGAGATGCTATATTTGGCTGTTGCAGTTTCACACGAGATCCCTCTGACATATGCTGTTAAATAGCCTGAAGATGGTAATCTCCCAATCTTCGCCTGATTTTTCAATAATTAAATCAAATCAAAAGAAGAATTGTATTATTATATTAGAAAAATTGTAGGACTAATTTTGAATTTACGGAATGAGGTTATAAAAATTAAATTGCTACAGCTTGAATATAAATATAACTAGGGGTTGAGTGAAACTTGCAGGGTAAGAGAAAAAAATCAAAATAAACAGTACCAACAAAAAATAAGTAAAAAGTATCATCTTTAAGTGATTAAAAAAACGTCTTCACGCAAAGGTCTAGACTGACCGTCAAGCCGAAGTCTGCCCAATGTCTATATAATTACATATTGAATACAAACAATTTGTAACAGGTATTCATGAGAATTGATTGCGTTGATGCCACATCTGTAAACATTGTCTAGAAAAATGGGAAAACCTTATATTCTTATTTATCTTGAGACCGGTTCAGAATTTGTTATAAATTGAAAGATCTATTCGAAACCTTATTAAATTTTCTATAAATACATTACTTAGAGGATTTTTGATAGAGCGGTCTTATTAGGATAAAGTCAGGGCATAAATGCAGTAATTTCTGCTTAGGTTACTGCCAGTTTCCAGATTGATTTAGCCATTTCGCGAATGAGTAAGCCAATAAACCAACTGTTTCTATTTTAATGTGTTCAGATGACACTTAGGATAAGAACGGATACGCCCTAAGGTGACGCATTCCCTGCGAGTCGGACCTTTAAGATATTCCGTCCAAAGCAGCCTTATAAGGTTTGAAACTGAGTTGTAGAGCTAGCAGATTTACGATGTCGCAAACCGTAAGGCCGTGGAGTATAAAAGCTTGGCGGCTCCCTTAATACTCTAGGCCTTTACTATAGGCTTGAAAGGATCGTTACCCGTCCTTTATGTGGCCGGCTGGGAGTAGGCAAGTCGCGTAGTCTATGAAGGACTCACTTAACGCTTAAGCTGCATTTTCAGCAAGCATCTTAAAGTTGAGCACTTAATACGGGGCTTAAATCCAATACTTAAGTTTGTATCCTTCTGTGTCCTAAGGAATGAGATATTTTATGAGTAGGACTACAGAAAGTATTTTGAGCTGTTTATAAAAAATGAAACCCTGAAACCAAATTATTTTGTATGAGCACCTTATTTCTTCAGACCGACCCAATTAGTTGCCATCCGCGAGCATATTACTCCACCAGTCAAATACTGCCTGTATGTGGATGGTTTGCTTATCTATACCGAACAAAAGAAGTAGAAAATGACTCTATGTTAGTGCAAAATACGGAAGAAAACCTTGAGAACTGTATCGTTACTAACGGACTTCACTTTTCAACCCAAAATACACAATGTTTACTATTTACTAAAAAAAGATGAAGACCAAATATTTAACTAACTTTAGAAAATAAACCAATCACACTCATTAACCAAATTAAATTTGTGACTCCAAGTGATAGAGTCACAAAGTTCTGGAAACGGCTTCTCTTTATATCAGTATTTGTATGGTTTTAAGTGTCCTACTATACTGAAAAGTGAAACATTGAAAGTGTGAAGATGTTTTGGACTATCGTGTTAACAAACAAAAACATAAGTTATATATATATATATATATATATATATATATATATATATATATATATATATATATATATATATATATAAGAATTTGGCAGAGGAAGACCAAAGTTAACACTTAAGTAACCATTGTGGAAGTGTCTAAGAAAAGTCCGACTCGCAGGAACTGCATCATCTTAGCGCGGTTCCGTTCTTATCCGAAGTGCGATTAGTAAAGGAATAGTAGCAGCTATCGGTAGGTTTTGATCTTTCGTTAAAAATATAAAATAAAATCTCAAAAAGAAGGAAGCTTAAAGCGCCACATATGGAAACTGGCAGTTTCCATATGTGGAAAACTCTCCCGTCATCGCGACGCTCACTCTAGGAAAACTCTATTACCAATATGATTCTTATTTTCTCAGCTTTAATGAAATACTCATTCCACCGTTAAATAAACTTAAAAAACAAAAGTGAGGTAAACAGTGACAAAAACCCGTTTAAAATAACAAAACTAACACTTTCGTAGTTTTAAGCACTTACTTCTCCGACTGACATTGCCCCATCGAAATTTGCTTCAGAATCTTTTTTTTAGAGAATTTAGTAAGCTTTTGAATGGTTACATCGTACTTCCCACGATTTCTTAACTGTTTTGAAGATATTAAGGGGGGGAAATGGTGCTAATACCTACCGATAGCTGCTATATTCCTTCACTAATCGCACTTGAGATAAGAACGGAACCGCGCTAAGATGAAGCAGTTCCTGTGGGTCGGACTTTTTTTTTTGTCAGACAAATTAATGTGTTATGTTTATATTATAATATAAATATTATGTTTATAAGAAGAGCAAATCACTTTAATTGCGGTGTAAAATATTGTTGCTAGCTAAATCTAAGTATTATATAAGCTCATAAGGAAAAAATGGTGCTAATGACTCAGATTTCGATACACCATAAAAGAAAAAAAAATTAAGGACAATATACAAAGATTCCGAAGTATTTCATGTCTGTTAATAAAATATTTTATTCTAATCCCAATAACGCTACACTTATACACAAATAAACTTTTTTTAGGTATCTATTTAATACGTATAAAATAAGATTATAATGAGCAATCCGCTGTGGCATACACCAAATACTACCACCGTGTGGAGTGCAACTAGTATAGACCGGTACGTCAGTACCACTGTTGTATGTAAAGAGCGGCTGTTCTGATACTGGCAAAAATTAGAAATCCTACATTCCTACAGTTGTTTGGAGGCTTATCTTTATGACCCTAGAAAGGAACTTACAGATGTCGAGGGTCCACCGGGCGATACCTGTACTGGGAATGCACTCCACCCTAAGCCTCCTTGATCCTCACCTTTGAATTCATATGATTTCGTTCAATGAATTTAAAAAAAAAAATTAATAAATAGATAAAAACTTCTGAAAATAGAAAATACCAAAAACAATTCTAAAGAACGAAATCAACACCAGTACAGTAATCTAGATATTCAAGGGCATCTTCGAATTCCAAGATACCGTTGAAACAAAATATTGTATCCTGTTTTATTGACTAATACATTTGACTAATATAAGCAATCACAAAAATAACGAGCAGTGAAAAAAAAACTGTAGGAAACACACAAAAAGATTCGTTCAAATGAACGAAATTACCTATGTTTTAAGCACTTATTTCTCCAAATATGACCATCCCATCGAAAATGTCTTCAAAACATTTTTTGTAGAAAATTTAGTAACCTTTCGAATGGTAATCTTTTGCTTGCCAAGATTCCAAACCGTTTTCGTGATATTAATGAAAATATACGAAGTTCCCAAAACTTTTCATGTCTAAAAATGAAATATTTTATTTTAATCCTTCCTTTACTCCAAACGTAACCAAATTTTCAACATATTAGTTTTGATAAAATTCAAACATGCAGAAAATGTTTCAACTGAAGCCCATGATTCTAAGTACCAAAATCAAAGACAAAAAGAACAGTTCGAATAAGCGAAATCAATTACTTTAATGTTTTAAGCACTTATTTCTCCGATTGACATCGCTTAATCAAAACTTTCATTAGAACCTTTTTTGTATAGCATTTAGTAAGCATTCTAATGGTAATCTTTTTCGAGATATTAAGGAAAGTATACAAAGTTACCAAAACTTTTCATGTCTGTTCATAAAATATTTTATTCTAACCCTTCCTTAACTCCAAAGGTAACATAACTTTCAACATATTAGTTTTAATGAAAGTAGAACATGCAGATAATGTTTCAACTGAATCCCGTGATTCTAAGTACCCAAACCAAAAACGGTATTCAAAAAATATTTTTCCAATTTTCTCGAAAACGGTTAAAGCTGTCGCCTTGAAAATGGTTTCATTCGTTTTCCTAGCCCAAGAAGCCTATAAAAAGAGTACTTACAAGCTTATGAACTCAAAAACGTAAGCGTTACGATTTTTTCTGCGCGAATTTCGCCCCAAACGCCATCTTCCAGTGGGCGGATTTTGCTGGTTAACGAACTTGACCTGAAATTTCATCAAAATCGGACCATCAGGGAAGCCAGAAATGAGCGAACAGACAGATATATATATATATATATATATATATATATATATATATATATATATATATAAATATATACATATATATATATATATATATATATATATACAAATTTGAACCACCGTTATTTTCGGTCTCTAGGGGTTCTGAAACGCGAAATTTTCTTGTCGGCACTTCCGGATTGTTTCATTGTATCAACCCTATAAGCGGGGTTCCTCCCTATGGGGGAGGGAGGAACCGCGCTAAAAAATGCCTCCCGGCATTTCATTGCTTTCGAAGGCTACCAATGAGTAGCCGAAACGTCCTAAATATTGATTTTTTTTTACAAAAATCGTATTGAGGTTTCTTTAGCCGAATCCCAACCATTCCATCTTTGCTTATCACCTCGACGGCTAACTATCTGATCTGCACAATATAGATAAATAGATATATGTATATTCAAATTTTACGTTAGTCTTTTTCATTATCAGGATCGGTGGAATGGAAAAATAAATACGAGTATATTGTACTTCATTGGGCCAGAATAAACCATTATCTTAGTGCGTATATGTGTTTGGTGTGATCAGATAACACCCTACATTATTGCATCAGTATGTGTTAAATTATATAAATAATAATATGCCTATAGACAGAAATTGTATAAATAGCCCTCTCGTTTTCCTTGCTATAAAATTCAGATAATTAATGCACTTACCAATCTAAGGCTGCCTTAAAGGATTTCTGGGAATCATTTAATAAACGCAGTTTATCATTAGCTAATTCTTATTATTAATGTAAAATGGCGAAAGTGTTAGTTTCGTTCCTTCGAACGATTTTTTGTCCTCATTTTCCTGTTTTTTATTGGTTATTATTTTTGCAGGAAAATATAAATTTGTCAATAAATCAAGGTATATAAAATGAGGAACAAGTTCGTATTATTTTTTTAATTTTTTTATATCGCTTTACTAAAAAATAACTAAAGTCGAGGATGATGAGAGAGTAATATCTTCTTAGAGTTGGCGACCGTTAGGGTGGGTTTACACTTGCTAGTTATTGCAGGAAATTTATATCAGACAGAAATTGCGACTAGTGTAAACCATGAGCAATTTATGTCTGAGATATATATTTCTATCACGAACTATAAGTGTCGACACTTCTATACCACCAGGTGTAAACACAGATTTTTACGAGAAGAATTTAATTTCAGAGATAAATATCTTGGCTACTAGCTGTATTGTCGACACTTCTATACCAACAGATGTAAACACTGATTATTTGTGCTTTTGGTGAATTTATCGCAAATTAGAACAAATCCAGAATTGTCCAATACATATCCATGACATAAATGTCTAGCTATTTCTGTCAGTATGTAAACCTTCAAGAGAATATCTATCCGACACCTGACATATATTTCCTGCGAGAAGTGTCAGATGTAAACGCACCCTTAGTTTTCTGAGCATTGTGCCCATTCGAGCGCCTAAAATCTTCTTTTTATTTGAAATGTCATTAGAGTAGGTGTTTAAACGTTTCAAAACGAACAATGAATTATGTAATGCAAAAACCATCTAACTCCACCTCTTCGAACTTTTTAGAGGGCTTTAAAACATTCTCGCTTCTAGTTGGTTTAGAATAAATAAATAAAAAATGTTTTGTTTATATGAAAGAAATATTTTTATATGATCCAGAAAATTTTCTTGGATAATTACATTTTTTGGAGACAGATGTCTTTTGTACTGTTCGAAAAATAAATTTTAATATGACTCTTTTTTAAACTGTATATTAACTAACAAACAGGTTTTAATAAATACTTTTGGTACCGAAAAACACATGAAAAACGTTTTAATTCTGATATAATTCTGATTAGAAAACAAATAGATAATTGCCGGCTAATGATAAAAATGTAAACAAACCCCTCCCACGGAGGATTATACTGTGCAAGAACCATTTATGAGCGTGAGATGTATGGTTCTTGCACTGTACAAAATGTTTGACCTTCATTATCTCCCATACTAGAGACACCGTTTGATATATTTAATCGAAAACACAATTTTGAAATAAATTTTGTTCGGATGGTAATGGGTAGTTAATAATAACATTTCTTATTTCCAAAGGATACCAGGTATGATAATGGTAACAAAACGCGCTAAGATGACACAGTTTCTTACATATTTTTTTTTTTTTATATTATGATAATAATTCATTTTTTAAGTACTTATCAGGGAAAACAATCTGCAAAAAACGTATTACCTAATAATTTAATAGAATATTCATGGATACGTGGACATATTTCTGTGTTTCACAAGGTGGAGCGGTTTTCCTTGTCTATTTCTAGATAATACTCACAGAGACAAGGAAAACAGAGATAATCCCTGAGATATTCAGCCACATTACACCGATTTGTCGATTCGATAACTTTAAATTAGAATTAGGATAATGTTGTTTAATGTTTATTAAATTAAGGTAGGGATTGTCGGGGTTCGGTCACTGCTACTTAATAAAACTACATTTTATCATAAAAATGGTTTTATTGTGCCGACGTTTCGGCTTGAACTTCAAGCCTTCATCAGGGCTGTAAAAACAAGTAGGACGGATGTTGTACTGAAATATACACACATATATATATAAATATATATATATATATATATATATATATATATATATACACACATATGCCTACAAACAAAAATACACATACATATATACATACATATGTGGAAAAAGACAAAAACATAAAATACTAGAACATAATACACGTATATAGAACAATGTGCTCTAGAAGTGTTTGGATTATTAGGAAAACAGATATAAGAATAACAGATTACATATTAGATTAGATATAAGAATAACAATATGGGCTTACCGATGGGAAGATAGAGAACTATTCCTCACAAATGCGGGATCATTTCTGACAGTTAATACAGGGAAATATAGGAAGAAAGGAGTTGGTGAGAGGGAGGGGGGTGTATTTTTGTTTGTAGGCATATGTGTGTATATATATATATATATATATATATATATATATATATATATATATATATATATATATATATATATGTATATTTCAGTACTACATCCGTCCTACTTGTTTTTTACAGCCCTGATGAAGGCTTGAAGTTCAAGCCGAAACGTCGGCACAATAAAACCATTTTTATGATAAAATGTAGTTTTATTAAGTAGCAGTGACCGAACCCCGACAATCCCTACCTTGCATCATCAACGGTCAACGATCTCCTCTCAAAAAAAGTTTATTAAATTAGTTATTCTCTAAGAACATCTATTTACTAAATTCTGCAAAACTGTTCTGATAGAGTATATAGTTATTACAAATATAAGAATTGTGAATATTTAATAGAATATTAACTAAAGGAATGATAATTTTTATTTTAACAGTTATTTAAAATAAAAAATCTTCAACTTATTACTCGTTTTAACCTCCTTACTGTACCTATATATTATATTCTTGGTTCAATAATAAAGAAAACAATATTCTCGTTTTAATATTTTTAAAATTGCTTCCTTGTTTTGGCAGGATTAATCTCCATTTGATATTCATATTCTTGAGGTGTGTACAATTGGTACAGGAACAGATTTTACCTTCCTGTGTCGGAGAGTGGGAATCATATTTCCCATGCACTCACAGATTTTAATGGGCACTTTAATGAGATAAATCTGGCGGCAAGGTAATAATAAGTAGATTGCTCGTTACTCCCTCTTTTGTTTTTATTTTAATATTGAATTGATTCCGTGATAAAACTTTATATGTATTTGAAAAATACGAAAATGGATAATTTAGATTCGTGAGTCTAAAATACTTGATTTGCTTACATTCTGCCTTTTTAATAAATATGTATAAACATATTTTACAACAGGGTATGAGATTTGGAACAATATATATATATATATATATATATATATATATATATATATATATATATATATAAGATAAAACTAACCTTATTATTAGATTGTTCTGCCATGCATCAACATATGAGGCAGTGATAGGGTAAATAGAAAAAGTGTTCAAAAGCCAGGTGTGTAATTTTATAATAGAGGTACCTAGTCGTGGTACGGTCCAAATAATTAATAAAAATATATTTTTTAATACAAATTTGTTTTTATTGTCAATTTATCATTGAACTTCAATTCATCATCAGGGTTGCGTGAAGGTGATAAACCGATCCGTTCAGAAGTCGCTACGTCACATATTTGTGTTGTTCTGTTGTAAATGAGTGTGAGTTATAGCGACCGAGAAAACGGCACTCCTATGATATAATTGTCACATCAACGAGGAAAATAAAAACATTCTGAAATTCCAGAGCGTCGTCCGCTACCGATAGCCACATTTTGTATTCATTTTTATTAATTTTTTCACCGAAACAAATGAAAAGTATCTTTTGAATATGATGAATGATAAAAAAAAAAATGGGGAAATTCAATTCTACCCATCAAAGGAAACAGTTCCAGTGTATTGCAAAACAAATATGTAAAATCATCGCTTTATGCTTTTCCGAATGGAAATTCACTTTGACCAAGTGCAATTAAGCTTTCTACACGTTTTTGTATGAATAAGTTAATTTAATTTGCAGGAATAAGGAATTTAATTATTATTGTATGAATAAGTTAATTTAACTACATTTTTTTTTTTACCACAGGTTGGCTTAAGCTATTAATGCTTTGTAATCTACTTGTTTTTTTTTTGTTTTTTTTACGGCGCATCTACCTCTAGGTCATTAGCGCCGACATCCAGGGTGCAGCGAGGAATTTTACCAGCGAGCCGTGGGATGATAAAATTCCTGCCGGAGGGGAATCGAACCCACCATCTCCCGCTTATGAATCCAAGGCGCTAGCCATTAGACCACGGGAGACCCCTTCTACTTGTTTCAACCCTATAAAAACATGATGCTTGTAGGTTAAAAAGAATGGTCCCAATGGCAGTCCTGTAGATAAACCACTCTGTCAAGATGCGTTAAATCATTTGTAAGAATAGGATGTGATATTATTAAACCAATGTAATTGAAATATCTTAAACTTCTAAATACGTTGGTTGAAAATATTTATTTACAATTGGTTACAATTAGTTGATAATATTTAGCTAAGAACCGTAATTTCTCAACATAGATTAAAGTTTCCAGATGAACTCTTAAACTCTATAACCATCTGCTACAATAACCACATTTCCTGACGTTTACAGTAAGCTCATAAATAGGACCCGGTATCTTTGTAACGGTCCAGGTGATTCTTACAATGTTTTAACTACTTGATTCAGAAGATTAGAAGAAATCAAAAACATTGTTTGAGATAGCCATCGTCTCGGAGTTGTTATAGCAGCCACTCAAGCAAACTCGACACCCCTCACCTCTCTGCAGTGTGGAGCAGCGTTGTTCCACACTACGGATTTTGTATCCCAACCGAATCGTAAGTACCAGCTTACTAACGCGCGCTCAGCACAGAAACGACTTATAACATACGATTACATCGGAAGCTTTTGGGTCCAGGTAAACGATTCTGCGAGCAGCGAAGATACAGGCAGCACTATTGGGAAGGCCACCGATCCTTTGCCTTTACTTATCCTGCAATACATCAGCAGCTCACCTAAGCATTGTACCACTTATATGCTGGATCTATTTATTGTTCGTTATTCAAATAACACACCTTGTTCGGTATTCAAATACTGCTCCTTGTGAGATGAAGGTACCTTCAGGATTCCAGGAGCAGAGGCCACTAGAGATCAGAGGTTTTACTTGCCCACGCGAATGGAGAGAATTCATGCGAATCCATAAATATCCAATGCGGTTAAATTTAAAACATTTAATTTTGTATAATTAACGTACAAAACGTGGCCACATTTGAGGTGGAATTTCTTTCTACGCGCAGCAATTATTTTACGACAAACGTTTTTTCTTTGTTTTTTTATAGCACAACCGCACCTAGGCCATAAATGCCGGGCTATCTGTAGGTTGCCACACTTCCTAAACATCCATTGTAGAGCTGAGAACTCTTCCAGCGGGCCCATAGAGGAAAGGACTCTAAGGAAACTGACCCCTGCTCCAGACAAAAGCGATCCTGCATCTCCCGCTTGAGAATTTTTGGCCGCTATGCGTTAAAAATAATTTCCCGTTTGTATAGGGCCTGCATATTCTTTGTTTTATTTCATAAAACAAAGAAAAATTTATAATAGCGAGAGTTAGAAAAGGTTTTTATAAAAGTGAGAGTTCAAAACGTCTTGCTGAAACAATTACTCAGCCTTCAAGAGTTGTTCGCTCATTTTCAAATAGCTACTCGTCAAAAACCATGGTTTTCGGGATCATCCCATTGGATGAAATAAAGACGGCGCGGTTTAATAATCCGACAAAGTTTAATATGCATATGTCCTTCAGTTCTATGACCAGATATTGATACTTTCGAATATGTTTCAATAATGTTTTCTGCAAACTTATTCAAGATATTCTCAACATTTGCTATTTGCAATCTTAAGTAATGATACTTGGTTTCAATATTTCTGCAACAAAAAAAAGGAGTTCCGTAATTAGAAAAATTGGTCTATTTGTAGTGGACTTTTACCCAAACCACTCCTTTCAGACCACAATACAAAGTAGCAGAACTGCTCATTGTACCTGTAGTCTTGTTGCTCAATCGAAGGGAATTTCTGAGCATTGCAAATTAGAGCCATTGACTGGAATCCTCTGAACGAGAGATGAACTTGAAGAGAAGAACCTCCTTTGGTGCATTATGCATCGGGTGGTGTTGTGGAGGGGGTGTAAGAACCAGTTCTCAATAGCAGTACCTCTGCCGAAGGTCAGCAGCTCCTAGCCTCGCTTCTCTCTACAGTACTGCTCAGGGTATGCAAGCTACAGACATTACTACATTATCTACATAAATTAAATAAATAATAATAAATGAAACCGAAAATGAAAAACGTTCTGTCTGTCAGCATACCCAAAGGCCTTTTATCCACTTTGGGCTCAGCCGTGTCTAATCGTTGGCGTTTTAAATTTCGTCAGAACTTCAAAGTATACTTGTCATAATAAATATACTTTAATAGAAAATAAAATATCTAGTAGAAAGAACTATTTAAATAATTTTCTAAGCTTTATTGCGTAATAATACAGGAAGGAGGATGTAGACCGCAGTGGTTATGGTGGCCAGAAACGTTCAGTTAAAATCTCAAGACAGAGACTGCTCAGTTTGGCCTCAAGGTTTGAAGATCCACAGACGTCAGGCCTGGCCTTTGGAGTCCCGGCCTCGTTGGACTGTACAGTTAATCTATTGGTTTTATCATTCATTACGAAGGACTGTACAGTTCAACTCTGGCTTCAAGGATGACCCATTCACGGAGAGGAAATCATTCGACAGCACAGACCAAATTTGGAGATTTCCTAACCGTGTATGGGCAGTTTTAGAGTAGGTAAGGCCCGAAGTGTTCATTCGGCACTGCCGAACTAAAGCTATTGATTAAAATCTACCAGGCTTCCCTAAGTGCACTATATAATTGATGGGCGTTTTCGGAGAACACTAGACATAGAAAGTATGTTATTTCTGTTCTTGGAGTACTCTGACAGAAGTGTCACCGATTAATAATTTCAACCAAAAAGTTGGTGAGAGTGCAAACATTTTCTGTTTTTTTTTTTTTTAAGACCGTCAACTTTGGATGCATCAGCTAGTTTAAAATATGGATATCCAGAGCTTAGTATTTATTTATTCCGTGAAATAAATAAATTACTTTCTGTCCTCAAGCTATCCAAAAATTAATAAGAATGCTAGGAAGAATATTGAGAATTTATTTTCTCAATACCTACTCCGGAATGATGGAGGCGCATGAACTTAGAAGCCCTGCTTGTCCCACCCAATCACTGGACGGGATTAAATAGCAGTGCCTCCTCCATCCAGCTCTTCTCCTTTTCTCCTAATAAGCTCTCGTTATTTATTTATTTAAAACATTTTCCGTAACCATATTCTCAGTTTGGGGGAAATTTAAATTAAACTGAATAATTTCCCTTGGCAGAAAAGTGGCATAAAGTCTTGAAAAGGTTAATGGGGAGCACTGGGGGCCTCGGTGGCTCATGAGGTAACATCACTTGACCCTGGGTGGATCGCAGACCAAAACTTGGACAATTACTACATATTTTATCCTCCAGTGTCGTCGTTAAGGGAACACAGTTGGGATGTAAAGGCATACCCATCAAATGGAAAATCAGGCTAAAAGACAATACTACTGAACATAGAATCTCTCAAGTTGGGATGTAAAGGCATACCCATCAAATGGAAAATCAGACTGCCGGACAATGCTACTGAGCATAGCTGTAAGTTTGTCTTACATTCACACAAGTACAACCCCTACGGCCATTTACGGAAAATAATGTGGCGTATTACAATGAAAAATTATTTGGCTCGAATCTCTTGCGCTAGGCAATAAATCTACGAAGCAGACATTCGTCAATACTACGGCTGGTTCAATACATCATCCCTCCCACCTGCATGAATACCTATTTATCAAGGCATTGTTAAAACCATATGTCCAATACGATGGATATTTTTAGATTTGGCAAGTTAAAATTTGTATTTTATTTTATTATTCAAATTGATCACCTAACTGGTAGTTAAATCGTTAGTCGTCCTGACGGGTTAAAATAAATTATATTACCAATAGAGGGGTCTCCCCATGGTCCAGTGGCTAACGCCTTAGGTTCTCATGCGGGAGATGGTGGGTTCGAGTAACGAAGCAGCAGGGGTTTCCTCATTTCAGGGCCCGTTGAAAAAATTCCCTGCTGCACCATAGATGTCGGCGTTAATGGCCAATAAGTCGGTGAGCCGTTAAAAAAATAAAAAATACAGACAACTATTACACTATTTACCTACAAAATGTAAATAAATAATTCAGATAATTATTTTTTTAGCATTCTTCATTATTGAGATTAAAATAGCATAGAAAAAAATCAATCCAATAGAGCTCATTTCAAAATTTAAAAATAAATTACTCAAATGGAAAGGGGTGAACAAAGAAGTAGAGAAATGGCACTATTTTTTCCTCGGGATGAGAAGTCAGCCCTGAAGATGGAGGAATAGTTACGAAGCTATGAACGACATAAATATGTGCATGGCTACGTCATAACTACCCCATTGAAGGTAATCAACGATCTCCGGAGAAAAATGACTATGCGGAAATTTGCAAAGTCATCATGTGAGGAGAAGGACCTGACAGAAGAAAAAAAGGTGCATTGAGGATTTCAGGATATTTACCTCAAAAAGAGCAAAAAAAAAAAAATCAACAACTCTATATACAGTCAGTCTTTCATCTCCAGTTTTGTACATTTCTCGGGTTGGCTCCACTAAAGATAGTCGGTCTACATTTCTCGGGTTGGCTCCACTAAAGATAGTCGGTCTACATTTCTCGGGTTGGCTCCACTAAAGATAGTCGGTCTACATTTCTCGGGTTGGCTCCACTAAAGATAGTCGGTCTACATTTCTTCTTAACCCTTCCAACTATTTTACCTTTTTATCGCTAATTATCAATAACATATTTTCATAGGTACTTGATAAAGGAGTTTCCCCCTATTAAAGAGGGCATTCCTTACTCGTACATCCTACCGTCAGATGCCGTGCCACATCTAAAATACCATATTTTCTCAAAGTGGCAATATAAATGGATCCTAAATAGAGAAAATAAGTTGAGGGAGATTAAATCAACTACTTCGGCATGGAAAACCTCATCTCAAGACACTAGGCGAGATGAGGCGGTTCTGTCGAGGACTAGAATTGGACACACTAATCTCACCCATGCATATTTATTTAAAAGAGAATTAAGGCCTGAATGCAGTGATTGTGGCTACCTATTAAACACATTTTCACTGAATGCAGAGGCTACGAATCCGCTCGGAACTAAATGGACATTCATGGTCATATCTGCGATATACTTGGAGAAGACCACGAATCAAGTCAGAGAGCGTTGAGTTTTTTGAGAGCTACCGAGCTATTTAATAAAATATAATAAGCAATTATCTGCAAAAAAAAATTAATAAGTCATTAAGTATTAAAATATAAAACATTTCAATTAACTTTAATTTTTATTTAATGTGATCTTTAGTTTCAATATTCTTAAGTGTATTTTATTTTGAAGCCTTAATTTGTTTCGTTGTTTTTATTTTCTCCTCTATTATATTAACATTCATTTCAGTAAATTTCAATAGGCAACAATGACCCGTGTGGTTGAATTTCCTTATAAAAAAAAAGGAAAAAGGCGTTTCTAGAATCACCCTACATGAGGCTCTTGAGAAGGAAGTGTTCCAGGATAGTTCTACTCCCTCAATTGAGTAGACTCATCGCTCCCAAAAAAAGTTTACCTTTTCATGGTTATCAGTGAAATTCTTCTTATTTTTTTATATTTGTACTACGTAATAAACATTTTTCAGTTTCCATTTTCAGCTTTATGCTACGGGAGTATATTGTTTATATACTGGCTACCATTGCCTAAGAGCTCTTCTATAACGTTTTTAAGTTTAATACTGTTTCTTCTGTGACAGGGAAAATTATACAAAATCCTATGGTATGTAAATAGCAATAAGATAGATAGATATGGAGTTTGACGCTCTACTACTAGGATATTTGCGCCTTCCAGTATATCGGTTAGAAAAGTTTTGGGTTCTGTTTTACAAATGTTTGACTTCTTTAATTAGATCTCGAGACGTCTGTGAGTTTCAGGGATAGGTGTAGTTCTTTGCCTGTGTGTAATGATGGTATTTTTTTTTATACTATTATATATGACTACTATATTACTATTACTATACTATTGTATATGACTACTATATTACTATTACTATACTATTGTATATGACTACTATATTACTATTACTATACTATTGTATATGACTACTATATTACTATTTCTATACTATTGTATATGACTACTATATTACTATTACTATACTATTGTATATGACTACTATATTACTTATACTATACTATTTCATAACATAATTGGTTATAGATTAGTATAATTATTGTCTTAAAACCAAATATGGCCATTAAAATTTAAACTAAGACTAATTATAATCTGGGGGGTAGGAAATAGCAATAAGATTAGACATCAATAATGATAGTCAGTTAGTTTCCCACTGTTTGTTGAGAGCATACAATATTGTTAGAGGCCTTAGCGCTGCTCTTGAAAGAATGTCCACATGTTAAGGTAATTGTCTGTTGTTCCCGTAATTCCAGCCTCCATTTAGGCCCTTCACACTCCCCTACTGGTAATGTCGGCTCCTTCTTTTTATCTCTCTCTCTCAGAAGCTATGGAATTCCTACACGCTTTTATTACTTCTAAGACACTTCTTCTCGAACTCAAATTATCTTCATCTTCCTTTTCTCTCTTACTTTATTCATTCCTTTAGACATTGTGTCTACTTAGCAAAATTCTTCTTCAAACATCTAATTCATGTCGGAGAAGTTAGTACTTGAGCCAAAATCTACATAAGTTGACTCTCTGATAGATAAGAAAAGCCAAACAAGCATCCTGTAATAGAAATATAGAAAATACAACTGGTAACACCCAGGTAAGGCAGGAATAGGTAGGGTAGGGGAAGACATAAATAATACACAGATAAATGTTTTATATATCTATATATATATATATATATATATATATATATATATATATATATATTTATCCTGGTTTTTAATTAAGAGGCAAAAAGTCATCGTAAAGAATTGATTTCTACGGAAAATATAAATTATTCTAGTAAAAATAACTACCGTCGGGAGAAGTCAACTTGAAGTAGAACCATAGATTCACCAACTAAAATAACAAATAGATACACCTAAGGTTTATGTCTGTTCGCTCTCTCACGCGCTCATAAATGATCCGATTTTGATGAAATTTAGTAAAAAAATACTTTTTATAATTTAAAAGGTCAAGTTTGTTAACCAGCAGAATCCGCACACAGTTTTAAGGGCGAGATTCGCGAAAGGGTGCTTATAGGTTCTTTAATGTAGAAAAACGAATGAAGCCATTTTTAAAGCGATATCTGTCAACATTTTTGAGATATATGGAAAAATATTTTTCTAATTTAATATTTGATTTTGGTACTTAGAATCATGGGATTCAGATGAAAACTTTTCTGCATGTTCGAAATTTATCCAAATTAAGACGTTTAAAGTTTTGTTAAGTTTGGAGTTAAGGAGCGAATAGAAAAAAAAAATGTTATTAATATATATGAAAAGTTTTGGGACCTTCGTATATCTTCATAAATATCTTGAAAGCAGCTGAAATTCTATACAAAAACGTTCTTAAGCAATTTTTTATGGGACGGTCACATTTAGAAAAACAAATGCTAACATTTTTGAAGTAGTTGATTTTTTTTTATATGAACGGTTCTTTTTGTCTGTATTTTTTTCTCGTTATTTTTTTAATTGCTTATAGTAGGAAAGTGTATTTGTCAATAAAACTATATGTTTTGTTACTATAGTCCTACAGCCTTTAAAACTCGGATGACGATAGCAATATAATAAATGCCCTTAGTACCGTAAAAGTGGGTTACTTTGTCCCAGTTTTATGACATTTTTTGTTTCATGTTTTCATGTCATTTAATATTATAAAAAATAAACATTAAAAGGGCATTTTTAGGTAGTTGTAATCTTTCTTTATAAGACTATATTTTTAAAATTATATTCTTTACAATTTTTTGGATTTTTTTATTATTTTTAAATTTGGACTAAAGTAGCCCTTAAGCTTGGGTAACTTTGTCCCAAACCAAATATTCCTATAAAAAATCACTGTATTTCACTCTTGGGTTCAATTAACCCGCTTGTTTCGAAGGGAAACAACTCACAGACATATATACATATGCACTTTTTCTTTTTTTTTCGTAGTTTCTTCTGACCTTATGGCTTCCAAACAGTCGTTTAAGTTCAGCCTCCGATAATACTCATGATATTTTCTATTTTCTGGTTTTCGTATGTTTTTTACGACATTTTTTAAAATTTAGAATGAAAATAATAGTGCTGGTGTCTTATATATTACGGAGGAAAAAAGTAAATATTATATGAAAATATTTAATTTCGTTTTTCATAATATTCAAATATAATTTTAGTACCAGGGCCTACTTTGGGCCACTTTTTTCTTGGGACAAAGTAACCCGATATTTAACAGTTACCAGTATCATATTTAAAATAGATCTATATTCAAACTGCAATTACAATTAAACAAAATTCTAATACATATCCTGGTTAGGGATGATATTAGCTACAATATTCATTTCTTACCTCAGCTAAAACATCTATTGTTCTCCTTGTGCCAACGGAAGTTTGAGGAGAACAGAAACGCGTCTTTTACAATAGGCAGTGAACAACGTCTAGTACGGCCTAGCGGAAATCACTAGAACTATTAAACAGTCGGTGCCTTCTAGCAGGTACTCAGGCCTAGCAGAATCCTGAGTTAGTACGTGAATCTGACAATACCAGCTGCTGGTACACATGACGAAAACACTTTTTAGCGCGGTTCCTCCCTCCCCCATAGGGAGGAACCCCGCTTATAAGGTTGATACAATGAAACAATCCGGAAGTGCCGACAAGAAAATTTCGCGTTTCAGAACCCCTAGAGACCGAAAATAACGGTGGTTCAAATTTGTATATATATATATATATATATATATATATATATATATATATAAATATATATATATATATATATATATATATATATATATATGTATACATTTATATATATATATATATATATATATATATATATATATATATATATATATATATATATATATATATATATATTTGTCTGTTCGCTCATTTCTGGCTTCCCTGATGGTCCGATTTTGATGAAATTTGGTACAAAAATCAGTCGTCCAATTTGAAAGGTCAAGTTCGTTACCCAGCAAAATCCGCCCACTGAAAGATGGCGTTTGGGGCGAAATTCGCGCAGAAAAAATCGTAACGCTTACGTTTTTGAATTCATAAGCTTGTAAGTACTCTTTTTATAGGCTTCTTGGGCTAGGAAAACGAATGACACCATTTTTAAGGCGATAGCTTTAACCGTTTTCGAGAAAATTGGAACAATAGTTTTTGAATACCGTTTTTGGTTTGGGTACTTAGAATCACGGGATTCAGTTGAAACATTATCTGCATGTTCTACTTTCATTAAAACTAATATGTTGAAAGTTATGTTACGTTTGGAGTTAAGGAAGGGTTAGAATAAAATATTTTATTAACAGACATGAAAAGTTTTGGGAACTTTGTATACTTTCCTTAATATCTCGAAAAAGGTTGAGAATCTTGGTAAACGGAAGAATACCATTAGAAAGCTTACTAAATGCTCTACAAAAAAGGTTCTGGTGAAAGTTTTGATTAGACGATGTCAATCGGAGAAATAAGTGCTTAAAACTTTAAAGTAATTGATTTCGCTGATTCGAACTGTTCTTTTTGTCTGTTTTTATTCCTTGTTATTTTTTGACTGCTTATAGTTGGATAATGTATTTGATAATAAATCAGGTTAAGAAAAATAAGAAAAACAATTTAATCTTAGAGATATGGATTTCCAAGATATAGTTTTTCAAATGCCTAGCGGGGTCCTTCCTAGGGCGGGAACCCATGCAGGTAAGATCGTAAATAAGACCTTTCTTGAAAGTAAAGATGGAACTGTCAACTTTGGTCCTCCTCTGCCTCCCGGCACTTTCATTGCTGAACAAGGCTACCAATGAGTAGCCAAAACGTCCTAAATATAGATTTTTTAACAAAAATCGTATTGAGGTTTCTTTAGCCGAATCCCAACCATTCCATCTTTACTTATCACCTCGACGGCTAACTATCTAATCTTCATGCTTTCTAGAAATGTGGACCCAAAATAATAACAGCTTCTATTTTAATCATTTTAAATGAGTCTAGATATAAGAACGGAACCGCGCAAAGATGATGCAGTTCCTGCGAGTCGGACTTTTTTGTTTTGGGACAAAGTTACACCCTAGGGCCAAAGTAACCCACTTTTACGGTACTTTATGTAAATTATATTGAAGGATAAAGTATAAACTTCATTTAACTGATATCACAGTCCTTTGTTTAGTACAATATTTTAAGGATAGTGATACTCTCATATTCCATAATTTCTTTTAAGCTTCGAGAATTTGAAAAGCAATGGAGTGGTTAATGGCACGGGCTATCCTCCATTAACTATAGATCCATTCTCTTCATTTCTATATTTAGAGAATCTTTTCTCTAGCTGACGCACAGGATGATTCTGGCTGGATTAGAGCTGAGATTATTCACAGAGTAGGCGTGCAGGTGTTGAGTACAATGCTATCCCTGAAGTCAGACTGAGGATATTATATTTTTATGAATGTACAAATTATCAATGTTAAAGTCGGGCATTTCCACAGTTCTATATTGTTTGTATATATTTTTCAGGTTGACTGCTTGCTTTTCAATGCCTTGGGTAAAAGGAGTAGAAACGAGGGGAGGTCTCTCCATCCATATCCTGAAAGAAGACAAGTCTAAACGCATTAACTATAGTAAGTGAAGTTTTCTTTATTTATCCAATAGATTAATAAATTTCGAGCTCTAAAATCGCACTCAAAATGCAATAGTACGTTTTTAACGTGCCAAAGATAACCCTGAAGGGTGACGACCTGAGCCAACAATAAATTCTTAGGTACACTGAATTGATAAATCTACGAATAAATTAAAGAAGCTGTCGGTCGCATGTGCACTAAACAAAATTTAAGAAAATTCACACTTAAAATATTAGTCGTAAGCAATGACGACATAGGTTAAAACATGTTAGTCGTAAGCAATGACATAGGTTAAAACATGTTAGTCGTAAGCAATGACATAGGTTAAAACATGTTAGTCGTAAGCAATGACATAGGTTAAAACATGTTAGTCGTAAGCAATGACATAGGTTAAAACATGTTAGTCGTAAGCAATGACGACATAGGTTAAAACATGTTAGTCGTAAGCAATGACATAGGTTAAAACATGTTAGTCGTAAGCAATGACGACATAGGTTAAAACATGTTAGTCGTAAGCAATGACATAGGTTAAAACATGTTAGTCGTAAGCAATGACGACATAGGTTAAAACATGTTAGTCGTAAGCAATGACATAGGTTAAAACATGTTAGTCGTAAGCAATGACGACATAGGTTAAAACATGTTAGTCGTAAGCAATGACATAGGTTAAAACATGTTAGTCGTAAGCAATGACATAGGTTAAAACATGTTAGTCGTAAGCAATGACATAGGTTAAAACATGTTAGTCGTAAGCAATGACATAGGTTAAAACATGTTAGTCGTAAGCAATGACGACATAGGTTAAAACATGTTAGTCGTAAGCAATGACATAGGTTAAAACATGTTAGTCGTAAGCAATGACATAGGTTAAAACATGTTAGTCGTAAGCAATGACGACATAGGTTAAAACATGTTAGTCGTAAGCAATGACATAGGTTAAAAAAAAAAATAGAGTACACGTTATAAAAATTACAGTTCATTGTCATGCACTGTCCTAAACACAAAATTACAATCCCTCTCACACGACTCTCTAACATTACACTTGAGGGCGGTGAGGACCTAGATGTTTTCTGCCCTCTAACACCCAATCCAACCAATCCAACTTAAAATAATCTCTTTTCAGCAGTAACACTATACCCCGTTCAGATAAAAGGAAAATAAATTGCGCATGATCAAACTTCTGAGGAAAATTTCCCTCTCATTTTCTCTTCTGTTCGGCCGTTTTCAAAGCCATTTAATTTACTACACTATGACACTATGACAACTGACAATTTCTCGTTTAGAAGCTAGTGATGGGCAATAGCGGTATTTTCTGTTAACTGTTCGAACTGCTAATGCTAATAATGATTAGCACTTAGAAATAACAGATACGACTGCTAACTGTTAATTCTTATGGAAAAGTTTTATAGACTGATAGGAAGAACTACGGCATGGTATTCTCAGAAAATGCTGGTTACTACTTTTCAATTTCCTATGTTTTTTGATATACATAAATTCCTTAGGTTGCACAAGCACCATATTCATAAGTAAAAATAAAAATAAAGTGTAATTAGTGATTTTTTGTAAAATTTGTAAATTGTGATATTTTTTTTAGCATAAATATGCTGGACGAACCTTGGGTAGATAGCAGGTTACAAGATTTTAGGTTAGTGTAGTGGTCGACAGCGGCTCATTTTTTCCCCATTATAGTTCATAAATAAACACTCTTTATTTAAACAAAAAAACATACATATTTACCACTTTTTATCCTTGTTCTGAATCAAAGTATGCAATAAACTAATTAGTGAATTAAAAACTAAAGCTAAACTAAAATCATGTATTAAAGTCACTTTTGCTTAAACTAAACTAATTACCATACTAAAACGGATACTAAAACTAAAAACAACACATAAATAATACTTTTACAAATCTAAAACTAAAACTAATAATATCACGTGAGTTTATTTTTAGTTAGGATGAATTAAAGTTAGTTTAGTAAACTAAGGTCAGTTTTGCCCAACACTACTATCCACAGTATCTGTTATTTCTAGTCTTTAGCAGTAACCTGCTAACACTAAAGATTATTAACTGCTAAAAAATAACAGATCTGCTAAAAGCAACCCATTACTAGTAGAAGCAGGAAAGGAATGGAAAGGTCAAACAAGGGATTCGTAAAACGTTTATCAATATTTAGTTATTGCTGAGGCTGAAATCAATTTAAACTATAAAATGATTCAAATGTGTGGTTTAGCAAACCATCCAATTTATAATAAAGCAAGATATTGTACCTGTGAAATAATTCACCTTCCATCTATAAGAGATATTCAATATTTTATTAAATCCTGATTTATCATAATTGTAATAAGTTTCTAGGCCATTTTCTCTTGATGCACTATAAGCCGATAAGTATAATACGTCATTTCCTTCCGTAATCTCGAGGCCCATTCAAATGACTAGCCGAGGGCTTTATGATAACATAAACCATTTTAAACTCCGTCCAATCTTATCTTTACAGTTCTCTTAAAGTTTTTATATCCTTTCATGATATTGCCCTCACAGATATGACCATCTCTATTCTTTTACGAGACTGGAGATATTTTTCAAACCTTTTGTTAATACGTTTTTTTTTTATGTTTTCTAATGTGATTTATCCCTTTATAAAATATACTATCGATGATATAAAATAATGATTCTTTCAGTTATTTTTATGGATAAACCATAGAAATATTCTATCATTTATTATCTACTTTTAATGCTGTGTCGCAACGAAGATTATTTGAAATTCGGAAGAACTGTGAGGAATTGTCAGCTTTAAGTAAAATTATAATACAAATGAATAAATTATAATAATTTTACATGAAGAAAATAAATAAAATTTTGGAAAACAAAGCAATAAAAAATAAATTGAAATAGAATCTAGGGAATAATAAATCGGACAAAAAATAATAGAGTAATTAAACAAATAGGCAGATTTATATACATAGACATATATATATTTGTTTCTATTACTTTCGTAATTTATGAAATTACACAAATAAAGTAACTAAGCTTGAATAATAATTATACTCAAAATTATTTTATAACAAATATTAAGAAGTCAAGGAACGGACGGGATTCGGCTAAGAGAGAACGTCAGATTTTTAGAACAATCTATATTTCAAACGTTGTGGCATGTTCTTTGGCAGCCTTCTTCGGCAATAAATGCCTAAGTGATGGAGGAAGACGACGATAACGTGGAAGACCATGGATAAGCGTGGTTATGAACTTGTTGGCATTGTTGGAATATCACCATCTTACATTAAAGTCAGCCTATCTTAACAAACTACTGATAATAAGAAAAGTGGAGCTGAGCTAATGGCCTAGATGTTGATGCGCCGTAAATTAAAAAAAAAATGAAATTTAATAAATTAAAAAACAAAAAAAAGTAAGAAAAGTAAAGAGGACAACTTGCCAGTAGGACAACTTGATAGTGACCCTAACTTTAGAACCGCTTCACAGCTTCAAATATCTAGGCTAAGTAATCAATAAAGGAGAAACAAAAGCTGGCGAAATTAGTTAAAACTAACATTATAAGCTAAAATACACAAATTAAGTTGTTGAAAGATCTGATTCAGCCTGTAGTGATGGATATCTGTGAATCTTGGACATTAGGAAAAATGATTCTGTTTGTTGGACAGATTTGAGAAATGAGAGAATTCTCAGGTTCATTACAGGGTGTGTCGCAGAAAGCGCATTCGGAGAAGAATAAAAAATCCTGATAAAAACTTTGTGGCAACAAGAGCATCTCACATTTCATTAGAATTGAGAAGTTGCATTATAACATAGCTTGTAAAACTAGCCCAATGATGCCGTTAATGAAGGCCAAGAGGTGGATAGAGACACGAAGTTTGGGAGGACCTCACGAAACTCAGAATGAGTGTACTTCACGATCAGGATCGAAACAGATGTGAATCGGAGATTGAGCACGCCAAGGATCGCTTTGGGCATCTGTCGTGTCATTTAAAAATAAGAAGAAGATTTTTTATTCTATGTCAGAGTAGTTCCATCCATTCTGTGTTCATATAAAACACAGAGTCCGTAAGTTCCTTTGTGTTTTATTGTACTTGGCTAGTGTTACCAACACTGAACAGAGGTTCGCCGCGGGTCGGAATTTCCCAAGGTACTCCTACAAGAATGTATCGTTTGATAGACGCATGATTCTTTTTTTGTTCCGGTTTTACTTGAGTAAAGAAGGAAGATCTCATGTGAGAAATCTGTATCAAGATTAAGCTGGCATTGGAGATAATCAAAAAAGATCAATATACAAAATAGGCTAAGTGTAAAGAGTCTCGTGTGAACCCGCGCTTTTCAATATTGAACTACCAACAGGAGAGTCAAGCATAATATTTTTGAGTAAGAGGAGAAAGATACATTGCGAGAAATCTATGTTTATCAAGCATAATATGTACTGTGATAAAGTAATTTTGTGGCAAAGACAATAGACTTTCAAGCGCCCTTAAACCTGACGTGACGGGGCCAAACTGACTCCAGATTCGGATTCAGTGTGTCGAAATACATAAGAATATATGTATGGTGTCTTTGGAAAATACAACTTTCTTTATATCGTGTGCCCGTTTATTTGGACGTAGAAGAAGGCGATTTAAATACATTCTCTATTTTTGAGCATTTTTTAATCTTTTCTCAACAATAATAAAAATTGGAGTTAACTCCTTGTTTCTGCAAACCCTTCATTTACTAAACCTGAACTGTTAAAGCTAAGTTACCTACTAAACAATTGGAGCCCTTCCTGCAACGAGAGCCCTAATAGAATAGTCCCACCCGCACCTCCAATATACCTATAATTAATAGGTTATTGTCAAGATTTAGTGGTGCTCTAATATGATTTATGATCCGTACGAAGGGCGGACTAAGGTGTAATGAATTGAATAGCGCGGTGTCTCATGGCTTGGCGTGAAATATGAGAAGCGTCACGCTGTATAGGCACCTCACGACCGCATTCACGTGGCCTCAATCATGGGGTGCCCTGCTAAAATGTCCCCAATAAAATAATTCTGATAAAAAACTTGATACTTTTTAGTATATTTCATATACCATTCTGTTCGATCTGAATCTATAATTTGTCCCATTCGTGTATTTGGGGATATAATATTTACAACTTCTATCGCTGTTAGAAAGTGGCATAAGATGTAGATAGCCGTTGATGTGATAAAATATCAAGGAATGGTAGGGACTTGGCTAAAAGAAAACGTTAATTTTTTCGAAAAATCTGCATTTTGAACGTTTCTGCATGCTCTTTGGCGGCCTTGTTCAGCTAAAAAGTCCGTCACGCAGGAGCTGCATAACTAAGCACTTTCCTCAGAATTTGGGTAGTGTAGACTGCTTTCCAGAATAATTTGCTTAAGATATCCTATATAAATAAAATAAAAACATGAATAGTTCTATTTTAATTTAGTAATGAGTAACTGTTCAATTATTAATTTTGTAATTGATTTGCTTCCAGAGTTATGTTTACACAAGGTACCTACTACACTACTTAATAAATACAAAAAAACTTCATATTTTCGTCTTTCCTCCTTACGGCGCCCTTGCGAACCTACGTCTGGCGGGCTATTCTATTGAAATATATTACAAAGTAAACGCCCCTTTCCGATTGACCAATTTAGCTCATTTTTAGAACACTTCTTTCTCATGAGTTACCCACGACGTATACCGCGTTTCGTTACAATACTGCAGAAATTACGACCGGTATGAGTATATTTGTAATTTGGGTACCCCCCTTCCGTTTGACCGATTTAGTTGGTTTACGAACTCGTTCAATCGTTTGCTAATTTAACGCTATATACCAAGTTTCGTGACGAAAAAACAAAAACTCTGGCCGCTATCGTGTTAACAGACACATATATATATATATATATATATATATATATATATATATATATATATATACATATATATATATGTATATATATGTATATATATATATATATATATATATATAAATTTTAACGGGGGTCATTTTTGGTGTCCCTTGTGAAAAGGTTTTAGGAACATACATAGGGAGAAATGACGAACTCCAAAAACCACTATAATGTATTATTTTTATTATTATTTATGCATAATTCCCAGTTTATTGTTTATGATTTCACTCCTTCAAGATGATACCTGTAAGGTCTAATGGTGATACAATTCTTGATTCACTTATTATATTAAACAGAAGTATGGAAAAATCTGTAATATGCCTGAAAGGCACTGGTTATTCAGCAGATGTCTTCAAATGACAATGTACAGTGTAGTGTTCTGTAAGTAAGAGAATATTGTGTTTATGTTCTGCCTTCCGTCCATGGAATGTGGAATATTTAGTTTCTGTCGTCTTCTGCAACCCTTAAGTAAGTGTTTTACGGTATTCATTGCATGCGTCCCTGGTTGATTCGTTAAGGGGTAATAATACTAACTTTTTAATTTATATAATTTTTTTTATTCTTCCTTAACTAATCAAAAATGATATCCAAGAGTGTTTATGTGAATAACAAATTTTTAAATCGGCAAAAAATACGATTTTCCGAGTGAAATCCCGATGCCGAGTGAACGCGGTGCTGATTTGAAGATAATTTTTTGAGCGAGCTTCGATTGGTCCCTTTTTAATAGTTAAGTTTCTTATTGGTCCTCCTTTGATATATTTCAAAATCAAAACGCATTTGTTATATTTATTACAAGAAAGTATGAAAAAAAATTAAATAGGAAAAAATGAACATTTCAGAATATTAAACTTTAAAGTCGTTTTCTCAAAACTGTTTTTCAAATTAGGCGATACTCTGGCGTCTTCAATATTTTCCCGATCAAATTCAAATTTTAACTGGAGCTTTCTCATGGTAATTGCTAGTAAATTAAGTAGAGTAATTAAAATTTAATTAATTATAACGATTTTATGACCGATTTTCGACGGATTTTTTAATGTAAAATGAATAATTGTTCACCATTTTCGGAAAAATTAATATTTCTTAAAAAATCCTACGCACTTTACTAGATTTAAACTTCTTCTTTCGAAATAATTTTAGTTTTTCGTTCTAGGATAAAAATTACCACCTGTACACTGTCGCCCGTGAAAAAAGAGAGTTTCCGTTTGTCAGACTCAGGGTCGCCATTATTTTTTTTCAAAGAATCGAAACTTTTTTTTTTTTTTATACTTTAACATCCCCTATAAAACGTTTGATATAAAGAATTGAAAAATATTGATTTATTTGTTATTTATAATTTCAAGAAAATGACTTTGATTTTGATGGCTTTAAAGTCAAGATGGCCACCCTTAAGTCACAATAATGTAGCACATCCAAACAGATTAAGAAAAAGTCCGACTCGCAGGAACTGCGTCATCTTAGCGCGGTTACATATCGAAGAGATGGAATAGATTAGCATCACAAATCACAGGAAACTTACATTAGCCAACTTACATAGAAGCGGATAATTCTTAATCTGTATAAGTCAATACAATTATGGAATGAAAACGTACTTACTCTTTTACTATTGCTGAAAAGGCTCTATTGTAAACAACCAAAAATTCGTTGTCATTTTAAGTATCTTGTTTTATTAGCAAATTCGTTTTACTGTTATAACCAACTGTAAATATGTGCTTCGTGGCGAATAAAATTCCATTCTGTCGTGGGTTAAATCTTTCTATAAAATAAGAAATAACGATAACTTCAGTTGGAGGCTATGAGGAAGGTTATAAGACAGGAGAATTCAAAACAAACTACGTCGTCATGATTAGCCACAGCCATCTTGATTACCACAGCCACTCCAGACTTATTATTACCAATACCTTTCACCGTTTCTTAGCTTATTTTACTACTATACTAATTTTACTGATAAATGCAATTTAATACAAAAAACAACAAATTAAAAAGTGAGATAATCAAAGAGAAAAAACCCTTTGAAAACAAACACTTTTTAAGATTTATGCGCTTATATCTCTGATTGACGTTGACCCATCGAATATTGCTTCATAACCTTTCTTGTAGAGAATTTAGTAAGCATTCGAATGGTCACGTTCCACTTCCTACGATTTCCCAACCGTTATCGAGATATTTACGAAAAATGTATGAAGACCCGAAAACGTTTCATAACTACTAATAAAATATTTATTTTCGCATACTTCCTTAACTCCAAATATAACCAAACTTTAAACATCTTAGTTGGGATTAATTTCCAAGTTGTAGAAAATATTTCAATTGAATCCCGCAATTCTAAGTACTCACAAAAATATAATGACTTACAAAAACATTGATTCCACTTTTCTCAGGAACGGTTACAGATATTGCCTTTAAAATGGTTTCATTCGTTTTCTTATGTCAATAAACGTATAAAAAAAAGTACCTGCAAGAATATAAACTCAAAAACGTAAGCGTTACGATTTTTTTGCGCGAATTTCGCCTCAAACACTATCTTATAGTGGGCGGATTCTGCTGGTTAACGAACTTGACATTTCAAATTAGACGACAGATTTTTATACCAAATTTCGTTAAAATTTGACCATTTTTGAGCTTGCTGGAGCGCGAACAGACAAGCATATATATAAATATATACACACACATATATATATATATATATATATATATATATATATATATATATATATATATATATATATATATACAAATTTGGGCCACCTATATTTTCGTGATCTATAGGGCCTGAAACGTGAAAGTTTCTAGTCGGCACTTCCGGATTGCGTCATGAGGTCACCTCATAAGCGGGTTCTCCCTATGGAGATAGGGAGTAACCGCGCTAAAAATATATATACATTATTGATACAGTTTAAGGGGACTATAATTTTCATTACGTAGTAGGCAGAGGTTTGCCGAAAGGAGAAATTGTGAATCAAATAATTTTCTTCGCGTAGAATAATTTCTGCGTATCTCCGTCAAAGCTTATGACATTCGCTGAACGCTTTAATCCTTCGCTTCTTATCTCCGTCCTTCCAATAAGTATTCTCCATTCTCTAGAGGCCAAAAGCCCAAAGCTGCACTCCTGATTGTGGGTAGAGAGAGAGAGAGAGAGAGAGAGAGAGAGAGAGAGAGAGAGAGAGAGAGAGAGAGAGAGAGTGAGAAAGGATGAGAGAGAGAGAGAGAGAGAGAGAGGAGAGAGAGAGAGAGAGAGAGAGAGAGAGAGAGAGAGAGAGGGAGAGAGAGAGAGAGAGAGAGAGAGAGAGAGAGAGAGAGAGAGAGAGAGAGAGAGAGAGAGAGAGAGAGAGGCACCATAAAGCCCCCAGCGTGTGGGTGGATGAAAAGGTATTAGGAGCACCGCTAGGGTGCCCATATGTGTCGGAGGGGGCTATATGGATTTTCGTGTGGGCCCTCGGACCGGAGAGAGGCCCCCAGCTAGTAGAGGGGCCCCTACCTTGGAGCATGCGCGGTTCTACATCTCTCTCCCTCTCCTCTGCTAGAGGCTCCCAGCCGCATTCGGGCTAGGATCCTCAGTGTGTCACCATCCAGTCCTTCTCTGAGTCAGTGTCGTGTCTAGCTCCATCTCACCCTGTGTCTCCCTCACTCTATCTCTCCACACTCAGGCACGGCTTATATATGAAGAACTCACACTAATTCGAGGTAAGGTCTTATTTCTGTCTCTTTTTTATTTTTATTATTTTTTTTTATTTTTTTTTTTTAGTATTACCAATTTTATATATTAAAAAAAAATGAAAAAAAACTAAATGAAATCCCATATTTTCACACTTTTTTTTAATACATTTTTTAAAATTACTTATAATAAGTAATGTAACCAGCTGACTAATTTTTGGCATCTTTGATAGTTTTGCTTCATTATAATAATGCATTCATTTCGATAAAATTAATGTTCTTTTTAAAAACTCAAAAACTATAGTCACTAAAAAAATCTTATTTTATGTTTTTAAATAAATACATTTTAGCTACTTTGATAGTTTTTTATAAACTAATTTTGCTAATTTATAATATTATAATCCGAAAAAGGAGAAAACTCTATGCTCTTTAGAATTAATTGACCCAATGAAATAAATAATTGTCTTAAAATCCCTTAACATTGAGAACGTTTGTTTTATGTAAAAACTTATTCCCTACGAAAAAAAAAAACAAGAAAAAATCGTCTAAAATTATTTTTCAATATGTTTTGCAATTGCATTATTTGAATTTTTATCCCTGCAAAAAGTACAAATCATATTTTTATGTATAAAATCCAACCGGCAACTAGAGAAAATTTTCAGTATTTCTTTTCTTAATTTCATTTATTCAATTATAAGAAATTAACCAGCGACATTTCACAAAAATTACCTTTTTTTATTATTTAAATATTTAGAAAAAGATATGCGTTCTTTTTGTTCGAATGTTTTTAAAATCCATCTTTTTTTAGCAAAAGAACTTTTTACTTATTAATTATTTTTTTAATTTTTATTGTAAATTCCTAAATTGAAATATTATTAAACCTTTTCTTTAAGTTTATTTGAAAAAAAAATAACTGTAATAATTTGTTTTGCAGAATTTATGAAAAGGAAATTATCAACATTTAATTCATAAAACATCTCTATATTTGATTTTATAATGAAGCAGTCCTACAAAAGCGCCGAATATTACTATATTAAAGAATTGTAAAAACATTTTGTTGGGTAAAAAGACATCATATTGTGTTATTTAACAATATATTTTACGCTCGGCTGGCTCAGTCCTTGCCTCAGTTCCGTAAAAAGCGTGTCACACTTCAGAAATGATTACTCCATCGGATGAAATACGAACGTGAGGCCGGCGTTTTCTTCTACAATTTTCCCCTAGATAATTTTTCTATCCTATTGTGAAATTACAAAGACAGAAATAAATCAATTGTGGGATTTTTTTTTAAAATATACAAATAACATAGATGACTGAAATAAATATTTGAGTCGATTGAATTGAAAAATATTGATCTACATAAATAATCCATACATTTAAAGAGGTTCATTTTTATTTCTTTTTAAAACAATTTATTTTTCTACTGCTATGGAAATTTAAATTAAAACCAATTCAGATCTAGGACACTGAAATTGAATAAAGAACAATAGCACTGCAGTGCTTGCAATATTAGCAGCAATTCCTTTTCAAGCTGAATGTATTCTCAGAATCATTTTTACCATTTATAGTTATCTCCGATATTCTAAACTCTTCTGAATTCCAATTCAGTTTTTTTTAAGAATTTCAATTTATTTGACCACTTTCCGTTTAATTTTAATAACTATCCAGCAATTTTTATACCCTTGCAGCTTTATAGTGACTTCAAATTTTCGTTTAATCATAATTACACTAAAAATTAGGAATTTATCTAAAATTTCCAGTCCTGAATCGGACAGTTTTATTCTTCGCACAATTTTTTTTTATTTTGTACAATTTACTTTATTGTAATCTCATTTAAAAATGGTTATATAATAAGATGGTAAGCTGTAAATATTGTTTTTGTAAACAGTTCCTGACGAAGCGTCGCTTGGACGTGAAATCGAATAAGCGAATTTATTGAGGTTATTGGTATTCCTTCTTCTAGTTATACAAACGATGTATTTTTTATAGTTTTTGTGGTCATTCAAATCGTCTTTTTTAAAAAAAATATTATTATATGTTTTCTGTGACCCTTTAACAAATATTGAATAATTTTAACCATCATGAAATGTTCATATATTTCAATGAATATAATTTTCTTTGCTGTAAATTGTATGTTCATGGCTAATATAAGGAGTAAAAACATTTGACAAAGGTATCAGTAAACTTTTAATATTGATTGATACATATTTATAATAGTTTGGCTTTCAGTAAGATGGTTTGAATTATATATTTAACCAAAAAATTTGTTTTTTATCTCTATTGAGAGGTAGTTTTCCTTATATTGAATTTCTTAACGGATTCATTCTCCGACAAATTTTCCTTAATTTTTAGATCTGTAATAATACTAATTTTTTTGAAATTATCATGAGTGAAACATGATTTAATACATTGTTATAAAGTAAAAAATATTTAGACAATAGTTTAAAACTTATTTTTAGCAATACCCTAAAAGTTCTAAAATATGCCATTTCTTCAAATTGGCTACTGAATAGAATTAACTCAGTCATTCGTAATTGAGATAATGTTTTTTTTTTTTTTTTTTTTTTTTTTTTTTTTTTTTTTTTTTTTTTTTTTTTTATGATAAGCAATCAAGTAACTTCTATTGCTATCTAAGGCGTTAATATGCATATAAATATATATATATATATAGTGGATCGACTTCTTGGCCATTAGCGCTAGGCTCTCAATTGGTTGCCACCCTTCCTTAACATTCATTGCGTAATACGGAATTTTCCAGTCAGCCAATCGATGGAAAACATCAGCCTCCCTCAAACGGGAATCAAACCAACAACCGCCTGAGAATCCAGCCACTGGAGATCCATATGTTTCAAACACACATTTCATTATTATTTTAAACTTGGGAATATTGTAGGAGCCCCATCTATTCATCATAAATTACTTAGAGGTTTTAACGAGATTTTTTGTACGTTTTTTAAAATATATTATTCGAAATAAGGGCAGACGAACTTGGCGTATTTTATTCTAAATGAGCGAGGCAATTATTACCGAAGAGCCGTGCCTAAAATAGCTCCATTGATTGTCTGCATTTCTTTCGCCAGTCCGCCTCTCTCACAACTTCCAACTTTTACTCTCTCTTTCTCTCTCTCTCTCTCTCTCTCTCTCTCTCTCTCTCTCTCTCTCTCTCTTTCTCTTCTATTTCTCTCTCTCTTTTTGCCATTTTGAAAGTATTAAAGAAGAAAAAAAAAAGAAGATGGCAGAAAAGAAAGAAACTTTTGTATAAACGTAATTACTTCTTTCTTTCTTTTTTCTAATCTAGTTTTTTTTTCCTGCCCCTTTCCGGCTGGTGCGCACGGAACGGGGATGTGTTACGGTTGCAGTTGGATTAGAGCCATTTTTATGAAAGATGTTTTCGTCTGATTTATCCCCCTTTTAGCCGGCTATTCATCACAAGTTTGTTGGTTTTTACCAAGTTTTTTTAGGTCAAATTTTTTTTCTCGTTACCTCAGAAGGAAAAATGTGGGAAGTCAAATGCATTTTATCCGGACAAGTTCATTGCAATAATTGAATGATTTTATAAATATATAGATACAATTTCGATTAGATAAAAACCCAATTACACTCTTCTTCATTTAAGACCACATTTTGATGATTTTATTCTCCGTACAGGTAACTATACACTGTTGGTCGGAAACCACACTTATAAAGTCGAGATAGGTCTTGAAAAATAATGTTTTGAGATTTGAATATACAATTGAAATACAAATTTCAAAGATGACAGGTTCCACACTCATCAAACTACCGTATATTAATTTTGGTGACGCGTCATGACGTTTGGAGAAAATGAGGAATCATAAAAAATATATTTTACTATAGACATGCGCAACATTGGACTTTTCTTATAGAAAAGTGTGTCAGGTACAAAAATATCGAAGCTTCACAACCTATTTTATACGGCCGGAAGAAACGTGCCGTAATTGACGAAATTAATTAAAAAATAAATAAATTAAAACAGTAATAAAAAAAACTTCCAAACATGTTATATACACCGCCTGGGAAAAACCACTGCACGCATAGTTACCACAAACGGTGGTAACCTCAAGATAGATTCGTACTAATTGCGTAGAAGCCCATAAACCTAGAGCTAACAACAAGTAATAAATAAGAAAAAATGCTGGAAATAAAATATCTAATTCATTATCTAGCAAAATCCTGCTACCAGGAAAAAAATCGAAGTATTTTTTTTTAAATTGTTGTTAGTTATCTCATAATCGATAAGGATAAAAAGCCGGCAAATTTAACAACGTGTATATTTTCATGACCTGTTATTTTTGAAGCCAAGAACATCATTTTCAGTGTTCAGCTCTACCTCGGTACGGTTCACTCGGGACCGGAAGGAGAACCGACTGAACTTATTAAACCAAATTAGGGCCCTGAAAAAAATAAAGGCCTCGAAAGTGCTGCAAAGAATCGTACAAATCAGACGTTTTATTTGCCAGTTTTTTCATCCTCGTTGCCTTCTTCTTCATTTTCTTCTTTATCATCCTCCTTTGTGCCTTTCAACATAGAGGTGCCTCTATCCATTACCGCCAAGCATCATGATCCCGAGCCAGTGCTTTCATGGAGTTCAGATTCTTTTCCCTGTTTTGTACAATACTGGAAATGTGGTCCGTCAAAAGTAATTTCGGCCTTCCTCGTGGACGATGTCCAGTGGGCCGAACCTCAAAGAACCTTCGTGGATCTCCGTCTTCGCCCATCCTGCATAAATGCCCAAAACACCTTATCTGTCTCCTCTCCACTGTTTCCTTCAAGGAAGCTCCTCCCACATCACTCCGTATCCTATCGTTCCTGACTTGGTCTCTTCTTGTCAGACCTCCCACTCAACGGAGATACTTCATTTTTGCGGCTGTAGCCCTACTCCAGTGTTTTTTCAGTGGCACCCAGATTTCACTTCCATATAGAAGTTTAGGGAGGTAGATGGCATTAAAAATGTGCAGTTTAACACTGTTTTCCATCTCCCTCTTCCCCACCACAGTGTAACACATCTTGTAATACACATTATTTGTCTTTTTATTCCGTTGGAAAGCTCTAAGTCCATTTTCCCAATTCTGATGATATATTTTCCCAGTTCTGAGGTACGTATATTCCTCTGCTGTTTCCAATTCCTCTCCTCTTGCTTTTCCTTCTATTTATTACCATGCCATTTCATTCCAGTTCAGCTTCCCACTCGGAAACTGCTTGCAGTAAATGTTCGGTGGAATCAGCTATGAGGCCAATATAGTCTGCGAAGATCATACATTATTTTTGGTAGAGAAGAATTAGTAAATCTAAAATTATTTTAATCATGGGAATGAAGCAAATTTGTACTTGTCATATAATTCGTTAACTATTTCAAATAGAAAGAGAGAATTCATGGAATGTGGGAGATGAGCATTTGAAAACATAAGAATTCTTATGAACTAGCAGAAATCTTAAAATGGAGGAAGGGGGTGTGCTACTTCCGCTTTCCGCTACAAATCGATTGTAACAAGAGATAATTCGTGTCATAATTGAAAAAAATTCAAACAGGACCTTGTGGTAAACAGCAAGTTGCTTCTCCCACAAAACGACAAAAAACTGGATTACAATATACATTTATTCTCTCAGCAGGTAAGGAACAAACCTACAACAGAAATGAGGTCTTTGGTCGGCTATATAACAGTAAAGCACATTCGAATACTTGCCGTATCTCATGATTGTGATATTAAATTGTGTAAATAAAAAGCCACACAAAAACTACTCATTGAGTTGTGTGCCCGCGATAATTTCCGTAATAACTGATAAGAGGATTAATCCGGCACGAGATACCGACTCTTCGCTTCCTAATGTAATTGCCCCAGCGGCAAATGTCTGTCATGCCGTCCGCACGACACCTCATTAAGAGATATTCCATTAATTTCTTTGCCCAAAACACGGTCGGCTTAATGGAACAACGGAAAATAAACAAGAACTATACAAACATTAGATATTCAATGAGGCCAGAGGAAATTGTCACACTTTCGGACATTCTATCTTGAATATATATGTCCCCATCCTATTACACCAAGTTATGCAGCGAAGGCGTGATTATTATTATGATGGGTGACCGACGGGAAACCCCTTAGCATTACATATTGGTGGAAACGAGTAGCTTGCATAAAAGTCCGTGCACAGTAAAATAAAAATTCCGACTCGCAAGAACTATGTCATCTTAGCGCGGTTCCGTTCATATCCAGAGTGCCGTTACTAAAGGAATAGAAGCAGTTATTGGTAGGTTTTGATCTTTTGTTCAAAATATAAAATCAAATCTCAAAGATAAGAAATTTTAAGGCGCCATAGCAGGAAACTGACAGTATCCTAAGCTGAGATGACTCCCTCTCCTTCTCAACGTTCCCTCTAGGAAACACTATTACCAACAAGTTTCTCATTCTCTTGCTTTCGTTAACACACATTCTAATTTTTCTGATATTCAATTTAAAACAAGAAACAGCCAATTAAAAAATTAGTTAAACAAAAACAAAAAAAAAAACGTTCAAAAGATCAAAGCAAAACACATATTTCTCAGATTGACATCGCCCCATCAAAAAGTATTTCAGAACCATATCTGTAGAAAATTTAGTAAGCTTTCTAATAGTTATCTTCACTTACCACGCTTTTCCCAACCGTTTTCGAGATATTTTCAGAAATGTACGTTGATTGCCAAACGTTTCATGTCTATTAATACAATATTTCTTTTACTTATACTTCCTCAAAATGTAACCAAAATTTAAACATCTTACTTTCGATGAATTTCTAACATGTGGAAAATATTTCATTGGAATCCCACGATCCTATGTACGAAAACCGAAAATGAGTTACAAGAACACTTTTCTCAAAAACGCAATATAAATATACATAACTTTTTCCTGCGTTTCAAAAAGAGAAATTTTTAATAATAATTATAATATTAATGGACATGAAGAGTTTTGGACTCCTTTATATTTCCATGTAGGATGTATATGTATATATCCTATGTATACTTTTAAAATATTTGATAAGCGGTTGAAAAATCGTGGCAGCATAGGACCATTCAAAGGCTCAATAAAATAATTAATCTAATGTTTTAGGTGTATATTTCGAAAGGAACACTTCAGCCGATGAAAACGGGCTTGGGGTTTCGTAAAGTGTTAGTCTCGTGTATTTTAAGGAGAAACACTAAGAGTTTCTATTATTCACTAATCACAACAACACTTTGTAAAAAATACAAACGCCTCCTAGCGTCACTCTGAATATCACAGATTATAATCTGTGTGACGATAGGACGACGAAGGACGTTTTTATTCGGTTATTTAAATTAATCAATAATGTACATGTATTAAAATTTAATATATAAATTCTGAAAGAATTCATATAATTGGTTTACATAGTTACAACATTAACGTTCTTGGCCAACGGCCATAGCCACGTTGAATACACCGGTTCCCGTAGATCACCGAAGTTAAGCAACGTCGGGCGTGGTCAGTACCTGAATGGGTGACCGACCACGTGCTGTTGGCATTATAAAAGGGTGGCAACCTATAGATAGCCCGGTGCTAATGGCCAAGTTGTAGATGCGCCGTAAAAAAAGAAAAGAAAAAAAAAAAAAAAAAAAAAAAAAAAAATTAACGTTCTTGCTTCCATTTCCATGCGGTATGTTGTGAAGTTGCAAGTTTCCCGCAGTAAATACGGTGACCTTGTCACGTTCTAGACGATGTCCCTGAGAATGTGTCACTATGGCAGGTGAATTCTTATCAGTACTCTCTTAGTGACTTAGAGTCTTCATTTAGTCATCCTAAGAATTCTCATTATACTGTCTAAATAAAAAACAGTAAATTTGTTTCTTTAACATTAGCCGAGATTGAAGTATTTTTATTGGGTTTTCCTCGAACGATGGTTCTATATATTTGTTAGATTTGTTCGCTCATTGGCGTAAACAGCAAAGCACCACTTTTTAAACTCTCAATAATTAAAATTTTACTTAATCATTTTTCTATTATATTCGACTGGCAATTCGACTTCCACTCACTCTGATCTCCATTATCAAACAATAGTAATGCAAAAATGCTTCTTAATTACTTATGACGATTTCTACAAAAAAAAAATATCATTTTTTTGCAAATTACTTTCTACCAGTGGCGAATAGTGACAAAAACCCTTTGAAAGGGCTGAACCTGACGAGTTATAAGGACCCATTTCTTCGATTGAGATCGCTCTTTCAAAAATTGCATAAATATTGTTTTTGTAGTTCATATAGTTTTCAAATGAATACCCTACACTAACCAAGATTTTCGAGAAATTTAAGATCAAAAAATTTAATATTTTTATTTTTTTTTTTTATTTTTTTTTTTTTACGGCGCATCTACATCTAGGTCATTAGCGCCAAAAAAAAAAAAAAATTTAATAAAACACAAAAATATCAAAACCTCTTATTTCTCTTAATACATTTTTTTTTATTGCTTCCTCAACTCCAAACGTAACCAAAATTATATCTATTAATAATATATATAATAATTATATATATTATAGAAACAAATATTCTATAAAATTCTATTTTTCCTAGTTTTGTCAAAATGGGTTACAGATATTACCAAGATGGTTTCATTCGTTCCCCCCTCGTCAAATTACCTATAGAAAGTGTGCCTGCCTATCCTATAAACGCTAGTTTTTTCTTACCAGTTTCGCCAAAAACTAATGTTCTGTTGGACAGAATCTACTTTTTAACGAACTTGATCTTTTAAATAAGATACATCACTTTTGTACGAAATCTTATCGAAATCGGAACTTTTTATGGCAGCTAGAAAGCGAACAGACAAATTTATATATCTATTCGAATTTGAACCCCCGTTATTTTGGAGATGATATTAGTTATAGTGGCAAATTTTCTACTCGGCACTTCCGGAATGAGTCATCGGCATAAGCAGATTTCCTAACGGGGGAGGGAACGCACTAATAAAGGACAATATAGGCAAATTTGTAATTTGTTCTGTATCAAAAGCCCTATATTTGTAATTTATGTCCGGAATAACCCACCCCCTTCAGATGGACCAATTATTCTAGCTAACAAACTTGTCCAATCATTTATTATGAGAATGATGCATGACAAAAAAAGTATCTTGTTAACAGACCCATTATGTCTTTGGTCGGACATTAAACGTCGACCAAATTGGACATTTTAAAATGCAGATAAGAATTCACTTCACCTGACACAATCTCAGGGACAACTTGAAAAACGTCACAAGGTCATTGTATATTCTGCTCAAAACTTGTAACTTCAGCACTAAGTTTACGAAAAAGAATCGTTCGAACGACGTAAACCAATGAATATTTAATAATCGTACTAAGTACTTAATTTATTTTCTTCCCTAAAATATATGATGAATTATTTAGATGACCTGAATAAAGGAAGTCTGGCGTATCGTGGTATGCCATTAGATTGTGTTTCCATATAATTTGGAATAGAAGGTATCTTAGACTAGAAGGTATTAACATATCGGCTTACAGTTGGAATCACTTTATCTCACATTTTCGGAGGTACAGAAAATATTTAAAAATGTAAACAGAAGCCTGACACAGTATGATTGGGCGTCGGTGTGATGTGATTAGGAAGGATTCTGAGTAAGAATGCGAAGCGCGCTGTAAAAAGGACAGTACCGGGGAGTAGGGCAGTTTTTGCAGCTGGTTTGTGGACAGGGCATCCTACACCAGCCTTTTTGCTTCGGGCGGGAAAAACTCGACAAGGCCAGCCACTTAGAGGGTTTCCTAGCGCTCTACATCGTCGCAGCCTTTCCCCATTCCTCGCTCTCAATAAGAACACAACTCGGCAAAAATTTAAATCTAAATAAGTTCAATTTTTTTTAGAAAATTTCAAATAAATTTATTGAGGCGCACTGATGACTAGAATTAGGCAGCAAAAATGTCCACATTAAAATTGTCACACACACACACAGACATATATATACATTTTTTTAATGGTAGGAAGAAAATCCATCATGGAGAAAATCAGGTAGTGTCGGACTCCAACCGACTATAAACTTCCTCCCTTGTTCTTCGCGATCATGGTGGAAACTGCTCACGATTACTTCATTATGATATCTGCCCCATTATTTGATCTTGTATATATTATTATATATATTATTATTACTTATGTCTTTTGAAAGGTTGGGGGGTCAATAAATAGATTATTTTATACATTCAGCCCGACACGATTCGTGTATTGTGTACCAATTCTTCTGGGGCTTTCCTATAAAAAATATTATTCAATATATACATATCCCTAATTCCCATGTTCCTTATTTAAGGAAGGGATAAGTAAATATTTTCGCAATCAAAAAAATACATATTTGGAGATTTACAACAAGAATAATTTTGTACAGAAAAGCTCCTGAAGAGCTGCGATCCAAAGCACGAAACATGTCTGGCAAATGATTAAAAAAAATAAAGTACCTAGTCAATAAAAACAAGGAATATTGGTCTAGTTTATCGATCCCCTGCCATTGAAAAAAATAAGAAGAATTAAGACGTATATTGGGTAATCGTTTAGAATAATTATTATGTATATATATATATATATATATATATATATATATATATATATATATATATATATATATACGTGTGTGTGCCTGTGTTCAGACGCGGCTTCTTTCTCTAGTAGTCTTGCTCCTCCTTTCTGCGCGATATTTCGCCGGATTGACCTCCGGCTACTTCTGGATATCATCCATCATTGGTTGGCCAGGGAAATCCCCTTTCATGGTCACTCTAGAACAAAAATAAATAAAAGATTTTATCTCTTTAATTATTCTGCGTTACTGGCAGTGGCGTTCATTTTGTCTTTGTAGATTTTAATACAGGTGACTTTTTGAATTATCTGTTCGTCGTCTTCCAGAGCTTCTTATAATTTCTTAGGACAATTGAGTGATGTAGTCGTGTTTGTAGATGTTTATTATCACAGTTTTTTGTGTTGCAAGTGTTGTGCGTTTTAGTAGGTGATTGTTGGTCAGTGGAGCGAAGAAACTTTTTATTTTCCTGCGTATTACTATTTTTGATACGTTCGACTGATTCCAATGTAACCCAAAAATAAATAGATTATAAAAGGTGACATCTTCCACACCTGAGCTAATTACGCATCACTAATCGATAAGGCCTTGAGAGAGATCGAACGTCATTACGCGGGAAACCATGAAGTTTGAACAGGGAACCGACAGGATTGGACAAGGGTCGCAGAGGATTATTGCTTGTGTAACATTCCATATTACAGCTTAGCATCCCTCGGTTGCATAGCTAATTCTCTCATGGTTACAGCTCAGGAAATACCTATAGAGCCTGGATGGCAACCTGTAGGCAGAAACTCAGACGTACCTTAAAAAAAATCGTATGCAAAGGCATTTTATATCAAAATAAAAGGACTAACTTCATCAGATAATTGGCAATAAAAGTCTATCTTCCAGGAACTGCGTCATTTGCGTGTTTCCATATAAGACTTATTTTAGGTGGGATTTTATAAGCTTGAAGTACTACACCGTTTTCTCTTACTGAGGTCAACCTCTGACGTCTGAACCTTTTTGTACGTTGTATGTGTAGTTTAGTTTAACATTTTAAATAGGTAAATTGTATAAGGTAATTATGTTATATTAGGTAAATTTTATAAGGTATATATGGAGGCCTGGTGGCCGTGAGTGTTAAGGTGTGAGCACTTAACACTTCGTGCCAAATGTCGTGGGTTCCCACTATGGGGTGGTAGCTTTTCTTTAGAAAAAAGAAAAGGCATCAGCCCTATTCTGGCAAGAAAAGGATGGTAACCCGTCCCAAAATTCTTTAATGGACGTTAAAATTTAAATTAATAAGTTAATTTAAATTTGAATTATAACCCTCTGTAAAACTATATCAGATTTAAAACTCTATGACAATGTACGTATAATTATACTTACCGTCTATCTAGGTAAAACTATCTACAATGATCTATCAACGTAAAATTTTAACAGACGTAAAGTTGTTATCGTCAATGTTGCAAAGGCCTGAATAAATAAATTTATACAAAATATTAAAAAAAATAATTTCATAACTCGGAACGTATTCACGCTAGAGATTTGCCCCAGGCTTCAAAAGATTACTTAAGAAATCCTGTAACGAAGTATTAAAGTTTATTCGCTGCTAAACAGCAATAAGAACGAAAAAAGGGCAAATAACTGACATTTTTTATGTGTTTTTTTTTCTGTAATTTAAAATGCATTTGGGACCTTCATATTCCAGGAAGAAAATGTTGCTTATATTGTAAAACAACTTACAGAATTTCGTTTAAATCTGTTTCGTTTAAGCTACGTTTTTACGGATGCGCCTAGGATGTATATAGTTTACATTTTAATGTCCTTTTATTACTGTTATTTTCTATTTAAATCTTAACGTTATTCACCGTGAAATGCGTTAATTCAAAATTATATTATGGTAAATTAATAATAACAATACTTGAACAAAACAGTATGAATATGAAAATAAAAGAGAATAAAAGGGAGAGAGGTTTAGTGGATTAAGGGAAAATATTATTCTCTGATGAACAAAACCCGATCCTCGTCCCATTCAGCATTCCAACTCTGTGACAATTCGTTTACATTCTTTAATAAAGTAAATAAAAGCTAATTTGAATTTATTTAATTAACAGCATTTGCATTTGTTTGATTATCTCATTAGTCATTTGAAAGTTAATCAACTGGAACGAAGAGAACGGAAAAAGGACACTCGTTAAGCTCGTATTTACATTTGTTTCGGGGTCTTTGTGCAAAGAAAGCCCCCGGGCTGATGGAGGTTGGGTCATCACCAACACCCGGACATGGTTTAATTCATCAGTATTTTTTTCACGTTCATCAAACTTGGAGTTCATCGGAAGACCCTAGCTTTTTTAACCTGATTATCAGTTCAACTTACCTGCACATCAAAGGCATGATCAATTTAATGTAAGGCATTAAGGTTACACTCGGCAAATGAAAATGTATTTGCCCTTTTAGAGTATCTCAATTCTTTCTGTGAATGTAATTTTTTTATTAGTTCCATCTCCGGATTTAGTTGCTTATCAAAGCGAACTGGACAGTTAGTAGTGAATTTTGCAAATATTCAAGAATTAATGAGACTTGAAGTTTACAATTCGTATCAAGATTAACATAAAAAATGTTCAGAAAGCCAACCTTATTTTAATATCTTGCTACCTACAGTTTTGTGTTCTATATTAACCTTATCAAGTGCTCACGTCTTCACGCTGTGTATCTTAACCAGCTCGCTCATTGCTAAAACCGTTTTTTGTTGTGTCTCGTATGTAACCGTATCAGCGCTGCTCCCGCACTGATACAGGATGACAAAAACGCTCTCCCTACGCTAATCCAACAACGATGGGGACTTACAAATTTTTCTCTGAAAACTGAATTCTTGCGCTACCAAGGGTTATCTTCTTATACTTGTAGTGGTTCACCACGAGATAATACGGGATGTGTAACTTGCTCCTGCGTTATCTATTAGGACTGAGCTCTCTAATAAGCTAAGGGACGAAGAGATATACGAAATCAGCTCCGCCTGAGGCGTGCATCACTGATAAATGAATTCCGCACGTTGTCAGTGTATTAAACTTGGCAGTCAGAGGGTTAATTCTTAAAAAAATTAATATTATGCTCTCATATTGAGTGCTCTAAGAAATAAGAATGGGTTGTCGAAATGAGAAGTTTAATTATAGTCATACAGTCAGTAGACACAGAACTAAATATTCGAATACTTATTAATATTTTATTTTGTAATTGCAATCCTCTTAAATTCCGACTTTTTTTCTTGTCAATTTTTAATATTTACCAGTGTATTTTGAAACGAAAAATTTGTCTCTTATGGAGTATGCTGGTCTGAGCAATGTATAATGAGTATGGGTTTCTTATGAATCCCGAAAACCACTTTTTGCGAAATATCTTATATGTGTAGTAACTTCCTAATTCATTATTTTATGTATTCCACTAAAATGTGATACGATGATTTTTACAACTCTGAAAATAATTATTTTTATTTTGTAATTTATTAATAATTGTTAATAAATTACAAAATGAAATAATTATTTTCAGAGGTCAAAAGGAGTTATAATCAATAATTCGATAGTAGCTTAGTATTTTAGGTTAATAATTACTCATTTAAAAATAATATAATTGACTGACGTTAATCCATCCATTTATTTAGTCTATAATTTGTAGTTACACCACTCAATCGTACTAATCTTTTTTTTTTTTTTTTGTGCTTCCAATGCTACCTATTTGTTATTAGTACCATTATATTCCTTTTAATAATAATTAAAGTGATAATTATAGTTTTATTATAACATCTAAATTCAGTCAGTACTTTTTGAAGAAAATGGTCGCCGTGGTTTAGCATTTTCAAGTGCAGTTTCTTGTTCATCAAGTGTTCTTTATAATACTCAAAACAGTTATACATCAAGTATTCTTAAATCTCATATTATTAATTTATACTGCTTGCTAGATTTATTTTTTACCTTCTGTGGGATTTGTTAATATGTCATCTTTGTTCTCTAAATTCCACTAATTTTTCTTTACTTGACCGTGTTTGGAACGTTCAACAAATCGAATTTATATTCTGTCGATCGAGTTGGGATATTGCTTCGAAATTCGCTAGCTGACCATTTATAGACCACTTAACAGGAAAATCTAAATCACCTTCAAAGGGAAACTTTCGCCCGACAAAACATTAAACCTAAAGGTTTAGACTTAGGGAAAACAGTTTGTTAATAAATTCAAAAATTGATAGTCCATAGTTTATATCAAGAATTATACTATTTATTATTATTAACGCGTTTTGGATGTAGTCATCGAATATATAATATAATTTTTACATTATTTATTAAAATATCCGTTATCTTTATAACCATTAATTTATGCACTTATAACCGCATGTGCTAACTTTATGAATCTAAACGGTTTTAAGTATAGATACACTTTGAAATATTATCTACTACTCAATTCTACTCATGGGGAAGTGTTTAGCAAACATTTTCATTTTTTTTTTTTTTTTTTTTTTTTTTTACCTCGAGTATCTGAAGAGTCTGATTGAAAAATCCATAAATTCAGAATGAACATAATAAAAATGCATTTTTTTTTTTTTTTTTAGGATGAACACGATTCCATAAAAGGACTGGAAAACTTGGGAAGCCAATCATAAGAAGGTAGGGTGTCTTTTTCGATTTCCTTGCAATTATATCCTCAAAAGTGCTTTAATAATGAAAAGTAATATCGGATTTGAAGAACTAACTTTTCTATTTAGAAAAATCAATTTAATTTGAAACTAATAAGATACTAATATCAGACATTACTTGCTGAAGATGTTCGTTATACATTGAACAGTGTACATTAATTAAAATATATTATCCTCGTGTTGACATAATCTCTTCCAGAAATAAGTATCACTTTATTTTACTATTTATTTCTTTCCTTTAAATAATCTAGAAATGGTTATATATTATTTTTTTAAAAGCAATAAATTATTTATTAATTTTGCATCTAAGTTATTCTTTTTTTTTTTTATAAATTCTTTTAAATTTAGCAATTACTGCAAAATAATAGCGATTACAAATTGATTTTGTTGATTAATATATCTTGTCAAAAGAGCTTCAAGAGGAATAAAATATTGTACTCTAATTTATAAGATTTGAATTGATTTCTTAATGGCATTGTTTGACAGTCAAATAAATAAATAAGGATTGAGAAAATGTTATTTTCAATCAATATAAATTCTTGTCAATTACAAATACTACAATCATTTTAAAAATATCTTAAGATGGCCAACAAGTTCGAAACCTTTAGTGGAAACGAATAAATTAGGAAATATATAATATAAATTAATGTTGAATGTAAACATTATTCTCTTTTTTTCAGGAATTTAATTATTTAATTCAATTTTTTTTTTAAATAAACTTATAAAGGATCTCCTACGATCAGGATGATTAGCTTGCCGGAAGACCTGTAGGAGATAGTGGTTCGAATCACATTCGAAGTGGATTAAATCTTCTCTGGAATGGCTCCCTGAAAACGCCCCCTTCTTCGCCATGTTTAGGTTGGGTGGCAACCAGTAAATAACCCGGCGCTAATGACCTTAGAAATCAATGAACCTAAGAGAATTAGTTTTTTTGTTGGTTTACCTTTGACTCGGGTATAGAATATCATGGCATTTATTTAATTTTATTGACCCATCGTGACACAATTAAAAAAATTAGACTAATATGGAAGGCCTGAAAAAAAACAATCACTAGTTATTCTATTTAAATAAATTATAATTACCATTTAATTCTGCACTTTGCGCATAATTGATTATCAATGTTATGTATTATATGTCTAGAATAAATATATAATACAAATTTCATCGCAAAAAAGGCAAGAATTATACTATATTTCTGGTAGCTACTTATTGTTGATCGATAAAAATTTTAAAACGAAGGTAGTTTGGTAAATCTTAAATACCCTCAAATGATCTTATACTAAAAACTCTTACTCCTTGTTGCCTATTTAAAATTCATAAATAAAATCTAAATAAATTGATGAAGAAAAATTAAAAAGAAATAGTATTTAAAGAAAAAGTCAAATAACATATACTTAATAATAGTAATACAAATTTTTTTTTTATTGTTTATTTATTATTATTTTTTTATTGAACGCAAAATATATATTATTATATATATATATTTTATTTATAGAAATATTACAATCTACAATATATGTATTATGCAATTTGACATAGGTATAGGTAGCTTGACCACGCTGCAGGTGCCACCAGTTGTCAACCGAATACCTTCCTTGTAGGAAGGATTCTAGGATGACCTGGAGTTAACCTTGCGCCATCCAACCACACCTTGCGGCTAGCAGGGAGGATTGGAGGCGAATGAGGCGTGACCTGTGATATCATGAGGAGAGAAGATATCCATCGATTATCACTATTACAATCACACTGATTTTTGATCACTCCACGACACTTCACTGCCTTAGTAGATCCCGGGGCCACTTCCTATGAAGACGTCTGGGTGGAGAGGAAGGATGATTGGTGCTGGATAAGGATTGGGCTATAGGATTAGGATGATTGATCAATTTACTATGAAAAGATGAGAAGCGGATAGGGATTATATCTTGGACAAAAGGAATATTTAGGTCATTATGGAGGGTGCGATTCGAAACATAATAAGGAGCATTAACTATGGTACATAGGACTTTGGATTGGAATGTTTGGATTCGGTGGATGTTGGAATGCTTTGCTGTCCCCCAGAGTTCTATTCCGTAAGTCCATATCGGTTTTATTAATGATTTGTAGACAGTTAGTTTGTTATTTACGGTTAAGTGTGATGTTCGATTTAGTTGTCTGTATAGTTGTCCGGATCGTCGTTTGAGTTCTTGTCGTTTTTGCTTAATGTGGGCGTTCCAAGTTAATCGTGAGTCAAGATAAAACCCAAGGTATCGGACGGTGTTGGTTATGGGTAAAGGATTGTCGTTGAAGGAGACAGTAGGACAGGTTTTACGTCGAAGGGTGAAGGTTATTTGGTGACATTTTTCGACATTTATCTTGATGCGCCACTTTTTTGCACCACTGTTCAATTTCGGTTAAATGGGTTTGTAGGTTCTGGGAAGCTGTGTCTGGATTTATGTGGGGTGAAAGGATGGCTGTATCATCTGCATACAATACAAAAATTAAACTTCATTTAAATGCAGCCTGAACCAAAAATAAATAAAATAACATCAGACACATAGACATGTACTTATACACACAAATTGTGGTCGTATACAAAACCGCAATTAATTTAGATATTCTATATTTTTACACACACACACACACACGTATCTTTATATACTGTAAATATGTTTTTTTTTTAAACTTGGAGTCGATAAAGTGATACTCCTTTTTTTCTTTAAAACTCATTTATTTTAAATTTTACACCCGATATGTTCTGTGCCTCTTCGCAAATCTTCAGTGAGAGTTCTTGTTATGAAGTCCTTTCGTCTTCATTTGATCAGAATGGAATATGGTTCAAAAATTATAAATTTAAAATAATGTATTTGTAAAGAAGAAATGTTTGCTAGTTTTTCGACCACAAGCCTCCAAAATATACTGATAAATTATTATATATATATATATAATTTTTATCGGACCTCCAACAACCCAACCTATGTTTCGTTCTCCTTTATTTTCGAGGCTTGGGGTCGATAAACTAGCAGACTTATATATGTATGTATTTATATATGTGAGTGTGTGTTTGTGTGTATATATATATATATACACACATATATATATAGAAACATAAATTTGCTTAATTAAATCAATTATCTATATATATAAAAATCACGTGTCTGTTTTTCTGTTTTTCTGTTTGTTTGTTCCTTATACAAATCCACACCGTATGACCAATTTGGACCAAACTTGGGACACATGTACTTCTTGATACGGGAAATCTCCTAGGCTAGGTCAAAATAGTCAAATTTCGAAATTTGGTCAAAAGGTCAAAAGTTTTGTTCAAGAAAAATTGGCTACACTGAACCATTCATATTCTGGCAGTCATTTTGAATAATATCTCAAATTTATTTGTTGATGTTCTTGATAATTAGAATAACTCGAACTCATTGATGACTTTACATCATTATATAATCATATATATATATATATATATATATATATATATATATATATATAAAATCTTTTAGGCTTCACAGTTCGGAAGTAACGAGTTCCAAATTGTTAATTAAAGAAGAGTGAATTGTTCAAAAATAGTAATTTTCTTTCCAGTGTTGCCTAGGTGGAGATTAGCAAGCTAAAAAAAACTTTCTTCTTTTTTTGCGAAAAGTTTTTCTTTTGCGAACAAAACTTTTCAGTTTTAACCTGTATGTTTATCTAAATTATAGCCGTATATTCTCAAGATTTGGACAAGTAATATCATATAAGATCAATTTTATTAATTTCTGATGAAAATGTAGAGCAACACTGAGCCCCTAGAAGCCATTAACCATTATCCTTTTTTTTAAGTTTGGTTTGTTTATCTAATTTCCAAAACTTTTTAGTTTTAGTAAAATATTAGTGTTTACCTAAAGTATAGCCTTATATTCTTAAAATTTTGACTAATATATATTAATAAGTAATTTCAAATATTAAGTTTTTGATCAGTTGAAAAATGTTGTGATTATCTAAATTATAACCCTATATTCTCAGATTTTGGATTAATATCATATATTAGTAAGTAATTTGAAATATCAAGTATTTGATCTGTTGATTTGGAGTTTCCCGTTTGTTTTCCATAGTTAATTTTTTTGTATTTGTGAATTGCATTTTATCTCATGCATTTGCTTAACATAAACTATGTCTTCAACATTAACCCATTAACCTGCACAGAACTTTAATAATTTAAATACTTTTAGTTCTTTAACGTACCACCTAAAATCATCTATGTGTGACATGATATTTAAACATTTGGGTCATTCCATGTCAAATCAACCCAAAAAAATAGGATTTGACATCCATGATCTCAGATTTTAATGAAACTTGGCATGTTCATTCCTTTCATGGATATAAGTAAGAATATAAAATAGTTTTTGTCAATCTCAAATAGTTTAATTTCATGCCCTGCTAAAGTATTTCAAATTTTGCAGTTATCATCGATTCGACAAAAGAAGTGCACTTAGTTCTAGAATATAAATCATACCTATCGACCAATGTTGATGACATTTTCTATGACAATACTTCAATAAATATGGAAGCCAGAAAAAAAATAATGTAAGCATAAAGTTATTACAAATGTTCTGAAAAAATCCTGAAGTGTTAAAATGCATTTTGTAAAAATTAAATATGGCGTTCCACACTAAGTGGAATATCATCAAACGATAAAAAGAAAATCACTAACATAGTTTTTTATTATTATTCCAAAAGGTATACACTATCACATGAAAAAATAAAATGTATGGTTTTTTCACTCTTTAATTTTTTTCCCCGTTAAATACAAAAAATTGTTCAATTAAAATTTTAGCTAACAATATATTATTTTTTATAGTACAGCGATTTAATTTTAAAAACTATAAAAAATAACCCAAAGCTATTCAGAATGAAAACTACATGTACAAAACATTCATTACTTCAGTGAAGGGTTTGCTGGGCAATATAAAATGAAATACAGCTTAATTTTTATCACATGTAACTGCACACCAGTAACTAACATTAAAATTTGAAATATTAAGTTTTTGATCTGTTAACTTGCTGGTTTCAGTTCGTTTTCCATAGTTGAATTTTTGATTTGCGAATTGCATTTTATCACATGCATTTGCTTAATAAAAACTATGTCTTTAACAGTAACCCATGGACTGTCCGAACTTATAGCAGGCTCAATATCCACTTGGCTCATACGGAGAATTGTAGTGTTTGTCATTAAACTAGATGCAACATTAGCAAACTCTACTGAGTTTTTTACATTTTTAGTTTCAGATTTGCTCATAACTTCCATTAGAGACCAAGGATTTTACTCTTTCTCCCACCCTATCTACTACACGTTTGTCATGAGCTGTAGTAAAATATTTCTGCTAAAACTTTTTGTGAAATTTTTCTGAATGTATGTAAAGCAATCTTGACATATATTTATTTTTAAACTGAGACAATGGATTATTACTGTAAATAATTTCATTTTGACAAATCATAATTTTTTATTATTATATCATATAATCTTATCAAAAGTGCGTATACAGAATTCATACCTTTATGTTTAGTATCGGAAGAAATGAGAAAAGTAGTGCATTTGTTTTTGAAAAATAATGCTGCTGTAAATAATTGAACAGTTTCTCAGGACCACAATCCTGATTGAATTCTGTTTTAACAATCGCAAGAATAAGCCATTGCTAGAACGGACGTTTTCTTTTCGTTAATCAGTTATTTTATTTTATTTAATTCATTTATATTCATTCTTTTTTTTTATTTCTTTCACCTAATTTGTAATTTTGATATTATAATTTGTTTCTTTTTCAATATTATTATTTTGTGTGTGTGTGTGTGTGTGTGTTTAACGGCGCATCTACAACTTGGCCATTAGCGCCGGGCTATCTATAGGTTGCCACCCTTTTATAATGCCAACAGCACGTGGTCGGTCACCCATTCAGGTACTGACCATTTCAATATTATTATTACTATTTTTATTTGTATTATAATAGTTGTTATCATTACACTATCATATTTCTCTATTTTAATATTATTATTATTATACTTTTAAAACTCAGGAAAAAAATATAAAAAAAGTGTATATTACTTTGATTGTAATGCAGGGAGTATTGGACGATGGAACCTGCAGAATCTAAATGAACTCCCTCTAAATAAACTCCCCCCAAGCCATTCAATTTGTTCCTCATATAAATCCACAGCTTTCGAGCGATTTTGAACAAACTTTGCACACAGGTAGGGGTTGATACGGGGAGTGTCATAGGCTAGGTCAAAATCATCTGTCAGCTGTCTGTCTGTCTTTATTTTCCTTATACAAATCCACACTGTTTGACCAAAGTTGACCAAACTTTGCACACAGGTAGGGGTTGATACGGGGAGTGTCATAGCCTAGGTCAAAATAATCTACCAGCTGTATGTTTGTTCCTTACAACTATATAATATAAAGTTGGTGTAGCATGGCACACTGGGTAACAGCTAGTATTTTATAAAAGTGATCTGCAGCTATCAAGAATTTGAACTCATGCCACCATGAATGACCCTTCACACTGAATATTTGATAGCGATTGCTTTAGGATTTGGAAAAAATCTATTTTTGTTTTTTTCTGGTCAAAGGGCAGAGAAAAAATAAATGACTGACTTGTTGAACAATTAATATGCATTGAACAAGTCTTTTAACCATTTTTTTACGACATAATCGTAGAAAACATCAGTTGAGGGAATAACACTTAGTGGAGACATGGTTTCCCCTCATTACTGTAATAAGGGAGGTGAGAAAGTGCATGAGCGGGCCAACAGACAATGTGGCGGAGTTCAACCACCTGACTATTACCTCCGAATCCACGGGCCTTTTGTTCGTTTGTACAACTCACGTCCGCTTTGAACCCTTCAACCGGCTCCAGCTCGCTCCACTCCATTTCGAGTGTATTTATACACGGTGGCAGGCTCTAGGCGTCAAGAGTACAACCTGGAATATGTTGTGACTCTCAGTCACATAGTCACAAATAAATTCACAAAAAAAATGGTAAATAATCACAGAAGATATGAATATTCACAAAAACATCAAGTGATTACAAAAAAAAACACATTAAAATATACGAATACATATTTATTCACATTATAATTTGTGAATACAAATTTATTCACAATGAAATTCGCAAATAAATTATGAATTTATTCGAATTAACGATAAGATGATAATACAATTTTATTTTATTTTTAAGGCGCTTAATGTTAGGTTTGTCATCTGTACCTCCATCAAAAAAAAAAAAAAAAAAAAAAAGAACTGAATCTAGGCGCCGACAACCTAGACGTTAAGCGCCTTAAAAAAAATTCACCTTCAATAACTTTTGTAATATCATCTTAATACGAATAAATTCATAATTTATTTGCGAATTTTATTGTGAATAAATCTGTATTCACAAATTATAATGTAAATACATTTGTATTCGTATATTTTCTGTGATTTGTTTTCTAATCCCTTAATTTTTTTTTTTTTGTGAATATTCACATTTTTTTGTGATTATTTACATTTTCTTTTGTGAATTTATTTGTATTCGCAGGAAAATTTTCGAATAAAATTTTATTTGTATTTTTATTTTTAATATAATTGAATAAAAATAAATTCGTATTCACACATATGAATACGAATTTATTTACATTCGTATTTACAAATATATGATGTACGAATAAATTCGTATTTTTATTTATAAATAAAATTATGCCCATCTCTGATATCTGTATATGTATTTGAAGTATCTAACTACAGGATCAATAAAGATTTGAAGAAAAAATTCGTTTATGGGTGCAACGTAAACTACATTGATGCGGGTCGTGCAATGTGCAACTTACAGTGAAACATTTTTTGACGAATTGCCGGGCTTTCGAACATTTAAAAGAACAACACCAGCTATCAGACTCTATTGATGAAATATTAGTCGATGGTCCCAAACAAATAGTAAGACTTTTTGTCTTTCTGGAAGCGGCTGAATTATTTAGCAAAATGTAATCAGTCCGACAATATATAAAATCAAATTAAAATCAATATCACCACCGAAGTTGAATGATATGCTGCTCATTGAAGAGAAAGGATCCTGACTATATTCATTAAAAAATAATTATTGGCATTGTCATACTCATGTAATATTTTTATTTATTTATTTTTACGGCACTTCAACATCTAGACCATTAGCGCCGACATCCAGGGTGCAGCGAGGAATTTTCCCAACGAACCGTGGGATGAGAAAATTCCTGCCTCCGGTGGGAATCGAACCCACCATCTCCCTCTTATGAACCTAAGGTGCAAGCCACTAGACGACGGGAGACCCCTTCATGTAATATTACACTAGTTATTAATTTTAATGTACCTATATGTTAGCGAATAATCTTTGATGATTACAATCATCAAAGATTATCCTCTTCACAATAGAATGGCGTTAATGACCTAGAAGGTTGACAACCCATAAAAAAAAAAATCAAATCACTAGATTTCTTTTAAAAGTTCTGAATGGCAAAATCATCTTACATTCCTTGTAGTCAGATGGTTTTACATTAAAATCTTAACTAACACTAAATACATTAAAATCTTACATAAAATCATCTTACAATGAATGTAAGATGATTTTACAGTTACTTCAATTTGTAGTAACTGTCTTTTATAAACAAATATCTTAGTTTGCGCACCCTCTGAGAGGAGCACTTTCTATTGTTGTTGTTTTTTTTTTTTTTTTGTTTTTTTTTTTTTTTGGTTTTTGTTTTTCTTAAGTCAAAAGAAGGATGTTATATGAAATTTTAATTTGTATACAGGAGGATGGGCGATTTACCTTGTTAATTACATAGGCCTTAGCGTAGGGAGTAATTTGGTTAAAAGTGTTTAATAGGTTAAAAGGCCTACTAGATAGCCTAAAATTGGCCTAATTAAAGGACTCGTTAGGCCATATTAAGAGCTAGCCGAGAGGTCTCCCTTGGATTCATTCAAGAAACGTGTATAATTTATCAATGAAACCAGACTTTCGTAGATCAATGGAACCAGATCTTCGGTGCTATCATATTGCAGCTTTGAACGAGATTCGAATGTTTATGCTCTAGCCATTATCCAAAAATGGAATATCAAAGTAATTATATAAGTTGTTTTTTTTTTCACGAAAGGGGAACATCTCCCATTTTATGATAACATAAATAGAGTATCTCCTTTAATTACATGTCATTGCATTCCAAAGACATGTAGATATTGCGATTTCACAAATGAATGAATTATAAATGTATTATTGTTATTATCGCTGGCGAAAATCGCAGTGCTTACGGCTTTGCGTTCCAAGTACATGTAGTGAATTGAATGAAGCCATTTTCAGATCATCGAAAACTTTTTTTTTTTTTTTTTTTTAGTAAAAACTGGATAAAACTAGAATTTTCAATACCTCTGATATTCATCGAAACTATTTAAATCACGTTTAGCAGTAACTCTGAATTAAAACCTGTATAACAAAGTCAGTAAATGAGAAACGTGTATAATTGGTTAGAGCTAATTAGTGTCTGTTCTTTTGACATTGTGGTGCCTAAAATTTCCGTGTTCTTCGAAATGTCTTTGGATTAGTTGTTTCACAAAATATCATATCGAAACATTAACTGTTTCTAGAGCCTCCCCGAGGATTAGTTTAAGGAATTGATCCGCAACTATACATCAACCATACATCAATACGTATCACTTTTTTACGCACTCCTTTATTTTCTGGACTGTTGGCGACTAAATTGACTGCACTGAAGTCGGGAAAAATAAAGAACCTCTGTAAAAAAAAAAAAAAAACCTTGAATAAAAAACTCAAGGATAAAGAAAGAGAACAAAGACCCTCCGTTAGCTAATCTCTTACAGCGAACTAAGTAATCCTAGTTGAATGGAGAAGCTTTAGCTGTCTTGGGTTACAGCCTAATCCATCTTCAGGGCTTGGCTCTTACACTCTTACAGTCTCAAGCTTACATCTAGTAACGTATTTTGTTTTATCATAGAGGATTTCCCTTATAGAGAAACAGAAAGAGGAAGAGAGAGAGAGAGAGAGAGAGAGAGAAGGAAAGAAAGGAAGAATAAGAGTAATTTTTTTTTAAACTATAAGCTTCTTAACTTCTTCTTAAGTGCCATAAGATAATTATATTTATATTTTTTTATACAATTGGAATATATTGGTAAATAATTATTAATAAATCAAAATTACATAGAAATGATTCCACATCTTCTAATTGTCCTGATGAAGGCTTTAATTTAAAGCGAAAAATCGGCAAAAATAAAACTAATTTTCTTATAAAAAATTTTGTTTTATTAAGATAACACACGATCGACTAAAAATTAAATAGGGTAATATAAATAATGAAAAAAAATCATTATTCATTTAGAATTTTTTCTCATGTATGTTGAAGGTGAGGGTGGGGAAGAATCTTGAAGTAATTGGCAAGAGTTGCTCCCCAAAATTGTTTAAAACATTAACTTGTCCACTCAACAAATCATGATAAAATTATCTATATCTTTTTTACATATTTGTATATTTTTTTCTTTTATTTATCAACCTTTAATGTCACCACTATATTTACTTGTTAACACTATAATTCACAAATCCTTTCAGAAGATTCTTACCCAGATTTAACATTCACTTTCAAAATTCAATATTTATGAACCTTGAAATGAAATTTAAAAATAAAATAGGCCTTAACACAACCTTATTATTATATACCTCATTTATTGTATTTTTAGTGTTATTCTTGACAGGAGAAGTTTTCTCCTTATTCTTTATTTTATGTAGATCGAACGTCTACATACTACCTGAACAGGTTCGAAACGTTTCAAATATAAGTTAATGTTTTAAACAATGTTGCGGAGCAACTCCTGCCAGTTTCTTCAAGATTTTATTTTATATTTAGGTGGCGGAATATGCTTAAACATAAGCCGACATCAAAAGCAAATCTACTTTTGAGAAACTCGTTGAAATGCATTCTCTTGGTCGATTATTGACATTTTCGTCAATACTATATATATTCGTACTATATATACAAAGTCGTACTATATATATTATTCACTCTTGGCATTTTCGCTACCTCATGGATCGGAATGGAAAAAAACTTTGTATAATTCATTCAGGATCGCCATTGTTATGCACATTTCTGCAAATGATTTAGGATTGCTAAATAAGGAGCTTGAATCATAACCGTTTAAGTCTTTATAGGTTAAAACGTATTACGAGAAAAAGAAAACGGCATTATTAACACAAACGTAGCATTACCTCAACAAAAAACGACCAAAGCATGTAGGGTCAAATTAAGTCATGTTGACAGGTATTTTTAGTCAAACAGACATGTAACCTACGACTTTATATTTATATAAAAATATCCTTAAAATATTGTTGAGTTTTATCTCTTTTAGATGCGTACAAAGAGGAACGGAAATTCCTGTAGAAGATGCCTGCTGTTTACCAGGGCGGAAAGAGTCACTGGCACGGAACTAAACTTGAATCCTCTTTCTGAATGGCTGCAAATCCAAGTGGTTTTCTTACAAAACCTCTGAAATTCCTCAGAAAATACTGAAATTAACTTGACCTTTTTACATGAGGGGGCTATTTTTCTAAAGTCAAGCATCCCATAAGTACTATAAATATTATTTTATGTGAAATTTAGTCCAGAAACTTTACGAAATTAAATTTATTACAAGTGTTTATATAACACTTATTAATTATCTTATTTATTTTTCTTTGCTCCCTGCGGTTTATGTATGGATTCGCACTCTTTGGCAATATTGGACTCATTGAAAACTAATTTTCGTGTCTCATGAATAATACATATTGTAAAAACCCGATGCGAGCTGTGTTGTACTTAAGCAAAACCAATATATATTTGAAATTATTTTGAGTTATTCGACAAAACCAGTTAGCTTTACAGCTAGTATTCTATCATTTTTCATTATTATTCATTTATTATTTATTAGATACCCTGTAGATGACGCGTCCCGAAAATCTAGAGTGGTCGTTAAAATGTAAATAAAACAAAATTTAAATAAAAATGGCTGATACCTTTTCTTTTCGAGGTTTTATATGTTATTAGTTAATATAATTGTCACATAAAATTTGAAGAGATCATGGATCTTAATTAAATTTAACCATTTTGGGAATCTCATTGCTAGAAGTGTATTGCGTGATTCTTCTTCACCACGCTGATTGATTCGAGTTTGGAGGCAAGAAAATTATGTTTTTCTCATGTTCTGTGAAAAATAAACAGAACATGAGAATCTAGTTTTACTGTGAAAGTATTCATTTTAAATCCTTCTTTCTATATTCATAGGTTACTAAACTTTATAGAAATGTTTATACTATTTGGTAAACTTACTATAATTTCGAAAATGGAAGATTATTATTCTTTTAATTTCGACAGTAGGCCTTGTTTGTAAGTTTAACTAACAAATTGCGAATAAAATATCATGAAGCAAAAACGTATTTTATAGAATTTTTTTTATAAGACAAAAGCAATTATTTATCCATAAATAATAATTGATAAGTAATGAAATTAATTATTAGCCATTATTTGTGTAATTTAACAATTCATTTCAGCAACTATATTACTTCATAGTCCATACTCCTCAAATATACAACCCGTCATCGGGTTGTCGGTGGCTTTGCAAGTTCTGTAACCAACCAGAGGAGTGCTATAGTTTTCATCGCATACAGGACACTTTGAATGATAAGGGGACGAATGAATTTGAAAGGTTACCGAGCATATATTTATTTACAAAAAATTTCAGAATCCAAATTCAAGATTTATTTTTTTTTTATACATTTAATAATTGGATTATATATATAATATTGTATAATTGCACAAATAATGAATAATACATGCAATAGTGTAAATATATCAAACAAAACCAAAAATGTATTTTTTTTTTCTTGGGTCAACGAAACAACACATAGAGGAACATAACACTTTCAACATTCAATTCAAATGATCTTTACTAAGAATTACCACACCACAGTGGTTAACAACGTGTAAAGAAGATGTATTTTCAGCAAATGTTAGAAAGATAAAGTAAAAAATCCTTTCAAAAATAATCAAACTCACATGCTTAGCAACTTGATGACAAATAAAATCATGAAGAAGCATGCATGATGTTTGAGAAGCTGTTCTGTGGAAAATATCACACAATTTCTGCGATCGATTCATCCATCCTGGAATGAAAATTTCCATGTACCGTCAATTTACAAAGATGTCCCCCCCCCCCCGTATTGATGAAGGTGTGTGACGGGGCGTGGTGAAATGTCAGCCGAGGTTTATGGGGCACTTAAAGCCGCCGAGAGGAGAGCGTGAGCGATGGGCCGTAAAGCCCGACATGGGGAAGGCAATAAGCTGGGGATCTATGAAATTCCAAATTAAACCCGGGAAGGGTTGAAGGCTGCGTCGAGACGTACCGCACAATATCGCTGCGTACATACCTACATATTAGTCACAATAGATCCATGGTGGTTGCAGTCATTAAGGGATAAATAGCTTGAAGCCCTTTCGTATTATATTGTATCAGCATGTTGGTGTATCCCTCACTTAAAAAATATGGAATAGAAACATGTTAATGTTTTGTCATAACCAACCTTGAAAGATGAAAGATTGATGTCATATCTATGCAAAATGATGAAAAAATGACATTTTAAAGACGAGCAACAACATAAACTGACAGTATACTGAGCGGAAATTACTCCCTTTAAGCACCGATTTCCATAGATGAAATCACAGTATCAAAAATTGGATAAAATCATTTTTGTAAGAAATTTAATAATCTTTTGAATAGATACGTTATATATTGTACGATATCCCATCCCGTTTCGTTATATAAGATAAATCCGAAAATGCCAAGAAAAGCCTAGTTCTTCTACTTTTCTCAATCATGGTTATGCATGTGGCCTTGAAAATGGTTTGCTGGAGATATATGTATATTTGTGTATATACATATTTGTTTACATATACAAATTTGAACCACCGTTTTTTTCGTTATCAAGGAGTTCTAAAACGTAAAATTTTCTTGTTGGCACTTCTGTCAACGCTTTAAGAGAACAGACCACTTTGTGAAAATTGTAACGAACAACTCACATTAAAACGTATGCCGACAAACTGCAGAATACGACAACTTTTAAGCATGTCATAAACGTTCAGTTCAAATCTCAAGCCTCACAGTTTGGCCTCAAGGTTTGGACTGAACGGATCTATCACACAAGATAAGTTAATAAACCCCAGGGTAATAGGCAGGGACTGCACAGTCAACTTATAGTAGACCCACTGAATTAGACTGCGCTGACTAAATCTTGAGGTATTTCTCACCGTGTTTGGGGACCCTTAATCATACGTGTGGAGTTGACCGAGCTTCTATATGGTAGCCGTCACACTGAAGCAATACTTAAACATAAGATGTTTTTAAGAATAACAAACATATTTACGCAACAATGAAATGTTTTCTTCTTTTTTTTAACATCGCTATTTAATCATATTTGTGTATTATTTTTATGTTCTGTACATTTATCTTTAAATTTATTTTTTATAATTTCATTTAACGCCTAACTTTTGTATACACTGATACTAGCGGAAGTGGATGTGCAAAAAAAAATAAATAAATAATAAATTATTATGCAATTAGTCTGTTGTTTTCTGTATTTTATATGCGTGACACTTATTTTTATTTCTTTAGGATACTTCTATTTTTAGATTATAATTCGATGTATATATATCATTCAAATTGTAAAATTGGGTGTGTACTAATTAATAATAATAATAATACTAATTGTACTGACTGAATCGCCTTGGTTACGGATTCTCATAAATAAATAACCATTATAAGAAGTAGGTTACAAGAAATAATGCTCTGAACAAGTCTGCTTCCTGATGTTGAAAAAAATGTTTGTTATTCCGAAAGGAAAATACTTCCATTTTTTCTATTGTGCGATGAGAATAGAACAGACTACACGACCTGACTTACAACTATAGATATGAAAAGAAGTATTACTTCTTTTGTAATGGAAGGTTATTTCTAGAGATTTTCCTTAGTTGGAATGTAACCATGGACCTTGTCTATCCTATGCTTGTGCAGTAGAATCCATCCTCTAAGCTATTGTTCGCTTTATCTTTGGTGAATATCTCTCACAGATTAATATGAGTAGGGAAAGGATGTTTATATAAAATAAAATTGAAAATATATGCATATATATTTAGCTACTTATAATGAAATATGTATTAAAACATTCTTGGATAACATATATCTAAAACACTATATAATATTGAAAAAAAGCACAAATAATAAGTAGAAACTCTGTTATTATACATGGAAAGAACAAAAGTTGAAAATATATAGAACAGAATGGCTTATTGAAGAGCTTTTGAGATATCTTAGAAAATATGCAAAAACCTTTCATGCCTGTTAATAAAATATTTTATTTCTAGTACCTCCTTAACTCCAAATGGAACCAAAATTTAACTATCTCAGATTAGATGAGTGTTTAAAGTCTGGAAGAAGTTTCAACTGAATCAAGCGTTTCTGAATATCCAAACAGAAAATTAGTTGGGATAAGTATTTGTATCAACTTGTCTCGTAAACGATTATAGATATCGCTTTAAAAATGGTTTCATTCGTTTTCCTATGTTAAGGAACCTATAAAACGAGTACCTCCAAGCATTTGAATTCGAAAGCTTAAGCGATCCGATAAAAAGTATGCGTACAAACCTATTAACATAAAAACGTAAGGCCTAGAATTTTCTTTCGCAAGAATTTCGTTCAAAACCCAATTTACTGGTGAACAGATTCTGCTGGTCAACGAACTTGACCTTTCTTATCAGACAAAGTATTTTTGTACCAAATGTTATCAACATTTTTGGAGAAACATGTATGTGTAAACAAACATTGCCAACAGTCTAAAAAGGTATATAAGCTCAGGGATATTCAAATCTTATTTTATTTTTCTTTGAGAAGTTCCGGCTCATGCCATTGTCTATCTATATTTGGCCACGGATTGACATTGGAGATGTCTCAACGAAAAAAAAAATGACATTTGGATGTCCCTAAGCTTTTCTGCCTTTATAGAACCCTCAGTCTTCAACCATTAAACACAATGGTTAGGGATTCTGAACAGTGTTAGAAGAAGGTCTACATTCAAAATAGAGTTGAAAGAATGTTGTTTATTTGAGGATAAAGAGACGGTTAAATGATATGCCCGTGAGGTGTCGGCGGTTAGCGGTCTCTGAATCACTTTGAGGCCTACAATAAAACATTGGAGTGCCCTGAGCTGCTAGAAAGTGAGGGAAGGGAGAGAGAAAGAGAAAGCCAGACGGGAGAGAGAAAGAACGAGAGAGGTGTATCATCATCAGAGTCCAGGCATTGAAAAGAGCCTTGGCTGAATGCGATCCCTGCTAGGCCGAGATAACACACAGCTGGCCATGGCCTGCTGGACCTGGATAAAAACCCAAAACCATCCCTTTTTCCCCTATAAAATTCATAGCTTATTTTCACCTCTATATAAGCGCCTCCTCAGAGCGCCCGAGGCCACCAACGCACCGTAGGGTCCCCCGGAATAAAATCTGTTTACTTCCGTCCTGAGCCAACAACCCTTCGTTTTATCGGTGCACTTGTACACAAACCTTCTTTTCAAAGTGTGTTTCTTCTGAGATGATGGTGGAGGATTCGCTCCGCCTAAGCATAATTCTTAAAATTTGAATTTTTCAAAACATTTCTAATGCTTTTTTGGCCTCAAAGCATATCTCATAAATAATTTCCTGGACGTTTTTGGAAAAATCAACGGAATTCTATGAATATGTAATATTTTTTTTATTTTTATGGTTCCACTTATGAATGAAATTTTGAAAAATATCATTTGTCAAAAATCTTCATCGATCCTTTCTACTTGGTACCAAAATACTTTTTTGCCATGAAACTTCCTATACATCCTTTCCACGAATCAAGCCATAGAATTTGATAAAACTACAGTCCTATTCAAGGAATCTAACACACAGGAGAGGATCATCCGGGAAGCGATCGAAATGGTGAGACCTCCCCAAAATTTTGCCAGAGAAGATGTTTATAGATTGAGAAAACTATGGACACCTGTCTTACCGCGGAAGACAGCTTTTTATTGGCTGGTAGGGAGGTTTTGAGCTCAGGATCGGTCGCGCTATCTGGGATCTGGAACGACCGCCTACAACCTCGACCAGGTATAAATAGGACCTGGACTAAAAACGACCATGATTCTTAGAAGAAACCTTGAGGAAGTCCGTAGAATGTTTGGCGAAACGTTGTTTATTACCACAATGCTACGGTCATATCCAAAAAACCTTAACCCTTTCTAGGGCAAATTTTGATACTTATATTAAAAGACATTTACTGTCACAAATGATGCCTATTTACTCTCCTGAGAACACCTGTTATGTTAGATTAGCCAATGATAAATGTTATATCTGTTTTCCAACATATCCCCCTGTTCCTTACGAGTATAAATTCCCTTTTTAATGTATGCAAATATTACTCGAATCATGCGCGGATCAGTGTATATTTCTTTTAAAATAATTACTTTTTGTAAACATAATTACAAATTTCATTTTCTAGTATCATTACACTTTTGAAATTACTCTTGCTTGTATGATCTTATACACTCGTAAAGTAAAAATAATATATTATCATAGCGACAACTCAAACTTGACTTACTATTAGCAACAATTTATCTTAAGTCCACAATATAAATATACTTACAGTTATAAATTGTAGTCTGGAAGTTGAGAGTCACAAGGAGTGCTTAATGCTGAAGTTAGGTAACTGAGGTAGGAAGGGTTGGGATAATCCCCGTACGGGGATGTCCGTTGGTGGAATTCCTCATTACAGGTAGTGGGGTGGGCTTGAAGGGATATTCTTATTGTTTGGACACCTACTCAATCTATCAAAACTGATTAGAACAGCAAACCTGTAAGAGTATTTTTAAACTAAATCCCCATACGGAAATCATACCCTGTAGAGGGTTAAATCATTATGTAACTTGGATCTTGTAAGTCTACCATAATCATACTGATGAATGGGCTTACTTATTCTGCTCCTGCGTACCATGTAAATTTACCTTTGTTACAGTTAAATATATATTCTCAGCTCGGAGAAATGTTGCTATTCAAATGAGGAAAATGTCTGTAAAATGTGATTCATTGAATAAACGTATTCATTCCGTGAAATTGATTATTCAAAGAGCTCTCTGCTCAGAGGTTTCTTTCTTCTTTAAATCACTCTTTACCTTTTCCTCATTACGAAACCAAATAGGTTGACTCTCTTATCAGTTGGATGTTTTCCTTTCCTCCATTTATGGCTAGATAAACTTTAATGACTCATTCTCTTTCCTCCTTTGTTTAAGATGATAACATTTCCTTCAGGTATTTCTCAAGATTGAATTTTATTTTGTTGCATTCAGCTCAAACTGCTGGTTGGGCTCAATGCATGTAGGTTCGTTGCTCCTTTGCTGCAGTCAAATATGCAAAACGCAAATTTTCTGGGACTTTCTTTGAAATAAACTGTATATATTATTGCAATGAAAAAAAATATTTTTGTCCGTGATGAATAATTAGACATTGAACGTACAATGAATTTAAAACCTTATTCAATGAATTCTTCAAATCGTTATTTATTCCACCTATATTTCACTACAAAAACGCGCGCGTGCGCGTGTGTGTTTATCCATCCGCCTTTGTGAATCTTATGTTCTTGAAGGATGTGAAAATTTGAAGTTGACTTTCTGAATACAATATAAGATATTGAGTTACCCTTCAATATAGTCTTTATGATAATACTTCAGCAGTAGTCGTAGTTTTGATTTTGTTACAACGTAATTCGCCGAATAACAAAGCCAACTAAATAGAGATATTTATTTTTAAAAAAAAATTAAAATCGATTCAATGAAATTATACTTCTCTAGCACCCTTAATTGTTGCATTATTCTGTACACAACTTATTGTATATAATCAAAAATTAATTATGAACATGTATTCTTAAATCTAGCCATGTGTGACGCATGGAGTTATTTATTTATCAAAATAATTATTGTTATTTCCCATTTTTCCAGTGGCTGTTAGTCTTGGTAAAACAGAAAGACAGAAATGTTATAGTATTGTTGCAGCAGCTCCTGCAGTGGGAAACCGTCTTACCAACCAAACATATGCATATATGTGTGTTAATTTAAGTGAGAGTGGTCATTTTTGTTCTAGTAGGCAGATTTAATGTAGATGTTTTTTTTTTTTTTTTTTTTTTTTTTTTTTTTTTTTTTTTTAAAGTCTGCATGAGTTCATTTTCAATTATCAAATTCCTCGGGGTTGAAACGATTGTACCAAACCACTGAGCAAGTGGCGATATCTTTGGATGTTTTCACACACCAACTGGCTGTTTTTGCACATCATCTTTGAATATTTTTACACACCAACTGGCTCTCTGAATATACACTGAGAAATGAATAATAGACAGGATAAGCTCTGTATTGATGACACCAAGCCTGGAAAATGTATAAAGCCAACTGTGTAATCATATCTACCTCTTCACGGTAGAACTGAGATTCAAGCCGTTCTACACTCTCAAATGAACTCGATTTCAATAAACTCCGGCATTTGAGCAGGAACTCGATATTGATACGATACCCCGAAAAGGGCATGTTTATAACATGTCTTATGAAATACTCTTGAAACTGATGATATGTACATAAAACTTCATATGAGAGAACTGTCCTAATAATGCTTCATTAAAGTGAAACCATATACAATGTATTACAATTTAATTAAGTTCTGAAGGACCTGTCGTTGAAACTTTGATGCACAGTAAGGGGGCACCTACATTGTTCCCGATCCACTCCAACTCGATCCGATCCGATCCGATGACGACCGATTCTCGGCCGTTCAAACTTGTTTGTTTCTAAACTGATTTCGGCCAAACGACGCAAAATGGCGCTAAACGACATATTGTGTTCCAAAAAGGTCCACAGCCTCTACATCTTAAACGATTTTAATGCATTTTTAAAAAAAAATGAAAGTTTATAAAATTTAGAACAACTTTGTCACTTGGGGGTCTCCCGTGGTCTAATGGCTAGCGCCTTGATGTAGATGCGCACTAAAAAAAAAAAAAAAAAAAAAAAAAAAAAAAAAAAAAAAAAAAAAAAAAAAAAAAAAAAAAACTTTGTCACTTCAAATTGTCGTTTTTTGTTTCCCTTCTTCATTAAATTGCATGGGAAGATGTTTATAACATCTTCGAGCTACCTTTCTTATAAGTAATTTCAAAATATGTTAAAAATTAACCGTTCCACTATGATTTATTTTTTTGGGACTGATATACTTCCAGAAGATTAATTGGCCTCGGAACTCCTGCTTCACATCTCCAACATACAACCTAATCTAAGGTTTCAATGCTTATTAGGTGGTATTTCTTAAATTAATCACTCATTTTCAGTTTACTTCGAGGACTTTACTGATGAGCTGTGATTAATTCGGATCGGATCGGGTCGGGACCAATGTAGGCACTCAGCCTAAAGATTTTATCTTGTCGTTTGTTGTTTTGTCTCGGCGTCTCCGGGTGTCCCTAGGCCCATCCATTCTTTAAAGGGGAATATCAGGCAGTCGGAGCATAGTACTGAACACACTGCGACAAGGTTGCAGCATATGATCAGAGTTCGTTCCATCGGCAATTCTCTGCCTAATTGCTAAGCCACCTCCTAGGTACGAGAGAGGAAGACAGCAGGGGTGTTATCTTCAGCTGGGTTGGGCCTTTTCCTTTGTCTTGTGAGTCACGGTCTGTTTGCCATCCTCGCCGCTCCCTAACCACCACTTCCTCTCTAACCCCTCCGGCTCACCCTCCATAGCCAACACCCGTCAAGTTCCTCGACTAATCTACGGGGAAGTTTCCCTGGCTAAAGCAATAGATCAGGCGCCATAGCTCCCCAATCAAGCCAAACCAATTGGTAGGTCAATTACTAAGGAATATCTTACTGCGGACATTTTATGCAGATTGTTAGCCACCTAGGTGACAAGAGGTCAGAGAATAGTCGGGATTCGGCTGAGAAAAACAGTCAGATTCTCGGAAAAAAATCTATATTTCCATGTTTTGGCATGCGCTGTGGCAGTCTTCCTCAGCAATGAATGCCTAGGGGCAGAAGAAAACCAAAGATACCATCTTCTATATATAGCCCGTCGCGAGGTTAGCTCAGTGGTAGAGTCTTGACTAATTATCTAATTGCGCGTCGTCGTTTGGGGGCTGGAATTGAGATCGTCCATAGGCTCATCTAGCATTTAATCAATTAATGGGTACCTGCAAGGGGAAAATCAGGTGACCGGAGCATAGAACTGGCCACACTATCTCCCTATTGTGCCGTATGATCAGGAATCTGATACCTCTACAGTATCAACCCTTCTGGGACCTTATTGTCTGTTACAGGACTGATTTTATATATAGCCCACATTTTCCCCAAGGTATTCAGTACCAAAGAAGGTTACCAAGGAGCATAACAAACGTTCAAAATATAGATTTTTCCGTAAATCTGACAGTTTTTATGGCCGAATCCATCTGAACTATTCATTTATTTCCCATTTTATTATGACAGAGGATGTTTAGTTGTTATTATGTCAGGAGAAAGGTACTCAATGTTCTACCAGTTTCTTCAGTGCCTCATCAGGAGACTTTCTTAAATTTATTTATAACCGGAAACACAGGCTGAGAACACTATATGATCATATACACAATCGAAGAAAATATACATAAAATAAGTAAAAAGAAAAAAATAATGAATAAAAGAACAGAATAAATAAACAATTTTTTTTTTTAAATTTAATTGTCATTCTACTATTTGTCAAATACCACTCACTCACTGACCTATCATCCCCCAGCCCAAACCACTCGACAGAAAATTTTGAAATTTTGCATGGACACTCCCTATATAACGTAGGCACTCACTAAGAAAGGATTTTTTGATATTCGAATTTTTAAGTATTGTTAGGGGGGTTTAAAGTGTTAGTTGGTTAGAGCAGGCAAGCCAAGGCAGCATGTGTTGCTAGGATGATAACAGAGCAGCTGTTACCGTACATTATCTCATAGTATTATTTATAATTTAGGTTAATTTCCACTATGATGGCAGTCCTTGAATTACGAGAAATAAAATGTGATTTTGTCCTTCATACAGTTTACGCCCTGGTGATGGCCCACCCGAGGTAATAATATCCCGAACCACTTGACACAAAAATTTGAAATTTTGCTCGGACAATACGTTTAGAGTGTAAACACTCGCTAAGGAAGGTTTTTTTGATATTCAAATGTTTAAGTACTTTTAGGGGGGTTTGAATTATTAAGAAGTTCCTCATCGGCTCAAAAATGGTTCGATTTTGATAACATTTGGTACAAAAATCTTTCTTCTCATTTAAAAGGTCAAGTTCATTAACCAGTTGAATCCGTTTACTAAAACATGGTTTTTGGAGCGAAATTTGTGCGAAAGATTCGTTAACGTAGGAAAACGAATGAACCCATTTTTTAAGCTAGTTCTGTAGCCATTTACCAGAAAAATTTATAGAAATACTTTTCAAAACTAACTTTCTGTTTAGGTATTCAGAAACCCAAGTATATTCCAAATCAGTATATGGAAAAAATTGTATGAATGGTGATACAAAGTTTTCGGATCTCATTATATTTTCTAAAATATCTCGAAAACGGTTGGGAACTCGTAGTAAGTAGAAGGCGGCTATTCGAAAGGTTACTAAATTCTCTACAATAAGATTGTGTTGTAATGTTCGGTGGGGCGATGTCAATCGAAGAGATAAGTGCTTAAAACTTCAAATTTGTTAGTTTTATGCTTTTCAACGTGTATTTGTCTCAGTTTACCTAACTTTTTAAGCGGTTGTTGTATTTTTTTTTTATTTTTTTTTTAATCTCCAACGGAAACAAGCACGGTTACCTCCACATGGTTTCCTCGGTAACTTTAAAGTCCGTGCAATAATAAGCTGTACAAAATTATGTAGTAGCGTTAATTTTGATCATATCTTATTTACCTCAATATAAAAAATACTTATCGGCCGTGGTGAAGCACGGGTATTCAGCTAGTCATTAATAAATGGAATATTGATCTCAAATATTTAATTACATTTATTTGACTGAACATCATTCGGGTATCGCTGTTTCGTAAATAGGTTTTATTGATTTAAATCAGCTGATTGTGGAGACTGTCAATATATACATTTACTCTACATTAGAATAACGCTGAAATGTGGGACTTTATTTTCTTTATGCTTGAATTTAGAATGATTACATGTACAATTATTAGAATAATAAAATGAATATTAAAAACGAGTTATCAGTTGATGATGGGACAATATGAATTTGATGTCGTTAATGAAGTAATATATCTTATTTTTTTTACTTATTTTATGTAAATATATACTTTATAAAAGTTAAAATAAGAATAACTTATTCCTAAATAATAAAAGCATGGCAGCTTATAGGCTATTTATTTATTTATTTATAAGTGATTCGCATCTACTGCGATTTCACTCCCTCAAGGTAGTACCTGTATGGTCTAATGAACCAGCATTAAGATGGGTGGCTTATATGTTAAAGTTTTTCGTAGGGTTTTGGCCTACGTATGTAATGAAAAATGATTATTACGAATTATGCAATACCTTGAGATCCACAATTCGGTTCTAGTGAGCTGCAATTAAAAACGTTCAATTATAATTATTGAACAATTTTTAATATTAATTCAATAATTATTGTTAATAATTATAGTTCTGACGCAGGTCTAAACCATGTACTCATTTTTTTTTTTTTTTTTTTTTTTTAGGAGTAATAAAATGCGAAATTTTTGTAAATGAGAACTGTAATAACATTTGAATAGTTTATTTCAGAAACCCGTCAAGTGATTTTTTATAAATTTTGGAAAACTAAAAAAAAAACTTCCTAATTTCAAAATGAGTAAAAGTTTTGGTTTTGGAAAATATCGAAGTGTTTCTTATCGTATTGTAAAGACAAATAATGTTTGGGTTAATTTTTAAAATTAAGAAGTTTTTTTTTTAGTTTTCCTGAAATTTAAAAAAGTGCACTTGACGGGTTTCTGAAATAAACGATTCATTTAGTGTCTGCATCGTTTACTGCTATAGTGGGTGGATTTCTTCAGAAGGAGGAGAACCGGTTGAAGTGGTAAACGGAACAACTGTTCTTTTTACCGTCTGGCTGGTTTTTTTTTTTTTTTTTTTTTTTTTTTTTTTGTTTCCCGAAGAAGATTACGTTTACTATTGCCTGTTTATGAAGGATTTCATTTCCTCAACAAAAAAAAAGATGTCTTGGAAAGAAATTAAAACGAGTGTTTTAAATTATAAAAAAGGAAACTTTATCAATATACTTGGAATATAAAAGAAAATAATAATAATAATTTATCACTATAAGGCGTTATAAGTATTTAATGTGTTTATTCCTCGAATTCTATATCATTCTTGAAATATCCTATCACATAGTTATATCATTCTGATTCCTAGAAAGTAATCACATCCGGTAACTTATTTGTTGAAAAAACGTTCTGAATCTTGTAGTTCTGTATGCTATCTTTTACATGAATCTTCGATACTTATTATCATATCGTTAACTAACAATTTTAAGAAGTTTTCTCACTATGATCACTTATGATAACTGATCATAGTGAGAACTATGATTGCCATTGGAAAATGGATTTTGGAACGAAATTCGCGCGCAAAAAAAAACTCACAACGCTTACGTTTCCAGTTTAATATGCTCGCAGACCCTGAAGCACAGTAAAATGAACTAAACCATTTTGAAGCGATATCTGTAACCGTTTTTTTTAGAAACGTTGATCCAACCTGTTTCCCTAATTTTAGGTCTGGATGCTTGGAAACAATTGATCCACTGGAAAATTGTTTAGGACATTTAACATTCATTCAAACTGAAATATTTAAATTTTGGTCGCGTTAAGATTTAAGGAAGAGTTAGAAAAAAAATTGGTTTACTTTCATGAACATTTTTGAGATCTTGGTATATTTTCTTATATAAGGGGAAGGTGGCCATTTCAAAGCTTACTAAAACCTCCACAAAAAAAATTATGAAGTAATTTTCTAGTGGACAACCTTAATCAGAGATATAAGTGCATAAAATTTCGAAAGTGTTAGTTTCGTTGCTTTGTGTTTGAGTTGTTTATTGTTTGTCGTTTCTCAATTAATTTTAGCAGAAATATTAATTTACCAGTTTTTAGTTGTTTGTCATTTATCTTTCCTATGCCCGAGTGAGCTATTTCCGCTACTGCAGGTTAGTGGCATCAATAATAATAACGTTTCTTCAAGATTTCAATTGAGAACGTTTTTTTAATCTTTCACAAAATAATAACGTTATGGAAACGCGCTAAGATGACGCAGTTCCTGCTTGTGGGACATTTTTATAGTATTTTTTTTTATTTCGTAAGTCTTTTTTTTAAGGTCCCTCAAAAACCGACTGAATACGCTATCAGTAACTTCGATAACAAAACTCCCAAGAACAAACAATATTTTTTCTTCTCGCTTATTAAACTATTTCTTATAGTGGACCTATAGTGTGCCTGATAGTCGTGTATAGTTTTGATTCTGCTTAGAGTAAAGACTCCGGTATCTTTACATGGGAAGTGTGGGAGTCCTTGACAACCTTGCAATACTGGTAGCTTTCTAGATATTCCTTACTCATTTATCGCAACTTCCTTTCTAAGAGATATTGAACAGAGCCCCATTATTCCCGGTTGTTAAGAAATAGCATAAGACCGTCGTTTTCAGTCGGGATCTAGTGGTATTTTAAATGATCTAGAAGGAATAACTTATTTTTTATAAGTAGCTCCAGCACCTTATTTGTCACTTCGGTCTAGGTAACACTAACGACATGGAAGCAAAATTAACAACAGATAAACTGACGTTTAAACCAATCGATATTACAAAGAACTTACACTCATACCCGAGCCGTATTATCAAAGAAATTGACAACGCGCGCCAACTGCAACGTAAAAATTATTGGATTCTAAAAGAATAGGTCATTAGCTAGAGAAATGCTCTATGATAAATAATTTTTACACGATTTAGAATAGTCCTCGCATTATTGATCTAAAAGAATAGGTCATTAGCTAGAGAAATGCTCTATGATAAATAATTTTTACACGATTTAGAATAGTCCTCGCATTATTGATCTAAAAGAATAGGTCATTAGCTAGAGAAATGCTCTATGATAAATAATTTTTACACGATTTAGAATAGTCCTCGCATTATTGATCTAAAAGAATAGGTCATTAGCTAGAGAAATGCTCTATGATAAATAATTTTTACACGATTTAGAATAGTCGTCGCATTATTGATCTAAAAGAATAGGTCATTAGCTAGAGAAATGCTCTATGATAAATAATTTTTACACGATTTAGAATAGTCCTCGCATTATTGATCTAAAAGAATAGGTCATTAGCTAGAGAAATGCTCTATGATAAATAATTTTTACACGATTTAGAATAGTCGTCGCATTATTGATCTAAAAGAATAGGTCATTAGCTACAGAAATGCTCTATGATAAATAATTTTTACACGATTTAGAATAGTCCTCGCATTATTGATCTAAAAGAATAGGTCATTAGCTAGAGAAATGCTCTATGATAAATAATTTTTACACGATTTAGAATAGTCGTCGCATTATTGATCTAAAAGAATAGGTCATTAGCTACAGAAATGCTCTATGATAAATAATTTTTACACGATTTAGAATAGTCCTCGCATTATTGATCTAAAAGAATAGGTCATTAGCTACAGAAATGCTCTATGATAAATAATTTTTACACGATTTAGAATAGTCGTCGCATTATTGATCTAAAAGAATAGGTCATTAGCTACAGAAATGCTCTATGATAAATAATTTTTACACGATTTAGAATAGTCCTCGCATTATTGATCTAAAAGAATAGGTCATTAGCTAGAGAAATGCTCTATGATAAATAATTTTTACACGATTTAGAATAGTCGTCGCATTATTGATCTAAAAGAATAGGTCATTAGCTACAGAAATGCTCTATGATAAATAATTTTTACACGATTTAGAATAGTCCTCGCATTATTGATCTAAAAGAATAGGTCATTAGCTAGAGAAATGCTCTATGATAAATAATTTTTACACGATTTAGAATAGTCGTCGCATTATTGATCTAAAAGAATAGGTCATTAGCTACAGAAATGCTCTATGATAAATAATTTTTACACGATTTAGAATAGTCCTCGCATTATTGATCTAAAAGAATAGGTCATTAGCTACAGAAATGCTCTATGATAAATAATTTTTACACGATTTAGAATAGTCCTCGCATTATTGATCTAAAAGAATAGGTCATTAGCTAGAGAAATGCTCTATGATAAATAATTTTTACACGATTTAGAATAGTCGTCGCATTATTGATCTAAAAGAATAGGTCATTAGCTACAGAAATGCTCTATGATAAATAATTTTTACACGATTTAGAATAGTCCTCGCATTATTGATCTAAAAGAATAGGTCATTAGCTACAGAAATGCTCTATGATAAATAATTTTTACACGATTTAGAATAGTCCTCGCATTATTGATCTAAAAGAATAGGTCATTAGCTACAGAAATGCTCTATGATAAATAATTTTTACACGATTTAGAATAGTCCTCGCATTATTGATCTAAAAGAATAGGTCATTAGCTACAGAAATGCTCTATGATAAATAATTTTTACACGATTTAGAATAGTCCTCGCATTATTGATCTAAAAGAATAGGTCATTAGCTACAGAAATGCTCTATGATAAATAATTTTTACACGATTTAGAATAGTCCTCGCATTATTGATCTAAAAGAATAGGTCATTAGCTACAGAAATGCTCTATGATAAATAATTTTTACACGATTTAGAATAGTCCTCGCATTATTGATCTAAAAGAATAGGTCATTAGCTACAGAAATGCTCTATGATAAATAATTTTTACACGATTTAGAATAGTCCTCGCATTATTGATCTAAAAGAATAGGTCATTAGCTACAGAAATGCTCTATGATAAATAATTTTTACACGATTTAGAATAGTCGTCGCATTATTGATCTAAAAGAATAGGTCATTAGCTACAGAAATGCTCTATGATAAATAATTTTTACACGATTTAGAATAGTCCTCGCATTATTGATCTAAAAGAATAGGTCATTAGCTAGAGAAATGCTCTATGATAAATAATTTTTACACGATTTAGAATAGTCGTCGCATTATTGATCTAAAAGAATAGGTCATTAGCTACAGAAATGCTCTATGATAAATAATTTTTACACGATTTAGAATAGTCCTCGCATTATTGATCTAAAAGAATAGGTCATTAGCTAGAGAAATGCTCTATGATAAATAATTTTTACACGATTTAGAATAGTCGTCGCATTATTGATCTAAAAGAATAGGTCATTAGCTACAGAAATGCTCTATGATAAATAATTTTTACACGATTTAGAATAGTCCTCGCATTATTGATCTAAAAGAATAGGTCATTAGCTACAGAAATGCTCTATGATAAATAATTTTTACACGATTTAGAATAGTCCTCGCATTATTGATCTAAAAGAATAGGTCATTAGCTAGAGAAATGCTCTATGATAAATAATTTTTACACGATTTAGAATAGTCGTCGCATTATTGATCTAAAAGAATAGGTCATTAGCTACAGAAATGCTCTATGATAAATAATTTTTACACGATTTAGAATAGTCCTCGCATTATTGATCTAAAAGAATAGGTCATTAGCTACAGAAATGCTCTATGATAAATAATTTTTACACGATTTAGAATAGTCCTCGCATTATTGATCTAAAAGAATAGGTCATTAGCTACAGAAATGCTCTATGATAAATAATTTTTACACGATTTAGAATAGTCCTCGCATTATTGATCTAAAAGAATAGGTCATTAGCTACAGAAATGCTCTATGATAAATAATTTTTACACGATTTAGAATAGTCCTCGCATTATTGATCTAAAAGAATAGGTCATTAGCTACAGAAATGCTCTATGATAAATAATTTTTACACGATTTAGAATAGTCCTCGCATTATTGATCTAAAAGAATAGGTCATTAGCTACAGAAATGCTCTATGATAAATAATTTTTACACGATTTAGAATAGTCCTCGCATTATTGATCTAAAAGAATAGGTCATTAGCTACAGAAATGCTCTATGATAAATAATTTTTACACGATTTAGAATAGTCCTCGCATTATTGATCTAAAAGAATAGGTCATTAGCTACAGAAATGCTCTATGATAAATAATTTTTACACGATTTAGAATAGTCCTCGCATTATTGATCTAAAAGAATAGGTCATTAGCTACAGAAATGCTCTATGATAAATAATTTTTACACGATTTAGAATAGTCCTCGCATTATTGATCTAAAAGAATAGGTCATTAGCTACAGAAATGCTCTATGATAAATAATTTTTACACGATTTAGAATAGTCCTCGCATTATTGACACACTCAAATCTTATGACTACGATTGAAAACCGATTTCTTGATAGATAAACGCTTAATGGCGATTTTGGAAGTTGGAACTTCTTATTTTTTCGAAGGTTTAGATTGTCGGGGTTCGGTCATTGCTTCTTAATAAAACTACATTTTACAAGTGAAAATGGTTTTATTGTTGCCGACGTTTCGACTTGAAATTCAAGCCTTCATCAGGGTGATGAGAAGACTGAGAACTATGCCTCATGAAAGATTTTTTGTTTTAATTACAGGTTTTGTAATAATGAGAGAATCAAAATATTCTAAAGGTAAAAAAGAAATACCGGATCCTCAGTTTATAAAATATGAAATGACACATTTGTTAACAGTTTTAATGTTTTATATTCAAATGGTGTACATTTTTTATCCAATTATAAGTCATTAGTCTATTAAATATTTCAAAGGCTTTATCACTTTTTTTCGTAGAAAACACCAATAAATAAATTATTCTCAATGAGTGACACTTTGTCAATTTATACAGACATTCATCCAGGGGTCTATCTCTTTTTTTACAGTTTTAGTGTTGTTGTTTTTATATATATTTTCAAATGGTGTACACATTTTAATCCAATTACTTTGATAAAACACATGGTACTGTGGCAGCGCACTCTTGAGATTCAATTCTCACGGATGGCAACACTGGAGTAGATTTGCCTTGGCTACGGACAACACTGCAGGCGGACAAAATTTCAACCAGTTTATGTCTGGCGCTCACTGCCTTGGTAGCTAATACATGCTGCCTAGGCAGTGACCAATACTTCCGACTTGTTCTAAAGTTCTTCCGTCCGGTAAATTATCCCCACATGCATAAAAGGCTACTCTAATGAAAATATATTAATTAAGGTTAATTCATCTGTAATTGTATTATTTCATTCTGTTTTATATATGTGGCCTTTCTCTCCTCAAAAATTTTCCAAAAGCTGATTTTCTTGATTTGCCCTTCCTCTTCCAATGAAATAAAATACTTCATAAGAAAAAGCTATTTTATTTAAATTTGGAAGTCCCATGACATACATACATGCCACAGATTTTTGGGACTGGTTTTCTACCCAGGATAGGGTTGTTGTATCTTATTAAGAAACGCCATCATCCTAAATGAAATTGAACCTCGACGTCAGTACTCGAAGGTACTATAATAAATCGAATAAAACTACAATTACCATACTAATTTATAAGAACTAATAATAATATGCAATAGGCTTAGCGGTTGTAAGACCTAGTAGATGGCACGATAGAGCAACTTTTTTTCCTCAGGAAGGAACTACTGCCAAGAGAATAGGGCCTAACTAACAGTGTTAACAGATAAGCGGCACTACCAACCACTAGTAGACTCCCATGAATTTTAATCCCCACCAGCCCTAACCTCCCCTTTTTTGCGCCCCCTCGCTTTAGAATTTCTTTCTCTAGGAGTGCTCATTATTGAACGATACCCCCCCCCCATCCTGTCTCACCCGCAAATTACCTTTTCCTCAACTCCTTTCCAACTCCTAATTCTCTCGGCGTTCGGCAATCCTCTTAGTCAAAGTCCACTCGAATTCGAGTGCTCTTCCGAAGCGCCTCGCTTCCTTTCTGTAAGGATTCGCTTTCGAAAAGAATTCTATTTAATTTCGCCTTTTATTCGTCTCTTTTTTTTTTTAACTGAAGTGAGAACTCTTTTTATAAAATTGAACTCGAGAAATTGTTACTTAATGCGCAATTAGAATTCCTTGGCAATTTTACTTCCATATTTTATTAGTAATAAAACAGCGACAAAGCAATTAAAGCGGTCATAAAAGTTTCTCTAAGGAATTTAACGTGGCTATTACTCACCTTATTCTCTCCAGCATTTATAATTAGTAATTGGTTCAAATTTCCTCGGCGGAGGTCCTTCGGCGTTTCCCGACGATTGCTTTTCTTTGAGAATGGGAAATCCATAACACTTCTTTTGCCCATAAAAGATAGTGTCTTATAATGTTAATTATAGTTTTATTTATAAGTTGTCTTTGTCACCAAAATATTATTGTTGTTGATAAGTTTTTATTGTTTCAGAAGTTTTTAAAGCTTCTAGAATTTTAACTTAAACTCTGTTTTTATGTTTAATTTTAATATTAATTTAGCTTTTAGATTGGATGTTTACTCGTTACGTTGTATCTAGCCACTGAGTATGAGACCAAGTCTCGAATGAGCTTCAGTAGAGTTTTATAAGAACACTGTTTAACATGATGTCACAACTTCATGAAATACCGAAGTTTCTAACTCCTCTCAATATTTTAATTCTTATTATCATTTGTTTATTGATTTAGAGCTTCAAACTTCGTAATCCAGTTTTTATATCGTATTTTCGTGCCTCTTTTGCTAAGTTTAGTCGTTATTTTTATTTAATACAAACACGCATATATTTATATATATATATATATATATATATATATATATATATATATATATATATATATATATTTATATATATATATATATATATATATATATATATATATATATATATTTATATATATATATATATATATATATATATATATATTTATATATATATATATATATATATATATATATATATTATATATATATATATATATATATATATATATATATATTCAGCTAGATACGTAGAATTATAAATTTGCTTTAAAGTTATCAACTCTTGTCACATGTTCTCGCGTTTTCTCGTAAATAAACAAATGACAACGGAACGAGTACCACAATCATGGCAAGCTGTAAACAATTTTTTATTAAATCTTGAATTTTTTACAAGTTACTAAATTACAAATAATACACGATTATACATACCTACTCACTTTGATGCTTCAATCTTGAAAACGCAATCATTATAAAAAACAATCATTATTTTAAATTAGACCGTGTATTTTAAACTAGTTTGCTGAGTATAGCATATTTGATTTTCTAATAATACAGCCGATTATTTAGGAAAATTGTTCAAAACACATATTTTATGTAGCTGAGGCCTTTTTTCTTTATTCATAAAAAAAATGAACCACCTTAGTAATAGTAAATTACACAAGTCTGCAAAAAAAAAAAAAAAAAAAAAAAAAAAAAAAAAAAAAAAAAAAAAAAAAAAAAAAACTTTTGTGATAAATGCGCGGAATCTTTTAGCTGAATTTTATGGGTTTTTTTGCCGAATCAAAAATAATAGCGATTTTTGTTCATGACGTACACCTTGCCAGCGATATGAGGGGGGAGTAGATGATAAACCCAAAAATTTAAAAAAAGAAAATACCATTACTTTCATTATGTACAAACTTTGTATTCAGCAAGACACCCTAACTATTGAGAGAAACTAACTGAAGACTTAAGACATGATTTTGTGCATGCTTACTCCTCTTCGTTTTCAATCCGATCCAAAACCCCTTCTCCCCTCACGCCTCTCATTCATTTTGAATCATTTCTTTGGGTGTTCATGACTAAATATGAACTAGACATGGTGTACTCTTTTGAGTGTTTTAAATCGGTTTCAGCAAGCAAAACTTCCTGGTAAACAATAAAAAAATTGAATGAACTTTTTTGGCCGCAGAGCTGTATTATTGGTGAAACCCCTAAGTTACGATACGGACAAATGGGTCCTTGTAAACAGCTGTGTAGCGGTCTGTTGACTCCGAGTAGAAGCTAGTCCACGACCTTAAGAAAGAAGTCAGCCGACGGTAGTTAGACCTTCAAAACCCCAGACCCTCTCAGCATCGATCCACCCTCGTTCTCGCAGCTCAATAACCTCAGCTTTCTCTTCGATCTCTTCCCTACGGGTTCCACCCCATTAAATAACATCTACAATCCAAATGCTGTTTATGGGATTAGACTTAAACCAGAAAATTGAACTCGAACCGGAAACCTCGCAACCAGACGTAATATTCAAATTCTGTACATGGCAGGATGGTGAAGGTTTGTGAAAAAATGGTCACAACCTCCTCGGGCATTTGTTAGTTTAAGTCATCCCATAAGTAATGTCACTTTTTCATGGCGTGCTATAAGGTATAGGATAAATGAAATACGTTCAATCTAAAATCCAGGTACTTAGCATCTTGTTTGAACAACATGTGAAGTGGTTGGGGCAAATTAGTGCCAAGCAACATTTTTAACATAACTTAACTGTAGCTGCTATACGAAGACAAGGTATGGTTGGGAATCGGCTAGGAGGAAAAAACGTCAGACCTTCAGGAAGAAATCTGTCTTGGTTCTTCGATAGTTTGGAGATGCGGTTGATCAGTGTTTTCGCTTCTATTGGTGGACGTTGGCACGGTCCCGGGAAGTTCAGAGTGGAGATTTATTATATAGTATTGATTTATTTCAATACAAATTTCTTCCTGAAGGTCTGACGTTTTTTTCTCCTAGCCGAATCCCAACCATACCTTGTCTTCGTATTACTACAACGGCTAACAATCTCCATCTCCACTATGTAGCTGCTATATGTTGGATATTATGTTGGACTAGCAATCTAGGATGCAAATGCTTCTAAAATATGACTACCAGCTCTGTATGCTACTTAATCTTGCTGCCCCTACCCATTTCAACTGATAGTCCCACATAATAGCCAACATATAGCAGCTACAGTTATGTTTTGTTAAAAGTGTTGCTTGGCACTATTTTGCCCCGACCCCTTCAATTTGCCATCTTGAAACCAAATTTTGAATGCCTTTTCTGAAAAAAATTCTTTAGTTTTGAATTTAAGAATGCTAACACCTCGTTTTTCATTTCACCGACAGAATTCACTTTCCTGCCGATTAATGAGTTTCTGAAACATGAAATTTTTTATTCGGAATTTCAAGATTGCGTCATGAGGTCAGCCTCATTAGCGGGTTTTCAATCTAAAATGCAGGTTTTCTCACCATGTTAGGAGATTTGCCTACAGTGCAAATCAAACCATGGGAAATCTTTGCCTTGTTTGCTTCTTCGGCGCATTTTCAATCTATTCCTTCATAGGGGCGATTGCGGTTGTCATCCTATATATAGGATGCGGGTCATTATAATCACACTTCTTTAAAGGCTTTTCACCTTGTGAATCGGCCTTCTTCATCATAAACTGGTGTTTTCCCTTATAAAACTGGCCAGCGTCATGTGTGAACCAAAAAAGAACTACAAAGAAACTGTAGATTCCCTCAGAGTCGGCTGCTGTATACTGATGAGTACTGTTCCGTAATCCTTATAGAATCGTTTTACTCCTCCAGACTTAGGGTTCTATACTTATTCCAAAACTATATATTTTAATTATATATTTCATGACAGGTTAAGAGAAACTTAAATTTTAACACTAAAATAAATACCTTCAAGGCGTGCATAAGATATGTCAGAAACACCAGCTGAAAATATCTAATATATTGACAGTATCATACACTATCTGTGTCAACACCCGTAAGCCAGGATATATAAACACCCAGTAGTTCTAGTAATTTCATAAAGATTTTTTTTTTTTTTTTTTTGCCAACCACTAAGCGGTCATTAAACACTATTAATAAGCTCAACGAATTTAAAAAAATAACATACTTATTCGAGTGCAATTTACTTATTTATGCATTATTACTCGCAACATAGATTATAAGTGATTATATTTTAACAATAGATGATAAAACAGATATACTGTATATGACACATCACGATTTACTGGAAGACGCATTGTGATATTAGTCGCAAGCTTAAATCCTAGTTAGAATATTATTGCAAGGTGATTTGTGTAATTGGGCACAATACGTTATAATAATCACATAGAATCACTAATGACTCTACTGAAAAAATAGTCAATATTTTTACAAACAAAGCTGGCAACATACAAAGAAAAACAACATTCGTACAAGAAAAAATCATTCATTTGTATTCTCTTTTGACCGCTTAACGATGGTTTTTATAAGAAAAATGATTCTGAGTGCCGATTTTCGCCGATTATCACGGACGATATCATTAAAAATCCGTAACCTTTTCAGCGCCCGAGTTAACTCGTTCATAGGCATATAGAAAGGGCATCCATTCCCGAGTTTAACCAGCTAATAGATTCGATTAACGTTTTTTACGTCAATCAGATCTAAAACAAATAGCATATTGTTTTTTGGGCTCATATCACATTACATGCAAATGTGGCCTGCCTTGCTTTTTTTCTGGTGAGCTTTTTTCCAACAGACTCTTGATAAAACTAATTTTTGTCGTCGTAAATGTAGTTTATACTACGCGTCCTGGTCGTCCTTTCATTTCCATTCCTAGTCCGAATCTCTCTGCCACTGTCCCCCGTTTCATCGACAGAGCGTTATATTATCACGCCCCGTTTTTCTACGGAAATTTTTTTTCCCAACCACCCTGTCTTGTTGCCACCCAAAATCGTGACCGTAAGCCAGATTTTCACAATCTCATATTAGGGACGGCGGCAATCGGAGATTAATGTCCGGAGATTGGGTCGAGTAAACTAGCTTTTATATAGATTATCTATTGATCACATTACTTGTATCAGCACCTTATCAATATAAGCACTCATAAATTGTACAATAATTGAATCAGTGGCCAATACTCATATTTCACGAAGGAGAGGAAACTCGAGTAAAATGTTACTATGAGTTACAGAACTCTTAACTTCCAGTTATGTTGAATATGAACTTTTATGCCTTTGTGCATTACACTCCATGCCTTAGTGCCTAACCCCTGCACCATAAAATGGTAGATGCTGCTTTATGGTGCCATGATCATAAAAAGGAACAAAGCGCTTACGCTACAGATCCTGACGTTGGGGGATTACGACCCGGATTATGGTTCTATGCCCTGTGCCTATTTCGAGCATTATCATAAAATCTCGAGTATAGAGCATTCGCAGATTACATTTCGTACGCTAAGGGTAATAATTAAATGTAATTATAAGCAAGTAGATTATTAAACCGTTCAATGGATATTTTGATTTTCATAAAATAAGCGTTCCCTTTGAAATTGACTTCTTGAGTCCAATTTAATTTAATTAAATCACGGTAATCAGAATGTCTCAGAGTGCCATTTTTGGGGAAAAAGAAGTTTCAGCTATTTCTTCCTCAATTCAAAGGGCTAAAGTATAAATAATTTGGAAGTATTGTAAGTATAGATTACTGGGGATTCGAAAAAAAAAATAGACAAATTCCGAATAGGATAGCACAGTTATAGAATATCTCAGAAATGTGATACTGTCACGTACTCCCTTTTTAGTCAACATTCTTATCCCAAACGAACCAATTCAATTTTATTTTTTTAATTTATTAATTTTAAAGTAAATAACTCTCAAATGAGAGAAATAAATGGTATATAAAAACCGTATCATCTTAGTGTGTTCACGAAATGAACTCACCAGACGTTCTCAATAGTTGATCTGATAAACTCATGTTACTGTTAAAGAAACTCATGGACAAAAGCTTATTTACACTTTCAATAGAATGAAAATTCTTCCGCTGAATTAAAATTTCAGACGCTGTTCTGTCCGGCTGGGACAATTATAACAAAATTCAAAATGGAATTGTTTTCTGTAGGAAATATTTTAAATCACCCAATGGTCCTAAATTCTATAGAGCTAACAGTATTTATTTGAAAAAGTATATGTAGGAGAATCCTGACAGCTTCTAAAAAAGAGGATAAAACAGCACGTTAAAAATATAGACGAGAATGACAACCGAGCAGCATTAGTAGACCATGCAATAAAACATAGACACAAATTTGATTTTGAGAGTATAAAAGTTTTTGATAAAGAAAAGAACACCATACGAAGAAAAAGAAAAGAAAATATACATATAATTAAAAATAGGGAAAAAACTGTAAATAAAAAACGGAGATAAAATATTTAAACAATATATTTTTTATTAATATCATTCGTGTTATTTTTATTTTAACTTTAGGATCTATGACTAAAGCTTTCTCTGGAATCGATATAAGCCATGATCGATCTGAATCAGCTGATGGATAACAGCCTTTTAACGTCATTGTATTAGTATAGACGTGGCCCTACCTGTGGAAGGTCTTCCGTAGCTAAGGCTTAATCTATGTATATAGGATTAAGTTGCCCCTGAATAGGCGTCAAGAGACGCGAAACATGTAGAGCATAAAAATAAAGCATATGAAGTGAAGTTGACGAGTTTTATATATACATGACTAGAGCCCGGAAGATAGGCATTTATTTTTGGTTAAAATAGGCAGGCAAAAAGGCACTTGAAATACTGAAAATAGGCAGTATTTTAATTAAAATAGGCATTTATTAGGAGTAAATGCAAAGAGGAATTTCACTCATTATTAATGAAAATATGCATTTTAAATACTCATTTATTTCTTTATTATCAATTTATCACAGAATTAGTGTACTTACTCTTACTTTCCTTTCTTACAAGCAACAACAAGATTCTTTTTCAAAGTATCAACTCTCATAGACCTTCTAAGAAAAAATGTTTTTCATTATGGAAAAACTTCCTCTGCATAATCTTATCATTTCTAAATCCGGAATACCAGGTAACTACACCATTGTCACAGCAAAAGGGGTGTGAGGAAGGAGACGTACTTCTCTCATTCTCTCTCTTGTTGGGGAAATAAGCTTCCGAATTGATATTTGTGGCGGCAAAATGTAATTTAATTTGTGAAACCTTTTTTGTTTTCGACGAACTGAAATTCGAATTTCTTTATGTGCTTTTTAAAATGTTTAAATCGCAGAAAAAAAATTGCATAACGAGCAAAAAAGGCAAAAAAAAGGCTTTAAATCTTAAAATAGCCAAAATAGGCAAAAAAGGCAAAATAAAAATTGTCTCTACACTTCCTAAATGCACGGAAACATATTTATTTCTATCTGATTCTTCAATATATCCATTCCGATAAAAAAGGCATTTTGCCTAACTTCCGGGCTCTATACATGACCTTCCGCCTATTCAAATGATATATTGAAAGAGAAAGGGTCACCATTTTATAATATAATAAAAACAGTATTTATTTGTTAAATTAATAAATCATTTTTCATTTAGTATTATTATTATCTATTATTATTTTTTTACCTTGTTTCATTTATATTTGTTTTTCTCTAAATTTCTCCTAAGAAAAATAGCATACATTGTAAATCTACAATTATATGCAGTATAAGTCACTATCCACATTTAAACGATACTTTTACTATTTCGAATTGATTTATGAGTACAAAATTGCCATATATTTTCCAGTGCACTTTGTAATAAGTACCTGCCCATTAATAGTTTGAATTGTAATGGTTGACTAGGTCCTATAATTCTTGTATCATAAAAAGGACCTAGTAAGTAATAGTTTACTTTTAACCTCCCGTTACTTCTATTGCATCCCTCGAAGAAAAAATTATGTTAACAATTTTTTTTTTAAAAAAAATCCTGAAGCACTGACGACTCATTATTGAAAAGATTTAAATGTTGATCATTTATCTGTCCCACGGTGTTTCAAGTGAATGTTATTCTTGGCCCAAACTCTTTTGGTTATAGAATATTATAGAAAATACTGGAATGAGTTAGAGCTGAAAACTTAACAAATCACAGTTATGTCAAAATATGTTGACATTTCATGAGCTTGGGCACAAATAATTGCCTCACAAATTTTATTAAAAAATATTACCCTAGTCCAACGTGGTAATGAACTTCAAGGCGTGGTAGTGAATTTTGTCTAAGGACTTAAGCGTGAAATTCGTCTGTTTAGAATAGCTGATCGAAATAGTTTTCATATTACACAGTTATATTATACTTTAGTTAGATAGTAAAAAATAAAATAAAATCATTTTTGTTACGTGATATTTTTTCTTAAATCAAGAGTCTTAAGGCGTTAACTCTCAGTTAATAGTTATATTAACTGAGACGAACCGACCTATACCAGACATAAATACAATTACATCATCCGATTTAAGCAAAACAATACGAACTAACACACTGTATGAATGGGAGAGAGATTGGTCAAAGAGTACATGCAAATTAAAAGAAATTAAGAACTTGGACAACGGCCACACTCGACTTACCCTCTCATAATTACTGAACAGAAAAAAAAGACCAATGTGCAGACAGTGCAACAGAGCCCTAACTGTTAAACCTATACTGACAGACTGTAGACAACGCAGCGACTTGACAATTCCTTACAACTTACACGACTTACTTACTGAAGGTAGCCCGCCCGTACATCCATATACTCCTAGCACACTTAAAAGCAGCACAGTTATATTCAAAGGTATAACTATATGTAATATTTTATTTTGGTTTTATTTAATAGCAACATCTTGTTTTTTCTCTTTTATTTCTTTATGTTTTATTTTGTTTTATTGGACAGACTGACTAATATTTAACGGACCTTTCTTCTGTCGTCCCAATGAGCTCATCGCCCCTGTTACGGAGCTCACATGGAATAAATAAATAAATAGTTACATGGGTTCGATTCCCAAAAGGTGGTCGAAAAGCCTTCGATTTCATATTTTTGGATTATTCTAAAATATTTGTTAACTTTGAAGGCGACAAAATTAACAAATATATGTAGAACTATAATTTGTGAAAAATCAAATCTCTCGGAACATTTTAAATGGCGTTTTCCTTTCGTTTAAATAGCTGTGGGGTGCTTTGTACAATCCAACTTACAATATAAATAACAGGTACAAGATACAAGAAAAAAAAAAAGATAGAAAATAAGAAAAAATAGGATTCATAACAAGTCCTTGTACGGTAAGAATACGAGGTCAGATGGACGCTTGAGAATACACTCGTGGACGCCATCTCAATATTTTTATTTTTAGATTTAAGGAAAACGTTCGGGCTCATGTAAAGGGTTTTTGAAGCAGCTTTATTTGACGTGAGGATACTTCCCAATTACGAAGTAGAAATTAAACAGACGATGCAAGAGGGGAATCAATTTAAGTCAAATGCCTATTATAATAAAATATTAGATAAAAAGAGAAATCCCAAAAAATAAAATATGCGTATCATTGAAAAACCAAAAGGCAGTAAATTAATTTATAAGAGTTGTGTAAACTAAACTCACTCCTCAAAAAAGTGATAATTTATGCCCTATTGATGAGAAATGTGTTTCAACTAACCAAAACCAATAAATATAATAAGTCTCACTGCTGTATTTCTTGTTGCACCAGCAGACTCAATAATCTAAAATACTTTTTTTCCGGATAATTATCTTCTCACTTTTAATTATTAGTTCTAAATGGCCAGTTTAGTAGAACGAGAACTAAAATTACGCCCCACAGGTGCACATAGACATTTAGTTTGGCTTATGATTTACGTTTACGCCTATTCCTGATGTTCTGAATTTACTTATTTTTACAGAAGGTGTTTCGCATTATTTGGACACGATATATGCCGTATATAATATATATAGATATATATGTAACACTATATATATATAATAGTCCCCTCCCGACGTAATGAGTCGGTGTGCATGCGCCAAAAAGTGAAATCGGAAGGGGCCGTACATAACAAGTAAAGACTTCAGCAGACTCCTCGCCTATTCATCAGACTCCTCGCCTATTCATCAGAATCCATTGGAGTTCATGAAGATGAGGACATCCCGGCAAGCAATCGGGGTTTCTCAACTCCGTGGGGCTCACGAGACAGCCATCGGAAAGAGAGAGCTACTAAGCACAGCTCCGCCCTGGAGCGCTATGAGTCTCAGTTCAGGACCCCACCTCGTGGACACTCTGCAGTGCTTCCAACCATGTGACCATTACGTTGCGGCAGGCGAACCACAACGTGCCACCAACACCACTCGTAGTACCTTTTTTGAGACCCATAGTGCTAAGCACCCTGGGGCCCCAGCCCGGAGGTTAAAAACCCCCTACTTTTTCGTTCAAACGGGGTAACAGGCGGGAATGTACCTGAACTCCAAATGATGGTCTGTAGCATAACCGCTCGCCGTTAGCCGTGCCATTGAATAAGGGTCCCGAAAAAATCCGGATCCCAAGTTTACTCCCAGCGTGGACGTGGGATAGACCCCGTAGGGTTGCCCCGGACGTCGGCATCGGATCTTTCAGGTCTCCCCTCTTGCCTTGGTCGGATCGGGCCCCAGTCTCCTCCGCTGGCCAATTATCTGATACAAGGATCACATGGCTGTCATCAAAGTCGAAAGTGTCCTTAAATTAACACCGATATCCGAAAGAGTAATATTCTCCATGGCCAATAAAATATTATTTATATGTAATTAAAACTTACTTCGTTTTCAGCGCAATTCCCCTCAACTCGGCTTTGAGTAGGATAATGGAATGAAGCGACTTTGAAGGTGACATCTTTGACTGTTTTTTAGATCACTTAAAAAATAACTAGCATTTAGGGCATTCAAACACGACTGGAAGGCCTGGAAAATGCATTCCCATCGTGTTTCAGAATTTCCACCTGTATAAGAATAAGACATAAAAATCATTGTCAGTAGAAGGTGAGAGCCTGAAAAAGTTTTTCTAAAAAGGATTAGGCCTAAATATTGAAAGGGCCGTCTGAACCCTATTAAATTCTTCCAATTTGGTAAAAAATCCATATTTCCTGAAAAATAAAAATCTCAATTTTTAGCCCCCTTTATTATCCGCATCCCATTGGTTAGAGATTGGAAGAAATATTTGGCAAAAGACCAGAGGAACCAACTGCCCCGAAAAAAAGATTGCTTTGACTCTGATAAGGCAAATATAAACTACTTCCGTTACCAAACAAAATGTTGCTGCATTTGAATACAGTGTAATAGGCTTTATCAGCGGATGCCAGTTGTACGCGGAACCCCTTCTTTTCTGATTTACTGTGTTTAATTTCTTATTTTATTCTCTTATTTTATGGAGTCAGGCTGTCTGTCTTCTCTGATAACTATTTCCGGCAATGCTTTCACATATTTTCAAGAAATCTGCCACAATACGATTATTATATATACAATTTGTTCTTCTAGAAATGGGGCACAAATTTATGAAATCATTGCATTTATTCCGTAGTTATAAACCTCCTATTATTAATAAATAAATTAGAGAGAAAAAAAGTGGGTCTTCCCTTGGTCTAGTGGCTAACGCCATGGATTCTCGTGCGGGAGATGGAGGTTCGAGTCCCATCTGCAGCAGGAATTTTCTCACTTGTTGAGAAAATTCCCTACCACGTCATAGATATCGGCGCTATTGGGCCAAAAGTGGGTGCGCCGTAAAAAAGAAAAAAAAATAATAGAAGAAAATTAATTATTTGACATAAAAAGATGTGATGTGTCAGCCATTATGTTTTTGTTAGTACATCAATAATATAATACTCAATTTTATGTCTTCAATTTAATTTGAATGGATACTACTTAGATATGAATCTCAACAAAAGTTTTAATTATTGTTTAATTTTATAATAAACGTTTTAACTGGCGTTAATGACCCCAACGGTTGACACGCCTTAAATTCAACCAAAAAAAAAAACAAAACGTTTTAATAAAATTATAATTTCATCACACGACATGTGTTGATATAATATTTGAATTTATCCTGTTAAAATATGTCTATTGCATAAAATATTTCATTAATAATTACTTTATAAATGATAATTCTTAAGCACAGACGTATGACAAAATCAATGTCAGTAAAAATGTAATAAACACACACTTTCCTTTTAAATTATAATTCAAACACTCTACGTTGAATATTATAATAATTCATAAAAATAAAACCACATTCCGTAAAAATAAAGAACCACAGTCACTCTCCGCAGAAATTTAGTTTACGTTTTGAGTGCTCTATAGTTTAACCAAATCTCAAATGGCGAATCGTGTTTAATGCTCCTACCATTACGTGCTGCAGACGTTCAAAAATGTAACATTACCCAAGTTAAATATTATAGTAAAAGCTGATGTAACTTAGCGGATTGCTATGATTCCACAAACCATGTCAATCTTTCTATACAATGCCAAACTTTTGAATTTTTAACTTTAAACACAATTCAACCATAATACATACGTGTTTACTATTATTTGGCATTGGTAATACTACTAATTCTGCAGACGAATAAATAAAATTTCATGAATACTTTACCGAGGAGGCAATTTATCATATATCAAACAAATCATCCTTACAAATGCGATCCGTTCAGATAATAAATGACAAAAACATTCATACAATGCTTTATCACTTTATCAGTGAAACAGAGAATAGACAGAAGAGCAATCAACACATTATAAACATCAATAGAAATGATCCATTAAATTATAATCCATTGACATAACCAATTACAAAACATAGGTTTTATCCTTCTATTAATATATTCAGAAAGTTTTATCTCTGTTTTCCGAGGAGAATTTTATAATGCGGATGTCGGTCTTTGTTCCCGACGCAAGCCCGCAATGCTTGTGAGTTATACACTCCATAAATTCCTCACAATTAAACCTCCTGTCATTTAAGGTTTTCATACATTTTAAAAGTTTACTTAATTCGTTATTCCGCAAGTGCCATATCAATTTTATTTAAGAACTTTTTAACTATTGCAGGAGGCGAGGTCAGCTCAGTGGTAGAGTACAGTTCTAATAAGTTGGAGGACCTTAGTTCAAATCTAAAGCAAGCCAACCCAGCCTTTAATTAATTTAACAATGGGTGCTAATGGCGCTAGCAGTCGAAGCAGCCAAGGGGAAAATCAGGCGGCCGGAGCATAATACTGACCGCACTATCTCCTTAGTGTGCCATATGGTCGTGAATCAGATACCTCTATAGTATCTGCCCCTCAGGGCCCTCGAAGCGGGACTATTTCTTTTTTTTTTTTTTTTTTTTTTTTTTTTTTTTTTTTTTTTTTTTTTTTTTTTTTTAACTATTGCAATTCACAAAGCATTCGTAACCATCATTGACAGTCACTCTATACTTTGATAATAAAGTTTGAGCTTAATTTATACATTGATTTACTGGACTTATAAAATGTTTCATTAGGACTCTCTGTGGCTAAAATTCATAATTTCTTTTTTGGGGGGAAAATATTTTAAGTATCTAAATTTATAAAACGGGGAAGGCAAAGACCTTCGCATCACAGATAAATTTGATTCAACATGTAAAAAATAGCTTCCTAATAGGTCAAAACTTCTGAGAAATGCATGACATGAAATGTCCATGTTTCATAAGCAGTGGCTTATGAAAAAAAACGGTTATTATTTATGTACGAGAATTTGAGAGTCTTTTTCCCCACAATATTGTCCTATTTTAATAAACAACAGCGAAAAAACGCTTTCTAAAACGAAAGACCATGTTTCAACTTCGAAACTGAAATCAGTCGAATAAAGCATACTTCTTCAACAACTTTCGCCCAAACATAATCGTATTGCCAACTTGAGTTAATAGACATCTAGGTACATTTTTCATTTTTGAAATGGAGAATTTAATAAAGCTAATATATTTAACCGGGTGGAATACTCGATAATTTTTGTGTTTATGAAAACGCCACACTGGCTTGAAACTTTTTCAATTTCAAACCCGGCTTCATAAAAACAGGAAAAATATATCAATTTTGCCTAAGTTTGGAGTAGATGAAGCAATACAAAGAAAATGTAAACTCACATTGGCTGTTTTGAATATTTTCTTAAATAGCTTGACCTAAATATCCATTTTGTACAAGATATAATTCCTACCCAATTATCATCATTCCAAAGAATATTATTTAATCATCTTAATCCTACAGCCCAATGTATATCGAGCATCAATGACGCCGAGGTATCTACATGTTGCCACCCTTTTAACATGCCAATGGCACTTAGTCGGTCACCCATTCAGGAATAGGCCACGTCTGACGTTGCTTAACTTCGGTGATAAACAGGACTCGTCGTATTAAACGTGTCTATGGCCTTTTTTATAGAAGGTGGCGGAAGGAAAGGGTACTTCATGTTTCAGAAGTGTTATTTCCTTTTCATTTACGCATTCGACATAACTCAAGATAAAGTAATTATATGGAAACACGCCAGAATTACGAAGTTCCTGCGAGTCGTAATAAACAGTTAGAAATTGTTTATTTTCAAAAACTTCTATCATTACATTGGTTTTGGTTTGGCCAAATTGAGTTACTTGCTTGTATTAAAATTACTAAGGAAAATTCTGAGATAAAATTCCGTTGATTAATCAATAAATCTGAGCCCTACTCCTTCCAAAACCATACAATTATTTACCCGAAAATTATTACCTCAACATTTACTTGTACATTACAGGTTCCCAGGCCCTGCAAGAATGATGTACGAGCTCAAGGGAGGACAGTTTTTAGATACTTTGGGAGGGGGGCGAAATTAATTTGGCAGCCCCCCTTTATGAGAATTTATACTGAATAAGTAAAGAGGAAACCGGCTCCTATTGATCTTCTTTAATTAAAATCATCTCTTGGGCAAACCTCTAATTTTGCTTTTTATTAAGAAATTCAACAACCGAAACCGCCGACCCAAAGCAAGCTCCTAATGATACCTCTTCATAATAAAACCTTTAATAAAAATATAAATTACTTTTTGGGGAGACAGAGGTTTTCATTTTTAAAGACAATCATTCTAATTATTATTCGTTGAAAAGAGATTGTTGGTCGTTGAGATTGCGAAAGTGGATATTGTATGGTTCCGTCGTGAGAATTAATAAAATTACAATTCTAATATAAAAATTGGGTTATATTTGCCACATTTTCATCTGTATAAGATGGGAAAATTAAAGGCTGATAACAATTGTATATATATAAAACTTAAGAAATTTAAATAAAAAATAATTAATAGTAATAGATGATAAATATATGCTACAACACAAAATATCAGAACAATTACAAAAGGAAAAGTAACATACCTATGAGGAGAGAAAAACCGATCCTTATGAAAGCCGCTGCATCACTAGATTTGCGTGGACTCTAGATAAAGTAAGAGAAGAGGAACAGTTAGGTGGGAGTTGACGGCAGGGAGATACAGAGATGAAAGGAGGTGGGGAGCCCAGGGGAATAACCGCGAATTAATATATTATCATTCTTTTTGTCAAAATATAATTTACTGACATACTTTTAAACTAAAAAAGTGTTGAAGTTAGGTTTTGTAAAACCAAATGATTCAGTTTTGAACAACCTAATGAGATTTCCTCTGTCAATAACTATTGAAAAATCAGTATTTTCAATATTTCGGCATTCTCATTGGCAGCCTTTTTCAGCAACGAATGCCTAGAACATGGATCTTTGGTCTTTTTCCAACCCCGTAGACATTCATTGCTGAAGGCGACGGTAATTTAATGAAACAACTTTCAAGGGGACATCTTGCTGTTTTTGAGAAACCCTGATCTGATCCAATCCGATGGCCACAGATTCTCGGCAGTTCAAAACTTGTTGGTTTCTTGGCCGATTTCGGACCGACGAAGCAAAATGGCACCAATCGACGTATTGTGTTTAAAAAGGTCTACCGCCTCTAAATTTAAACAGATTTCAATGCATTATTTTAAATGAAGGCTAAGACAATTTTTTTGTCAATTCACATTTTTGTTTTTGTTTCCCTTGTTTATTAAATTACGTGGCTAGATGTTTATAACCATCCATAATTTTCTCTTAATAATAATTCTCTCTTATCGTAGTGTAAGCGTTAAAAATAACTGTTACACTAAGATTTATTTTTTCGGGACTGATATTCTTCCAAAAGAATGATTGTCCTCTCAACTCCTCCAACATTCAACTCAATCGAAGGTTTCCATGCTTATCAGATGGCATTTCTTAAATTAATCACTCATTTTCACCTCACTACGAGGTCATTACTGACGAGCTGTGACTAAATCGGATCGGCTCGAGTCGGGACCTATGTAGGCACTCACGTCGGCCGTTGTCGGTCAAACGACATCGGATCGGATCGGGAGAAATACGGACCCAATTTAGGTGCAGCCTAACGTGTAAATGGTTTATTGTGATTTGAGATAATTCATGGCTTCTACAAGGATTGAGTATTGCAAACACTAGATCCTTCAAAGGCAGATAAATCCTATCCGTAGGCGTCTGATAATTGTTTATCAGATTCTAAAGGCTTGGTTTTGGTGGCTGCCCCTTGCTTTAGAACAATCCCTGTTTATACAATTTAATCTTCCTCGGGCCAACTAGTCTTTCCCTAATGTAGTTTCTCTTCTCTCTCTCTCTCTCCTATCCATCCCTTCTCTTCGGGCTCCATCCTCTTATTCACGGATCGCTTGATTTAATTTCGGCTCCTCGGGCGGAGGAAGAGCGAGAGGATCCTCTCTCGCCGCTCCTGATGGGATTTATGTTAACGATATTTGATAGAAATCGAGTTATAACTTGGCTTATAGTGGAATGGGGGAGGTGGAGGCTTCCCCTGAAAGCGTACCACTCCTTCCTTATATTCTGGGAAAATGTGTTCTTTCATGTTTTCAGCTCGAATGGAGCGTGTTTAGGGTTGCTCTTCGCTCGCCTGTCTATCTCACTCAATCTTATCTTTATCTACCGCATCAACCTCGGCAAGCCAAATGGATTTTTTTTTCCAGACTTGCTTTAGCCATTCCCGCTTTACTAAGATAGTGAAGCCGCTGCTGTTTGATAGCGTTAATTCGTCGCAATATTTTTTTTATAGCGACTAACTATGCATGTCAGGTCTTAAGCCCTACTCGAGGTTTTAAGATGGAAGAATGCGTGATATTTTAACGGAAAAGCCAGTAGCACCTATATGAACCATAATTTTATATAATCTTATATTTGATATGGAAGCGAGGTTAGCACAATGGTAGAGCACTGGACTCATATGCTGAAGGACCTGAGTTAAAATCCCGAACAAGCACTACATATGTTTTCTTCTAGTGTCTTGGTTTATGGGTTGAATTCGGCGTCCCCGACCGTCCCTAGGCCAACACAGCCTTTAATTAATTTATTAATCGATGCCTTTGTGCTAATAATAGCAATCGAAGGGGTCTCCCGTGGTCTAGTGGCTAGCGCGCTAGATTCATAAGCGGGAGATGGTGGGTTCGATCCCAACCGGCGCCAGAAATTTTCTCATCTCAGGGCTCGCTGAGAAAATTCCTGGCTGCACCCTGGATGTCGGCGCTAATAGCCAACATTTGTTGATGCGCCGTAAAAAAAAAAAAAAAAAAAAAAAAAAAAAAAAAAAAAAAAAAAAAAAAAAAGTAGGTAAGGGAAAATGAAGAAGGTAAGGGGAAAATCAGGTGGCCGGGGCATAGCACTGGCCACACTATCTCCCTAGTCTGCCGTATGGTCATGAATCAGATACCTCTTTAGTATCTGACCCTCGGGGCCCTCGTGGCCTGTTACTGGACTGATTTTAATTTTTTTTTTTTTGTTTTTGTTTTTACATATTTGATATATTATTTTGCATTTATATTATTACCGTAAAATGGGCTTACATGGGCTATTTTCATTTTACTGATACCAAAGCTCAAACTTTGCCCAATATGTAGGTATATATTTGTCTGTTCAGTCTCTTTGGGCAAAGTTCTACCCTTTGGTACCAGTCACATAAAAATAGCCCAGCAGTGTAGGTTCATACCACTACTCCAAACTATATTAATGTGACTTCATTTCACGGTACGGCATACCAGATAATCAACAGTATGAAAGAATACAAACTTACATGATTACATATAATCATGATTACTTCATGATAATCATGATTATTTTTACATGTGTTTCATACCTGCTACATAATTAGGATTAAGACATTTTTATAATCAAGATGGCAGATCCTTTCAGCAATTCTTAACACCCCAATTTTGCTCTCTAGTGATATAATTTCTACCACCAGCTGTAAACATTATTCACCGAGTTTCCCTCAAATAAAGCCAAAACAAGACTGTTTTCGGTCAAGTATATATATATATATATATATATATATATATATATATTAAAGTTTTTTGTGTTCAGAAAATCGTTCTTTCTCCTAATAGCGCTAGGGCAGTTTTGTTACAGTTGGTAGCACCAATGATGAATTGAAGAAATGTTTTTAGAAAATATTTTCACGAGAACAACATAAATGGCTAACATCTTCGATGCTAAATTTGCTACTACAAATGTATCTGTTATTCGCAGGAATTATGCCTCAAGCTCTTCCGAAGGAAAATTTCTTTTTTTTTCTTCTTTATTTTGGCGCATCAACGTTCGAGGTTATTAATGCAACATATTTTATTATTCTGGACATACAATTTAACGATGGATCATCTAATATTATTGATCATTTTTACCGCTTTGAATAATCAGAGATTTAATTGACGTCTTGGATCATGCGGGAGACGGAGGTTCGAGATCCGTCATTATCAAGGATTTTTCTCATTTCAGGACCCGTTAAGGAAATTCCCTGCTGTACCATTGATGCATAGGAAAGGTAGATTGCCGGGCCGTAATGGCCTAGATGTAAGGGCAATAAAAAAAAAAAAAAAAAAAAAAAAAAAAAAAAAAAAAAAAAAAAAAAAAAAAAAAAAAAAAAAAAAAAAAGCATACAACCAGGTTTATATATACACTCACCTCAACATAAATATTTATACATATAGCCAAAAATACACACACAAATTATATATAATCCAACCGTGCGCAAGAAAAAATCATAGCTTAATTGTTACAACTACACATTTCTTCGTATTTTTTAATAAATCGGCATTTCCTGGATATTCCCATTGACATCGACAATTAAAAGATTAAGAAAAATTGATATAGTAATTTAAAGAAACATTTATAGAAACTAAGATATCAGGTTGTAAGCAAAATCTGCTAATTGTGTGGCTTTGGTATATACTTCTTTTTTTCAGAGGGGAAACAGGATGGAATGCAAGCATCCCATTGCCATGAAAATTCTAGTTGAAATATTGCCTCGAAATGAACTATCCCCTGAAAAGGGAGAGAGGCGTCTAGTTTAGTGCCAACTGGGATGGTAACTGGATGAAGGGAGGGTGGCGAGGGAGTTTGACAGCGCGGGCACCTGTTGATAATATTTATTGCGCCGCTAACTGGGGCTCCGTCCATCTTCTGGTGGTAGGTGGCCCTTTTAATATGGTGGCTATTTTAACTTTTTAAAAGGTCTATCGCTGTCTTTTAGAGGAAAATATTTTTAAAGGGCTCATTTCTTGAAACTATGAATGTCCAGTTTAGCCCCAAAGGAATATAGCTACTGAGTGTGCACTCTTGACAGAATGTTCGAACATCTTAGCAAATGGTCTTCTCAAGGCGCTAAAAATTATCTTCGTTAAATATATATATACGTGTGAGCGTTTGTTAACACCAAGTGGCATGTTGGCGACCGCAAGCTTCGTTATTGTTCGTTAACCAATAAAATCCATTTATCAGGAGTGGGAGGACACTACGGATTCAAATCATTTGTTGCAACTCGCTTTGAAAACCCCAGAATCATTGATAGAAGTGTGTTATGAAAATAAATCGGTTTATTTGGAGTGGCGCTATTTTTCCACTCCAAATTTTAAAAGTATACCTGATGGTAATCTTGCAGCCAATGTGATATATGTGTATCATCGAAAATTAATAAGTGACAGTTTTCATTGAAATAACCAGAATCGGTCCTATAAGAGTGGGGGCGTTACCTGAGAGTCAACCCAAACTAAATCTCGAAAGCTCCTCTCGAGAAAAAGCGAAAAAAACGTTCTAATCAATTCGTCGTTTTGAACCACGCCCATAAACAACGTTCCAGTCGTTTTCCACTTTTCTCAATAACAGTTAAACTTATTACCTCCATACCTCATGGATCCTCACTTCACAATAGTCATTAAATGGAAGTCTATTCAAATTTGACCCTTCGTTTTGGAAACAATTTTTTGTCAATTTCACCTTAACACGACACACAGGTGACTTGAAAACAGCTTCACGGCACTCTTGGAGACAACAAGTTGTTTTCGCCAAACTGCGAAAAGGTCACACTGCACTATAGCACATTCAGCAAGCTCGTTAACGCCAAAATAACCAATAATTCTTTAATGTACAAAAAACATGTAACAGGATTTAAGCGAATCTTGGAACCCCACGAACTTTAAAATTACCACTTACAGGACTTGTTTCGTAAATCACGCCCAAACTTTTCAAAAATGACGGGCTACAGAAAGACATTAAATTATTAAAAATAAGGAACACAGTACAAACATGGAATAATGAAAAAATCACATTGACAAGAACAGACGATTTACTAATGACAAGATTTCGTATTGGACACTCATTACTCGCCCATTTAAAAAAAAAAAAAAAAAAAAAAAAAAATCAATATGCAGACTTTGTAAGATTCATTTCACAACTTGCGCTCATTGACAATAAAAGAAGCGAATGACTCGATATTCAGCACGACCTACAAGAACTTGTTTCAGAAGTTAGCCCATAAAACATGTATCGCGCAATTGAAATATTCTAGAAAATACAAAACCGATTTCTCCACGTCATTAAGTTCGAAAGGTCTTCTAATTGTATAAACTAGTATATTAAGCTTTCATTATTACTGTTTATTTTATATACCTCAGTTTTTATTGTATTACCACTTCAATTATTAATTTAATTTTTCTTTTGTTTTCCTTTCTTTTACTGTTAATTTTTTTTTTCTGATTTTCAAAGACATCTAAACTATTTTGTCACGAACCTATGTGTTTCTTTTTGTACACTTTATTTTTAACTCTCAATGACATTTATTGAGAAATAGAGGTAAATAATTAAAAATAACTGAATGAATTAAAAATGTAAATCTGTTTTGTATTGAAGTTTTTTATTTCATATTTATGAGCCGAAGAAGGGATGAACTATACGCTTTCTGGAGAAATTGTAAAGCCCAAAATTGAGAATAAGATGCATGAAATGACTTTCGGAAGCTACTTCATCCCATTTTCACGCTTCAATCCCGATATTATCATAAACAAATTCTCGCTTCTTTCCTTCAAACTTCATTCGCTATTTACAAAATCTCCATAAACTAAGGCCTTTGAAATTTTTAAAATATCAAACATACGTTTATAACATAAAAGTATATTTTTCACTACTTGGCTAAAATCGAATAATCGCTGTTCTATCTGTAATTGATAACCCATGTGAGTTAAAAACAAATGACTTACATTATATTATATACATTATTATATCTGAATTATATTTATTTATCGAATATATACACAAATGAACTTACTACTTCGATACACAACAATGTCTTTGTTAAATCTACTTAGCTTATAAAGAGAGTTAACACAAATACGATATGTCAAATTTAACAATTTTCTACTTTACCGATAATGATATGTCATTAGAGTTGTATTTCTGATACATAGGTGATAGGTTTAGCAGGAAAAATTGAACTGCCAAACGTTATGTAAGAAAAATAATCACAACTCTAAACACATATCATGAACGGTAAAGTAGAAAATTATCACAACTCTAAACACATATCATGAACGGTAAAGTAGAAAATAATCACAACTCTAAACACATATCATGGACGGTAAATTAGAAAATTATCACAACTCTAAACACATATCATGAACGGTAAAGTAGAAAATAATCACAACTCTAAACACATATCATGAACGGTAAAGTAGAAAATTATCACAACTCTAAACACATATCATGAACGGTAAAGTAGAAAATTATCACAACTCTAAACACATATCATGAACGGTAAAGTAGAAAATTATCACAACTCTAAACACATATCATGAACGGTAAAGTAGAAAATTATCACAACTCTAAACACATATCATGAACGGTAAAGTAGAAAATTATCACAACTCTAAACACATATCATGAACGGTAAAGTAGAAAATTATCACAACTCTAAACACATATCATGAACGGTAAAGTAGAAAATTATCACAACTCTAAACACATATCATGAACGGTAAAGTAGAAAATTATCACAACTCTAAACACATATCATGAACGGTAAAGTAGAAAATTGGCAACTTTTGGCAAATAACAACTGATTTATTTTCAACCATTTTTTCCGCACTGTTGTAATATACAACCTTCCAGGAAAATCACAAACAGAAAATGAAATGAAAGTATGTAATTTATATTTATCATATAAATAACTCATAAATAAATAAAAACATAATTTTTTTTTCACATGCGGATATCTTTTCATATTTACTAATTAAAAATTCTTTTTGTTTCAGAGTTGAAATGGAGGCTTTAAGCTGAGGCAATGAAAAGGTATGTTTTGTCTTTAACAATAAAAATTATTATATCCTAAATTAGCTATGATTGCATTTAATATTTATAAATGGTTTCATTACCTATATAAAAGCACCTATAAAATGTACCTGGAAGGCACTTAATGCGTAACGTAAATCGCAAGCCAAGCAATCCAAATTTTGAAAAGCCTATATTCCAGATTATGTGACTCCCTAATTCACAAACCTTACAATTCGTTTTATATAAAGTATTTTTATGCACGAGTTCTTCAAAATAAGAACCAATGTGGAAAGGGAAATTTTTTGTTAAAGATAGAGTGCGCACCATAGGGTATTACAACGGCCTTCGGAGACAAGCTAAACACCAAATAAAATACAAATTACGAGAAACCTTGACAAATTTGACGACTGATAATAAAATAAGACAGATAAAACGGAATATCACTAAAAAACCTACTACCAGTAACACTCAAAATAGAAGAGAAGAAGTGGTACTTACTAGAGAGAAAATATGGCACACACGAATTAGGCACGATTACGTAATGACTAAAACTAAATAATAACCTAAAGCAAAACGTGAATGTTTCAACTGTCCGTGATACACTAATTTAATGACGCTAATGTCAAAATCTGGACTTACACCACACGGCGTGTACAAATTACATACTGACAGCAGTAAATTTATTTAAAAAATTCTACCTTTTAGCACTTTCCTCCGAAGGAAAGTAGCTATTGAGGTTGGACTCATGACGGAATTTTTGAAAAATTTCTTCAAATCTTTATCGATCCTACCGAGTAGACACCGAAAATGACCCCCGTTAAAATTGATATATATCTATATCTATACATATATATATATATATATATATATATATATATATGTGTGTGTGTGTGTGTGTGTGTGTGTGTGTGTGTGTGTGTGTGTGTGTGTGTGTGTGTGTGTGTGTGTGTGTCTGTTAACACGATAGCAGCCAGAGTTTTTGTTTTTTCGTCACGAAACTTGGTATATAGCATTCAATTAGCAAACGATTGAACGAGTTCGTTAACCACCAAAGTCGGTCCACCGGAAGGGGGGGTTTACCCCGAACCCAAAACACTAATTTGACTATGTCAGCCGTAATATTTGTTATATTTCAACGAAACATAGTATTCGTAGTGGTAATATAGAGAGAAAAGTGAGATATAAAAATGAACTAAATCGGTTCATTAGAAGGGGGGGTTTACTCCGGACCCACAATACCAATTCGCCACTACCAGCCGTGATTTTTGGTATATTTCGACGAAACTCGGTATTCGTAGTGGTAATCCACAGGTCAATATGTGTTGTAAAAATAAACTAAATCGGTTCATTAGAAGGGGGGGGGGTTACTCCGGACCCAAATTCCTAATATACTCATACCGGCAATTTCTGCTGTATTGTAACGAAACGCGGTATACGTCGTGGGTAACTCATGAGAAAGAAGTGTTGTAAAAATGAGCTGAATCGGTCAATCGGAAAACGTGGGTTTAATTTGTAATATATTTCAATAGAAAAGCCCGCCAAACGTAGGTTCACTAAGCCGCCGCAAGGAGCGCTTTCTACCACTAGAGTGACTGTATCCTGTTCCTGCGTTAGATCAAAATACGATAATATGAGGTTTTTTGTATTTATTACGTAGTGTAATAGGTACCATGTGTAAACATAACTCTGGAAGCAAATTAATAATTGATCAGTTACTCATTACAAATTTAAAAGAGAACTATTCATGTTTTTATTTTATTTATGTAGGATATTTTAAGCCCAAATTCTGAGGAAAGTGCTTAGTTATGCAGCTCCTGCGTGACGGACTTTATTATAATTGCAATGTTCCTGGACGTTAAAAATGTTCCCAAGTGACAATGTCTTCCTTATGTTATTTTATGTGATGAGTGTATTAATATTTCAATGAAAGGAAAGCGTGAGACAAGACCATGGTATACAGCTTCACGTCACTCTACTAGGGAAGAAGTTGTTTTGGCACGTTTGCGAATAGGCCACTGTGCAATAACCAACACTTACCTCCACAAAAATCTTGCACCCACCCACTTGGAACCTGAAAATGTTGAAATAATGCATGTATGGAAATATTAGTATTTTTTCATCATTATGAACCCCCCCCCCCCCCCCACTTTTTTGGCGTTGTTGGGATTCTATTTGTAGGTGTTTCATGGTTAGCTCATTTCTACATTTGGGGGCTTTTTAGTAATAAGTACTCGTGGGTTTTCCATCTGTTCGACAATACTTACACACCGTGAAACTATTAACATCACAATTTAAGACCGTTTCCGGTTTTTTTTTTCCTACCAACTACTCTTGTTATTGAACTATTTAAAATTACTGTTGCTAATGTTTGACATTATTATTAAAACTTAATATTAAAAAAAAAGTAATAAAAGAAAGGGATCATGTCACTTGGAAACATGCTGGAAAGTATAATACCATCTCAATGGTTCGACAACATTTGTCAACATGAATTTAAGGTAGATACAAGTGTGCTTGATGCTACTCCTAGAAACCAAATTGCCTCAAGAAAACACCCTTATTGTCCTTAGTCCCCGAGAATCTTTTACAGGCCAAAGAATCTTCTTGCGCCTAGCATCTCCTTAATGAAGCGTATATGTATGACTATGGTGCTCCCATGAATAATGGAATATGTTAAACCACACTGCACGAGTATGGGCTGCTGCGGTCAAGCTAAGGCCTGTTCTACACCATATCCTCCCCGGTAGTGGTCCTACAGAAAACAGGCAATTGTGCATTGTTGCGGCTTGTATTCTCTGTCTTAACTTAGCCATTTCGAGATCTATTTCTCTGCCGGGGTCACTGTTTGTCTAGGCAATTGCCGGAATTATCCCTCCGTGTAAACGACGTTCCGATAAACTGCTGTATATTTACCTTACAAGGGTTGGGCTGGTAGTTTAAGGGCAGAAAACTGCTTGGTCATCTCCGCCCTAAGAGTATAGCTAAATTGTGCGAGTTTAATGTTAGGATGGAGAGTGTTTTCAGTATTGTCTGTTTGAGAGAGAGTTGTGTTTCTAAAATTCCATTTGTTAGAATCTTGCTTTGGAAACAATTTTTATTGCATAGATATAAGAACCACATTCAGATTTCCGTAAAAAGACAGAAAAACACACTTAGGAAATGTATATATTCATTTTATTTTATTTTATTTTTTTTGTCTTATTTTTTATTTTTTATATTTTTTTGTCATCACTTTTGACATGTTTAGTCATTCATACTTTTTTTTTAATTTATTCTTTTTTTCCTTCTTCTTTTGTTTATTCTTCTCTTTGTATATATATATATATATATTTTTTTTTTAATATATACTAGCGATTACGCTATATTTGATTAGCTTTGACTTTACTACATACTAACACTAACAATGCTTTCTTAAACTAAACTAATACTAATAACATTCTAAAATTACTAAAACTACCTTACAAGGAACATAAAGACTGCTTGGTGCCGATTACGCTTTGAGAAAGATGAAACTCCGTATGCAGGTGTTCATCGCTTGCAGCTAAGAGGTGGCTGTATTTTGGTGTGGACTTCATCGACCATCCAAGGAGTATACCTACCCTCTTAAAGTTCATTCTTTTTACCTTGTTTATAACAGGCATGTCGGGTGGCATAAGAGGTCTTATGGAAATCGGTACGGTTTATCCTTCTCCATCCGGGCACCCATTTATAATTCCATCTAAAGAAACATCAGCATGAGCTACAAGTTTGTAGAGTAAATCGCACAGATAAATTTTCATAATTAATATTTATATCGCACTTTAGTTCCATTCGTTCGTCTAAAATATTACTTTTGATATTAATATTTGAGCTGTTGGAATTCTAGTTGGTGTATTTGAGAGTTGTAGGTCATATGAATCCTCTGAAAGCCCTATGTGAGAGACTCGGCTTGATAAGCCCTACCTAAGAGGCTGGGGCTTAAGCAGAGTGTAGGTTGGAGTTCTATTCAAGCTCTATTTCCACTTCCAATATCTAAGGATCATCCAAACATCAATACACAAATACCAACATCCTCCACTCCAAACCCTTTCAAAGCTCATCCACTCCCAATACTCCAAGGCAGAACCCATTCTCCATTGGGGATTCATGCATTCGCAACAACACATTCCCCAATACCGTGGTAAAAACATTGTTTTCATTTTAATGTCTTGATTTCTGGTGAAGGCTCATAATTCAAAGATTTATGAAAGATCAACAAATAAAATTTACCTAAAATATAAACAGTGTTCAATAAAAGATCTTCATTCGTCTTCACGTTTTAACTTTCTAATACTGGAAAATCTTGAATATTCAAAATATCCATGAAGCAGATTCGACTGCAGCATTCGACTGACGTCGTCTTTTGTTCCAAGATAAGCAACTGAAGATGAGACTCAGCCTCATAAAAGTTTTGTGCTGAATGATATGTTCATCAATGAACTTAGCTGATCTCTCCCGAAAGTCCTTAAAGAACATCATGTTATTAAAACAATTTTTGGTAAACATAAAAGAAATAATTGCCTTCTTATAATATAAACAATCATATACCACTGTCGTATAAACTACTCCAGTAAATATCTTGTTACATTTGCGTTATTTTTATTTCCTCCCTGTAGTATTTTGGATAGGTTGTCAGACGACTGTTCTTCTGTATAGTGCTGTATTTCGCCGGATTCCTCTCTGTTCTTGCTGGTTGGTAAGGGATGAGGGGTCTCTTGACTTCGGCTCCGTTTATATTCTTTTGCCTCAGCTTCCTCAAGCTCTCCATGGGAGTTGTTGTTTGGTTGATCCGTTCTCTGTTTGGGTAGTAGATAGGCTAAACCGGTGGCCATCCGTGTGCGGTTTCTCCTTAAATTTCTTAAGGCTAAGAGACTTACATCCTTGTAGAAATTGACCAGATTTGTATGGATCTCAATGGCCTCTCTTGCCATAGTGTCCTCCTTGACTAGGATCTTTGCTTGCTTGGGAGACTCCTCTCCGTGTGCATTCGAGCCAGTACTCTGCAGCATATTGTCAAAATCGGGTGGCTACCTTCTTGCCTGTCTTCCCATAGTTGCAAGGTAGAAGGCTTAGCCAATATTCAAGAGGCGCTTATTTTTGTACTTTTGGTATATTTTTTTTAAATATCTCAAAAACAATTGGTAAATTTTGGCAAGTGGAAATGGTCTATTGAATTGATTAATAAATTTCCTACTATAAAAGTTCGGCCTCAATTTCGCCAGAACACCATCAGTCGGAGAAAACGATAGTTACGGAAGTATTGGTTTCATTCCATTCACGCTAACGAATTAAGTATATCTCTCCTTAGGATCAGCATTATAAGGGCATTAATGTTGATTTAAAACGCAGATCCTACAGGCCGTTTTGTTTTATTAAATATTATTATTAAATATTTATTTAACTCTGTAATCTACGTTTTTTGCCAATGTCTATGAACATTAACTGTCATATTCGTTTGCTCGAAACTCTTGTTTAGATGTTATTTCTGATAAATGTCTTATGAAAATATAACATTAACAGTCCAATAAGGGACGGACTGATATTTTGCTAACCCACTCAGAAGAAGAATTAGTGCTAAGTACATATTGGTTGAATAAATTTTAGATATCAAGTCAATTTTAACAAATATTTAATATAAGATAGAGTGTAAATCCTCGAGATAGTACGCCCTTAAACTTCCTTCAAGCATAGTTCAAGTTCAAGGACTTACACTTCATTGAACTGAAACTCAACGTACTTCAACTTGAAGTGAGTTTCCTTGAACTTGTAATGCAAGTCGCCAAGCTTTAAGTGGACATATTCCAACACAGAGGGTTTTATAACAATAAACCATCGAGAACATCTTTATACTTAATGAGTAAACCTTTTCTGGCAAGAAAAACTCCTTACCTCCGCGACCATACAAGTGAGATATTTGTTTTAATACAATGATACTAATGCAAAAAAACAATAAAGTACCTTCCGTTTTCATTTGAGTGGTTTAAAGTAAAGTGGTTTAAGTCAAGATTTTGTAATTATATATAAGCGAGGCGGAGTCAATAAAAAATGGAAATAACATTTGCAATTAATTTATTTAAACGAGCCCCGCAAACACTTTCACTGAAAACTGGAAGCTAGAAACGTCCGCTACTCATCTAATACCTTATTGTAAAAAACCAAACATTTCCCTATAATGGCATCGTCCATGGGCGTTTATAGGGGGGCTGAGGGGGCTGCAGCCCATCCGAAATTTTGATTTGATCGGTAAAAATGTGTCATAAACCCCTTAAAAATAAATTAAATAGGATCACTTAGTCCACACAAATATTTTATTTTTGGTGTAATAGCGTTTTAGTTGGCTAAAACTATTCCAAGTTCTAAATTGTTAGTATTTCATTCCCCGGAAATGGTCTCAGCCCCACTCCCCCGAAATTATTTCCTATATACGCCTATGGCATCGTCAAGAGTAAGATCACTAGGTTCTGCTTAATTAACTGGAAACCAAAATTGAAATGCTTGTATATTATTTGCATAAACTTTAAAAAAATCATTACAAAATTAGTTAACAACCGTTATGGCTAATGGCACTGGTTATAATTATTAGATATCCCTCGCTTCCTCTTGCTATTTGCCACATTGGCTGGCTAAGTATTTTTCAGGATTCCGGAGTAGGTGAAAATGTAGGTCTGTGTGGAGCCCAAAAAATGCTGCAAATTACATGTTTTCTCATTGTCTGTAGTCGCAATTAATGATACTTGGCAATTGCTCAAACTACGACAAAGATGGCAATCAATGTATTAAGGAAGGGTTAAGTTAAACAAACCCTAACTTGCAATTACCAACACATTTAAAAAAAATGATACCTTTATAATTCCTAATGCAGATAATAAACCGATCCAATATACTATTTAGGTATGTAACAATGCAAATGTATTAAAATGAAGACATCACATAGATTAGAACTCAATCAAACACTTTTTAAAAAATGGACTGAAGGCTATGAAAATTAATGTAGGCCTGATCATTCATTTAATAATCGAAATACTGCAAGAAATAATGCAATAATGTTCCCGCTGTACAAGTATGACACTCCATTTATACTTGATGCTTGTAAATGTACGTCCAAAAAAATGATATAAGGTAATATATAAAATATAAAAGTTAAAAAGTTAAGAAGATTTTTCCTATAAACCTTTATGCCACTTGTGCAAGAGTGTTTAAGAGACTTTCATGGTATTTGCCGACCGAATGAGGCATAAGCGGCTTTGGTTGGCTCACACGTAGAGCTATTGGGAGAGGTTTGACAAACACCACCACACACAGACCTACGCCATTATAATAAAATACCTTCAGATCGAGGAACCCATTCAAAAAGGAATCCTCTTACATTTTGTGAAAAAATAATACTCAAATGTCTCTTCTTTTACTTAGCTTTATAGCAATAGTAGCTTTTTTCCGACTTTTATTTTTATTGTCATTCATTGTACATCTTATAATAATCTTCTACCCGTGATAATTGAATGGTATACGCTATTAATCGAAGCGTAACCTTTTTTACATTATTTATATACTAGCAATAGCTTAGTGTATATATATTTTTTATTTGCGGCGTATGAACAACTGCGCTATTATCGCCAGGTTTCCACACATTTGCAACAACCCACCCAAATATAGACCACTTTTAACTTTGCTTATTTTCGGTTCACAACGTGAGCGGGTGTGCTCAACGTGGTTTGGCCGTTGTACATACTGCAATAGAGTTCATTAAAAAAAAATCAATCTATTGTCTGTTCTTGCCTGAATGAACGTGTGCATTATGCATAAATGTTCTTAAATAATACTATATTCTCATAAAATAAGTACATTTCTCACATGACGTCTGAAACAATTATTAAAAAGCAGAAATTGTAAAAGAATTGCGGGGTTCTAAATTTTTTCATCTTAGGCGTGCGTTTTCCTTAAACTGTACTATTTAATGGACCAACCAAAAATTTACTAGTTTTCAACTTGCGTCACACCTCCATTTGATCTGCTTTTTTAAACCCAATTCAATGTCATGGTCATTCTTGGATTTGTACATTTTATGAATGCAATAAAAATCAATTAATCAAAGATAATAAAAATAAATTGTATTGAGAAAATAAAATAACATATATATGTAATCACACATACACGTATAGACAGGTATACTTTTGAACAAGCATACACACATAAATGCACTTGTAAAAACACAAAGTTAACTATTATATATATATATATATATATATATATATATATATATACATATATACACATACATTCACTTGATTACATCAATTATATTTTATATATCATTAGATAGCTCTGAAGAAACTCCACGCTCTCTAGCTCAATTCAACGTCATCTCCAAGAATATCACTCTATGAGTTAAATATTGTCTACAAATTTCAGCTTAATTGCTGTGAATTTCTGGAGCGAATTCCTGTGAATCCCCAGGGCTGTGGATGGGAGCAGATGACAGCTAGAGATATTTGTAATTAACAACTTCCCGGACTGGGTATGACGTAACCTCTGCCGGCTGTGACTTGAATATCAAACTAACCATTATTCGGAAGGCCTCTGCAGGGATAGTGGGTCTTGCATTCGACATGAGATGGTCGTATGCTCTGCACGACAATTTCTGCTCCCAATGCGGACAACAGCTTTCAGTCGGTGGTATTGAAAGGTGTTCATTAGTGAACGATTCTTTCATTCAGAATAATTGAAGGTGAGAGAACTATCCATTCCAAAATTCTAAATTATCAAGGCTTGGGCCATTATTCCACAAAGCACCTATCTACCGTCGTAAAAAGAGTTTTTCAAATTTATCAATGTCACGCTTAACATATCAATTGAATATTATCAGCAGAAATACAAATTGATCACTATTTTCAATAAAATACTGCTTTTATTCTTTTTTTCCCACCCACTATTTATTATTTACAAACTTAACTAGATGTCCAGGCCCAATGCATTGGAATCTAGAGGTGGGCTTATTACTATTCGGGACTACAACATTTACCAAAGCTTACTTAGTCTATGATACTAAATCTAGGGGAAGACAGATATACTGGGAGAAACTATACATGGAAGTAACTTAACCTACTATATACAAAATTTAAAATATATGCACAACCTATGCTGTCTCTTCTCCAAGATCCAGGATCCTCTTGGTACTGCTCTGCCAGCTCCGGGGTAGAGGAGGTGGTGTCAGGTCCCTGAAGAGGGGGTTCACACAGCACCGGAGGCCGTCATAGAACTTGATATGAAGCCTCCGTACTCTTGTACTGAAGGCAGAATCAGTTCGTCGTGGAGTATGTGCGGCTTCGTTCTCCGGAGGCTTATGTGCTGCACGGCCCAATGAAGGACCCCATCTCTGGAAATGCTGTACCCGCCTTAGGCTGCACCTAAATTGGACCCGTATTTCTCCCGATCTGATCCGATCCGATTTCGTTTGATCGACAGCGGCCGACGTGCCTACATTGGTCTCCACCCAATCCGATCAGATTTAGTCACAGCTCGTCAGTAATGACCACGCAGTGAAGTGAAAATGAGTGATTAATTTATGAAATAAATAAGTATAGAAACCTTTGATTAGGTTGAATGTTGGAGGTAAGAGAAGTATTGGTATTCATATTTTAAAATTATTTATATGAAAGGTAACTAGAAGGTTATAAGCAATGGAAGGTTATAAACATTAGATGGTTATAAAAATTGGAAGGTTATAGACGTTGGATGGTTGTAAACATCTTTCCACGCAATTTAATAAACAAGGGAAAGTAAAAAAAAAAAATGTGAATTGACAAAGTTGTTCTAAATTTGATTTCCTTTGATATAAAATAAAAAAAAAAAAAATACATTGAAATTGGTTAAGATTTAGAACCTGTAGACTTGAAACACAATATGTGGGTTGGCGCCATTTTGCTACGTCGGTCCGAAATCGGTCTAGAAACAAACAAGTTTGAATGGCCAAGAATCGGTGGCCGTTGGACTGAACTGGATTGGATCGGGTCGGGACCAATGTAGGCACCTCCATTGAGATCCATTGACAGTCGGTGGCTATTGGATCGGATCGGAACGGGTCCAATGTAGGTGCACCCTTAGTGTACTGGGGTACATATACCTCAGGGCGGGTGTCCCGTGCAGAAGGGTAGGACTGATAATTACCTTATAGATCTGCAGCTTTAGCCGAAACGACTGCTGGGCTACCGTAGAAAAATTTAATAATAATTCCTTGGCTTTTATTACTTTGTTTAATAATTAATTTGAAGAAATGGCTGTCTCCATTTTCTTCTCCTGATAAAACTCTTTCCAACTCCAACATTTATTTAACAAGTCCTATTGTGGTTACAGATTTAAGAGATCGATAGGCCTTCTTAAGCTGTCCTTATACATTTTTGAGAAGATTAATGCAGGAGTAATTCAGAAAAGCCCCATCAACTTCCCCCCTCCAACAAAGAGAATAGTTAAGATTGTACAATTAACTGTCGAGGGTTCTGGTGTCGGGGTTCATTGTTTAATCTGATAAGAGGAAAACAGACGGTTGGAGCAAACCCCACGAGTAAGGCTTTATTTATAGCTTAGTTGTTTATGCTTCCTTTGTTGCTGGGCCAATAAGAGGCCCAGGATCCGAGACAATGGGGCCACAATAGCTCAGCTGTTAATGTTTCAGCTTAAGTAAATATAAGCCAGCAGCGTCAGCGAGATAGCTGACGTCTTAAACCCCGTCTTTCAGGATGCTCGGCGCGAAGATCGCGAGGTGGAAAGGGTTATTTCATTGTTTCAAGTCGAATAGGATGTTAGTTCTACTCCAGCATGCCGATTCTTGTACGGCAAAACTAATTTCCACACCTGGTTAATGCTGCTCAAATAAGGCACTAGAATAACCACCAACAGTAAAGAGATACATCACTTGCTTGTGTAGCAGCAAGAGACTAATAGAAAGCATGGTTGCTAGGGACTTGCCTAAGAGAGCAGTATCTAGGAACCAGCTGTTCTAATTAAACTATTACACACAGTAATGGAATAACCTTCAGTGTTCTATCTACTGTTCTGCTTAGCAAACGCAGCAGCCTCCAGGTGTTCTACACTTGAACCAGGGTACCTGCTCGAAAAACTACGAGTACCCATAAAACTGCAATTGAATATTTTTATATTCACTTCTGCTCACAGCAATTTTTGTACATACGTTCTTCGTTATATTTTGCGTTCTTTGTTCTATTTCGCGTTCAATTATATCCTGTTCTTGTTTTTTGTGTTATTGGTTAATTTAATTTTTGAACATGCAAATTCTTGTTGAGACCTTCTGATGTAGATAACCCTCACACAAGCTCACATTACCCAACACTTGCAATTCCTCTTGCATCTCATTATACCACTTCATTATCGCTCTTGCCCATGGAGTGGAGTACATGTAAGGAAAATAGCAACAATCTAGCAAAGACTAACAATTTTTAGGCGCAACAAATTGTGACTCTACGCCAATTACATATCGCACAGAATAAATACAGAAGACCAGTCCACAAGCTGCAGCCTTAAAGATGCAGAAACTCTGGCCCACATAATTATTCGTTGCCAGTACTACCTACTATACATGCAGCAGCCTAATTTTCTTCACCTAAGAAGCAATAAAGATAAGAGTATATTTTATGTAAATGAAAAAACGTCCAATTCCTTCACAACAGTTTATTTTTCCGCTTAGCGCTTTCGGTAGCTCTTGCTACCATCCTCAGAACTGTGACAAAATGAATAGAAGAAAATGAATGGAATAAAATAGTTGCATAACAACAAACTTCTAAAGATTAAAATACTCACTAAAACTACGTAAAATAAATAATCACAATAATCTTGATTCGTCAACACAAACATTAAAAAAACAAAAAAAAAAACAATACAATATAAACAAAAACACAAGTCAAACTTGATAAAATGAAATGGGTAAAGTTGAGGAGAGAGACTCACCTATAATGAGTTCAGCTTCACTGCTGAGGGCTGACTGAAGGGAAGCAGGGAGAGAGAGCCTGCACAGAGACGTGACCTAACATGTCAATTTGATACGTATCTGTCCTTTTATTTAGATTACACAAGCTCAGGACCTTGTCAATACGTATCTCTATACTTTCTAGGACGTTCATCTGTGCAGACTTCTTCCGGCAATGTAAAAGATACAGAGAATGGTCAGCAGCGCTGTGTCCCGCTGCGAGGCAGTGTTGACGAAATTCAGAATCCGACCTGGTTTTATGTTCTCTAGCTCTTATATTAAGTTTCCTACCAGTTTGCCCTACGTACGAACCAGAACAGAGGCCACATATGATTTTATAGACGCCACTCTTATTTCCCATTTCTATATTATCCTTGACGTCACAAAGAGCATTAGCCAAAGAGGGAGAATTTTTAAAGGCCACCCTAACATTCGCTTTACTTAAAATGGACGCTATTTTTTCCGAGACTTGACCTAAATATGGTAAGGTGAACCATCTAACCTCATGATTGATGGTATTTACAGGAGAAGAAAAGAAAAACATGCCCTTAAGGTAGCTTTTCCCAATTTTCTAAAACCCGACGTATCTGAGGTTAGATGGTTCATCTACTTATATCCACGTTTTCGACACAGGATGGCTCCTTAGAATATATGGCTCCTCTTCTACGGCGAAGTGTCCGAACCCTATGAGGGTATTGAAGACCCAGTCTCGAGACCAATAGCTATATCTCCTCTGCACTATTAATACTGAACGGTTATTTCAGTTAACTTAGTTCGCACCTAATCTATATTAACAAGATAACTGAAAAAAAACAATACATCACAAAATAGGATAGCGACTTACTAAATTTTAGTTTTCCGTTTCTGTTTTTGTTTTTTGGTGCTGAGTGTACATACGTATGTGTTAAATTTAACATTTCTATGGTAGAACGCTTCTTAAAATTAATTTTATAAATATACAAAAACGATCGCCGTTCTGCTGTCTAGTTTCCACCATATTGGATTAATTGAGTCTAAGACCAGTTTCGACACAAGTTGACTGGCTCCTGGTTTAAGGTCTACCCCCCCCCCCTAAATTGAGGCTGATAGCTAGTTATTTCGGACATTTTCACTAAAAAGGTACCAAAAGATTATATGAAACATGTAGAGAGAAGAAGAAATAATTAGATATATGTAAAGCTTAAGTTTTATTGAACTTCCGCCTATTTAGACAATTCTTAAATTTGAGCGAAAGGTCATTTTATTATTAATTATTTAATTTTATTTGAGGGGGTGTCCTGTAAATTAAGTATCATCATGATAATGGGTCTTCCCGTGATCTAGTGGCTAACGCCTTGGATTCTCATGCGGGAAATGGTGATTCGAGTCTCACCTTCTGCAAGTTTTTCCCCCTCATTTCATAGTCCGTTGAAAAAATTCCTATGTGCACCAGGGATGCGCTTATGCCCAAGAAAAGAAAAACAATCATAATAGTAGTTTGGAATATTTGTGATTCTAGAGTATTTTTAATATTTTTCCCTCACGAAATCACATAACATTGATAACATTGTCTCAACGCTGCATGACAGAAGAAAGGTAACCAAAATGATACATATTTATAATCACATCAGCTACTCTGAAGGAAAATAAAACCTAAATTAGTACCCCAAACTTCAGCCGATTGTTTTCTCCAGATCAGCTGTGAGGTCAAGAGTTTTCTCCAGATCAGCTGTGATGTCAAGAGTTTTCTTGCTTGGAAGGATCCGAGAGAAAAGCAGAACCAACTAGTGATAGTGCCCCTCCATATTTCTTATCCTTCTTTCATAATATTTATGGTCTTGCTTATCTTGTTGCCCGTTCCTACACGGAAATGTTAGAATAAATTCTGCTCTCCCTTCTCTTCCAGCCCTCTTTTGTAAACTTTTATAGAGAGCCAACAACTTATCATCTACCCGTACCCAAGATTCTTATTCATGTTGAAATAGAGTTGTCCTCGTTTTAAATTGATTTTCATGTTGATGTCTTCATGCCATGTTTTTGAGTAATATATCAAGCGTATTTTGAATCATATTGTTTGGTTCACTTAGATAAGAAATAGTAAAGAGATCTTTCTGATGTATGAGTATATCTCAATAATTTTACAATTCTTTATAAAATAAACGACTAATAAAACACTTTTCAGATTAAACTGACAGTAAAATTATTACCAACTACATCCAGAGGGCGGAAGCCGTTGCAAAGTATCTTATGGTCACCAAAAACGTATTGCAATGTTTTGTTCCCTCACTAACACTCTCTTATTAGCATCTGTACTTCCTCTTATAGTTCACTAACCGTATTGAACCAGAGCATTTATTTAGCAACAACAAGAAATATTTACATGCAAAAACAAACAAGTTTAATGCCAAAGACAATTACTATACCCCGTCTGCTAGGTTCATGCTAAGTTAACTAACACCATTACCATTGTAATCAAAGCAAGCTCTAAGTAAACAGTATTCCAAGCATTAAATAAAATTACAAGCAGTGCTGCTAAATTAAGGAAAAGAGCATGCTATAATTTCACTAATTCTAAACTAATTAAATATAAATAAATAGGACAATATAAAAACTTTTATACATAAATTATATTAACCTTCACATGCCATTGTTACGACATAATATAATAAAAATAACTAGATAAATAACAACATGCTGTTAAAACTATATCACGCTTAAAATCAAACTATTAAAGCTTTACATTTTAAGACTTAATCATGCTTTCATTTCATATGTAAATGTATGTTTACAATCACACATATATTCATATACACACCTATACATATATACATATTATACCTATGTGATTAAACGTATTATGCATATTCTTAAAACAATAACACACCTAAAATGCACAATTGTTTGGCGTATATCAGGCCAAAGACCTGAAATTTACCACGACCGTTCGCAAAGACCATACTCGTGACAAGCTCAACGGCAAATCATAAACAAATGGCAAATACACTGGACTAATAATAAACTGATTCACATAACACGACACTTCACTGAATAGCCATCATGTCAGAGGCAAAATAGAAGAGAAGAATTAGAATTAATTAGACTTAAAGTTCACGAATAATCCTGGAATACATAATAACTAAAACAGAATGCCACCAAAGTCTAATTCTAGACTTACCACCTGCCACATTACATGAAAGAATTTTTAGCTGAGGGCAGTCAATATATCCCAACTATCCTTACATATCTTAACGCTATCAACATCTATTAAAAAAATCTACAATGCCACACTTTTTAAAATGAATTACTGAAGTTCTAACTTCTGACTACGTCTCGGATTGTGGAAACTTTCAATAACAGAATTAAGGTATCACTTGGCCACCTTCGAACTTAGAAACTTGCTAAATGCCTCGGTAGCGGAGCTTTTATTACTAAACAAACAAACTATCTACAGCAGATATAAGCCAAGTTGTGTAACAACTCATCTGTAGTCCAAGGTCTTAGATTTGCTCCAGTCACTTCCAGTTCCGCATGCCCAGGAGTATAATAGGAAATTATAAGAAAAACACCTGTACCGTATATAAATAGGACGTTTTCAATCTTATGGTTATTAAGTTATAAATATAAATTATCATTGAGTAAAAAAGAAATAAAGTACAACATATTAGAAAATAATACAATGCACATAAGAATTATACAAACATTACAAATCATCAGAAACTTTATCTTAAACAATTGTTAAAATAGCCCCGTGAACAAAATTGTATTTTACAAGGGCTTTTTCAGTTTTTACTTCATGAGCTACAATTTTATGTAAAAACATGAATACAATGCCGCTTAAAAAATCCAGTTCATAAGTCTGAATAAAACTGTAAAATTTAAATATAAACTATATCTAATGAGCTCAACTGATAAAAAGTAATAATAACGAATTTCCGAAATAAATTGCTGCTAAAGGGCTATGCTGTCGAGCTGTCGTAAACAAATCTTAATATACGTAGATCCAATTGGATATAAAATTTGAACTTAAAGATTATAAAATTTGAACTTAAAGATTATAAAATTTGAATTTAAAGGTTCTACTCATCGTTTTAACTCTCTGATATTCATCTGAATATACCCTTTAGTTATTATACATAGATAGCACAAAGGCAGGTCCAATATCTCTTTATCTTCTAGCGTCTTAGTTCAAGGGTTGCATTCGGGCCCTCTGACTGTCCCTAGGCCAACCCAGGCTTAAATTAATTTAATAATGGGTACCTGCAAAATGAGGCACCCGGAGCATAGTACTGACCTCACTATCTCCCTAGTGTGTCGTATGGTCATGAATCAGATATCTCTGTAGTATGTGCCCCTCGTGGCCTGTTACGGGACTTATATATATATATGGGGGGGCGAGGTTAGCTCAGTGGTAGAGCACTGGGCTCATATGCTGGAGGACCTGAGTTCAAATCCCGAGCAAGCACTAAATATTGTGACCTCCCTGACTGTCCCTAGGCCAACCCAGCCTTTAACCTTGGTGCTAATGAGCCTAGCATTCGAGCCACAAGGGGAAAATCAGGCGGCCGGAGCATAGTACTGACCACACTCAGAACCAGAATCAGATACCTCTACAGTATCTGCCCCTCGGGGTACCTCGTGGCCTGTTACGGGACTGATTTTCTATATATATATATATATATATATATATATATATATATATATATATATATATGTATGTATATATATATATATATATATATATATATATATAGAGAGAGAGAGAGAGAGAGAGTGTTAGGGGGAGAGAAAGGGAGGGTGGATTGAGTGTGAATAGGCCAACCCGCCATGTTTTATAGGTAAGTTGCCCAGCGGCTAAGTGATTAAAGATCCATTGAAGATAATCTTGGCATTTGGGCTGAAGGGTTGGTGGGTCCGAACTAAACCAAGGCTGACCAGCAGTTTAGTTTAAGCCCTTCATCTTTCCTTTGAAGCAAATATTAATTAAGCCAGAAGCCCTTGGCTTAGAAGCCCCGCCCTCTCTCTAAGGAAGCCGTCTGGATTTTACAACAGCGATAAGTTCAACTCCATTTAAATGTTTCCGGCTTTAGAAGGAACCAGTTCTTCGAACGGACGAGAAGCTCACCAAAAGTTAGGTTGGTGAAATGTACCTGGCACCATATTTGTTAATATTTAGTTTATATTAGGTGTATATCCTAAAGGTTTAGTTTTAAGTGACTATATAATAATTAAGAAGTAGTCTAGTAAATGTTGAGTATGTGTGTAGTGCTTAAGCTACCGCCAAGACTGTAGCTGAAAAGACTGCTTTCATCCCTAACTCTCTACTAAAGCCCTTATACACCACTCTTCTTTTCGGGAAAAACCTTTTTCTTTACCCCTGTTTTCCCTCATCCTTCAGCTTTCAGCTATCTTGTCTTACAAAATGCTTTCTCTCCTTCAAATTTCTTTCAACAATACGAAGTTCCAGCTTTTTCGAAGCACTGATTAATTTAAACATAAAATTACAATTTTTGTATCTGTTTTATAATTATTTCAACCTTATAGCTGCAATTTTCAGGTGTTCTGTCCAGCTATGGTATGTACCCGTGGAATTCAAAAACCATAATTCTCCGCTACATACTAACTGGGAGAAATTTTCTAAGTATGAATGGGAGTTTCTTTCCCAGTCATGTCCCTCATCAACCATATACTTCTACGATAATGACCAATAAACAAATATTTATCATCTAGAAAATGTGTCAAAAATCATGGATTGCTTTATGATAATAAATACGTTTTGTTTGTATATTAAGCTTATTGTTTTGATTTCGTTTTACATTTTATATCTGTTGATATCATATCATTATATTCGCTAATTTTGTTTTCTTTATTATAATTTTTTCTAGCTAGAATTGTTTTAAAAAAACCCAACCCCTAGGGATAAGCGAACCCACGACCCTAAGGAAAATATATGATTATAAATGAATTATGAGAAATCAAAGACTAGTTGGGTTTTGGCTAAGAGAGACCTATAATTTTCGGAAATTTCGTAAATAATCTTCTTTTTTTTCAGCATTCTACAGCTAAAAAATAAATACACAAAATTAACGAACAGAATTATCAAAACAATATATTGGATCATGAAAATATCTTATAATATTATAGTATCCACTATTGTAATGATTATTATATCCATAATTATTATTATGGTTATTATAATTTAAAATCAACAATTTAAATGACTTGACGTGTTTATACAAATCGCCAAATCCATCGTTTCAACTGTTTGCTTCGAATTTGGAAATCGCGATCCAGCAAAACTACCAAATAATAAAAATATTTTAATTATTTTATTTATATTTTTTAAAAATCTTATAGGGAGTAAAAACTTGCTGTAAATACAATATTTACTGTATTTACCTAAGTAAGCAATCGTATATTTTATCATTTAATTTTGCCTGTGTGCACCATTCTTTTGTATTTTCGAAGAATTGTCCTCTCGTGTCATGTTGTTTGCATATTTTACTTACGTGACAAATCTGTTTAAACTTCTTAAATCTGTGATATATCCCCTGTTATTTTGTTTTCTTTAAGTACCAGTAAAGTAGGTATTTACTGAATGAAGGCAATGACCAATATAAGATCAAAAAAAAAAAAAAAAAAAAATGCCTGCCATCTTTCTGGTCTATTTCTCTTTGGTAGTTTGAAATCCCAGAGGGAAATCGGACTATCAGTACTCATCGGCCTAAATGTGTACGGAACCAGACAAGGTCGAAGATTTATTGATCTTCTGTCAAGACGGATTTAGTCTGGTAAATGAATGCATGAGATCTCTGAGGCGAAAATAATATTTTCGTTTTAACTATAAAGTGCTCGCAATTTTTGCTCTTTCGAGCGTAAACGATTGGATGAATTTGTTAATCAGGAAATCCAGTTCATTAAATAAAATAGGAGCATTAGGGGCGGGTTTCCTGAAATACGTGTCTACGTTAATGTTCACGAATGGAGAATATTTTTTGATCTCGTTCAACAAAACAAGTAAGTAAAAATAGGTATTTACGACTTTTTTTTTTTTTTTTTTTTTTTTTTTTTTTTTTTTTTTTTTTTTTTTTTTTTTTTTTTTTTAGCACTTTCCTGCGAAGGAAAATAGCTATTGAGGTTGGACTCATGACGGATTTTTTGAAAAATTTCTTCAAATCTTTATCGATCCTACCTAGTAGAAACCGAAATGACCCCGTTAAAATATATATATATATATATATATATATATATATATATATATATATATATATATATATATATATATATATATATATATATATATATATGTCTGTTAACACGACAGCGGCCAGAGTTTTTGTTTTTTCGTCACGAAACTTGGTATACAGCGTTCAATTAACAAACGATTTGTAAAAATAAACTAAATCGGTTCATTAGATAAGAAAGAAGTGTTGTAAAAATGAGCTAAATCGGTCTATCGGAAAGGGGGGTTTACTTTGTACTATATTTCAATAGAATTAGCCCGCCAAAAGTAGGTTCACAAAGCCGCCGCTAGGAGCACTTTCTACCACTAGGGGGAAGTCCCCCTACAGTCCTGTATTTTTTTGTTTTTATCAACTTCATGTTTTAATTTTATTTATATAGGATATTTTAAGAAACTTATTCAGGAATGCAATCTACACTACCCAAATTCTGAGGAAAGTGCTTAGTTATGCAGCTCCTGCGTGACTGACTTTTTATAATATTAGCACATTTCTCAGAAATTTGTCGTAACATAACTACTTCGCTGAAGGATGGTTTTAGTAAGTCTGATGAAGTGCCATATATCTGTCAAACCAATTAACCCCAACCAAAAAAAAAAAAAAAAAAAAAAAAAAAAAACTAACAGGAAACAAAAGAAGGAAAATGGTTCTTAAATGTGATTCTTATAAGAGGAACCCATCATTGAACGAAAATACAAAACGGAAATGTGCTCTCCACCCCTAACATTGGGGTTATAAATGCGGTTGAGAAGACAAGACTCCGCATAGGGTGGATGTGGGGGTCTCCACCCCACCTAACCATTACCGCTATGTTTTCTGACACTTAGCTTGATTTTTTATCCCCTAAGAGCTCTCTCCCTTTCCTCTTTTCTTCCCACTTCTTACCAAGATATTGACCCAGTGCTAAAAAAAACTTTTGGAAGAACAGGGCATTTCCTCAATATTCTTGAAGTATGTTGCAGTGCCGTTTAATACAAATCATAACCCGATTTCTTAGCTTACATGCTGAAATTACGTGGAATTTCGCAATGAAACCAGGATACAATATTTCCGTAACAAAAGAAAGTACGATTTCATTTATCAGAAAACTCGGAAAATATTGGTCAGAACTTATGAGGAATAAAGATATTGCTTAGAACAAATAAAGTAGATGTATCAGGTCACCCCATAAGTAATGCCAGCTTATGTTGTTGGTAGAATGCGTCGATCCAAGTTTTTCTGGTGGCTGTTCGACTAAAAAGTTAAAAGGGGGATTTTCTTCTAAAGTGGCCTGCCGGAATTCGTCATCTTGCTCTGTTGGTGGACCTGTACGAAGCTCGTCTTCAAGCATGCGGTTTCCTGCTCAAAATCGTTCAAACCACCGCTGCACTTGTCGCTCACTAATGACATTTTCGCCATATATTTCGACAAGTTTTCGAAAAGTTGAAGCAGAATCTTTATCGAATTCCCAAAGCATAACATCGCATAAGTGGTGTCTTGGTAGATCCGTTTCAAAATGAAATTTCAACGTAGAATAAATAAGTTTCACCAATGAAAACTAATAAATAGAAGTGTATTTAATGGTATAATAAGCAAAAAATGTAAAAATAAAAATAAATTGAAAACATAAAGAGACAGAATATTAAAAACCAACATTACTTATGGGATGACTCATAATTTGGACATAAGGAAAATTGTTTATTGTTGTTTCCCATAAGACACCTATATCTTAGGAATCTGAACCGCACACCAAACTGAAATATTTATGTCCATATAGGGACCACAAGGGTTCTCTTTTTTTCAACAGAACAAGCCAAGTAACATTCAAAACTGGTGTGTAGTAGAAACAGCGATACTCCGCCTGTGGAAGAAAGTCATTGAACGATTGTCTTAAATAATTGAGTCATCTAGTTCTTTAAAAGAGAAAAAAACATTTTTGTTTATTTTACTACGCAATGTTAATAGTTTAGATATTTTCAGTTTGAGGTACGTTTTTGTATAATGTTAACGGAAAAGAAGAGAGTTAATTTAAGAGAGCTTGTGTGAGATACTAGAGGTTCACATGCCTTTAAGACGGGCCATGTATGATTGGGTACAATATTGTATCGCGCTGCAATTTGGTCTTCATCGGTTTAATGTAGCGCTTCTGGTCTCAAAAATAGTTTTTGCAAAACAATTGGTGCATAGTCTGCAAGTGATTTGCCACCGCTGATCTCATGTTACAAAAAAAATTGTATCCGCAATTCTATTATATCTAGTTCTCGCCACACTTTCTGCCTTAAAGCTCCTTAGAAAGCTGACAATGTGTGCTCAGCATGATTCCTCTTCGGAGGCCGGTGAATGCTCAGTCATATATGGTGAAGAAAAGGTATAAAAATGAAGAAAGCATTGTATAGAGGAGTGTGTGATGACGAGGAGCATAAGAAGCAGCGTAGTAATGGTTGGAAGAGACCCTCGCCTCAAGATAAGACCAGAGCTACTCTATCTGCTTTTGCTTGTCGGCTGGGGACGCTTTTTCATGTCGCTTCCACTAAACTACCTTCCTCGGACAGCTTTTTTATTTATTTTTTTGTTTACTCTATTTCTCCTTGGACAGCAGCTTAAGTTTCTACCATAGCTTTCCTAGTGACCTCCAAATACTGGTAACCCAACTTTATATCATACATTAGTCTGGACTTTGAAATCTGCCAAGATTGTGGCGTTTAATATCACATAAATCATTTAAATGTAGTGGAACGTTAATAATAATAATAAAATGTTTATTTATCCCTCGTTCTACATCCTGGGGAGGCTTCAGAAAGGTGTGAGAGGTAAAATTATTATTGGCCTTCCGTCACAAAGTGATTTTGGGCATTCTTGTCAATGTTTATGAAATTTCTATAGAGAAAATAAACTTATTTAGAATGTATAGCTTCTGTATCCCTACGTTTATAGAATTATATTACTCGCAGGTTTATGGACATTCGTATATTTTCGTCAATTGAAAGAGGTTGCGATATATAAGTAAATATACTTGTTGTCGGCACTTCTCGTTTCATCATCTTGAGCGTGTTTCCCTTCTATTTGGGGAGAAGAAACACATCAAAAGTAACTACTGATTGATGTTGTTTGATCAAACTTCCAATCTCAGTTAGAAGCTATACTGATATGTTAGCTCACAATCATAACACAGGATGGACAAGGAGAGTTTTTGCAGATTTTAATAGAAAAAGTACTAATGTGCGACATCGTGACTCAATTCACAATAAGATATTTTAAAACGTGATACAGGCAAAACACACTAGACATTTTGCATGCAATGCACAAGTCTGCACAGAGCCACTTACTCCCAGCCGGATTAGCTACATATATGGGCTTTACTATAGGATACTCTGAATTAATCTGCAAAGGGGAGAGAGTTCCGATACATCTGAATAATTTTTTTTTTAAATTCATATCAATAACCAGAAGATCGTTTGCAACAGCTTTGGCGAACGGATCTATAGCAGAAGTCTTTGTCTACCGCTGCCGAATAGAGAGTGAACATATAATGTTTTTAACTAAAAAGTCAATAAGGGTGCACAATACATATTTTGTACTGCGTATCTAGCCAGAAACGCAGATCTGCGTGTCTTGGTTCGTTGGCTCTACCCTAGTCATTAGCGCCAAGCCATCTACAGGTTAAGCCCTTTCTAAACATCCATGGTGGAGGAGAGCAATTTGTTCATTAAGGTTATTTTTGTCAACCAAAAAGTGAACCAGACACATGTGGGACTCGAACCTTCATCTCTCACCGAAGTAACAAATATGCTAGAGACTGAATCATGAGAAGGAGCATTCTAAAAATTTTCCATCGTGGCAACTGCGAGTACATCAACTAGTCTACATTAAAACCATTTTAATGCAAATATTCTGAGCCCGCATTACTCTTTCTTTTTTTTTTTCTTATTATTAGTATTTCTTATTCTTGATTTTTCCCACACGTAAACTCCGAGAAGAGGCAAAATTAGCACTTGCATGACAACACAAATGAAGAAAATGACTTGTGCATCATTTACATGGCAAATTGCAGTCATTCAGAACTTCATTTACACATATGCTGATAAGTCCTTTTGTTAATGAGAGGAAAACAAGAGTAGAGACTTAAAACGGATATCTCCTTTGAATCGTGTGTTTTCTGCCCGTTCTAATAATTATTTGTCTTGAAATGAATGTCCGACTCGCAGGAACTGCGTCATCTTAGCATGTTTCTACATAACATTTTTTTCTAGACTGGATAGTAACCTATACTTCCGAAAAATAAGCGAAATTTCCACTGGCTGAAGTGTTCCTTTCGAAATTTACACTAGAACATTTTTAGTAGGTATTGTATTAAGCTTTCTATTTTTTTTCTTTTAGGGCTCATCTGGTCCCTTTTGCCACTTGACTAGGGAAGTCTATAGATTTCCGGAAGAGAGAGAAAACTTTATTTAAAACGAAATAAAGTGGACTGCCCAATTAAATAGGGTTGCAAGGTACACAGCGTGCTTATCATCCATTCGGAAATAGGGTTAATTTTCAGAATTAAATTCAACAATCTCCGTGGATGAAGGTACTCAACTTACTACTAGCGATACTTGAACCTGCTTTTCCTTACAAATTTATCGAATTTGTAATCCAAACCCCCTCGATTTTGAGAGATTTAACATATTGACTGCCACCTACAAGATGAATCATAGTTTTTGGTATTAAAGGATGCCAACTTCAATTGATTGCTCAACGACCTCAACTATGAGAAAAGTGGCAGTTTAAAGAGTTATTTATTACCTAGGATGCTAATACGTGCGCCCGATGCAGAGAAAATAATTCAACATGGGAATTCAACTGCCAACTAGTTAAGATAATATATGAATATTCCAAAACGAATCATGCATGTCAATATAATAATTATTCTTTCAAACGTTACCCTCAATTATCTGACAGTTAAAGTTTGGTGACAGTTTTTTCATTTCAAGGATATTAGTTCCATGTTGCGTTTTTTTTGCATTTCTTGCCAAAATTCAACCTCTTTATTGCGATAAAAACATCAGTTGGTTTCATGTCTTTTATTTTTGTTTAAAACGCCCAGAACAGCAGTTAAGTTATTTTCTAACTATGGAAAATTTTGTGATACAGTTTTCTATAGTCCACCAGACATCAATAATGACACCATGAATAAACAGCTTTAGTACCTAAGGCTTGAGTACAGAACATCCTGCTTGTCTGTACGTGCCATGCTGAGACACATGAAACTCGATCAGTATGTGGACAACATACGCATACTTCAATGCAATTACTGAACTCATCAGCTCATTCCTAACCCAAGACCCTTCTCTAAAACCATTGCTTGACAGTTTTCGTGATGTCAGCACATATCAGTAACATTTTGAAATGCGCTAACCGCACCACACCTGAAATACTAAGTGACACTCCATCGTAGAATTTATCGCTTGTCTGAGCGAGGCATACTGAGGCACACGAGTACTCCATGAGAGAGTGAGCTACATATAAAGAGACAGCTGATTGTGATGACATGCGTCCTTGAGTGCTAGGAGATAAAGCCTGCACTGTTTCTGAGTCACCTCTCCCCCACTCACCATCACCAACATCATCACGGCCACATTTCTTTTCTAATAAAGGATGCAGATTCACTCAGGTTGTGCAACTCCCAGTTGTGCAATCCTCCCTCATTACTCTTTCTATTTCCTTCGTCCTAGACTCGTTTCCGCAGGAATTACAGTGTTTGCATTCAAAACACGTTGGTTAGTTGGGTCTCTTTGAGAAAAGTAGTTCTGCCGTTGCCTGCCCGACATACTCAACATTTCTTATCCAAACGCGGGTCTTTTTGCGAAGACCACATCCAATTACTTCTCCAGTTACTTTTGAAGTATCTGTAGTGATTGTCACAGTGATTCTGCGCATGCGCATAGCTCATTAGCATTTATATTGGCCTATTCCTATGGGCAATTCTATTGGTTTTTGCTGGTAGTAAAGTAACCTTCAACACTCTAGTCAGTCCAACTCGCAAAAATTAATAGAATTCTATTAATTTTAGCGAGTTGGATTAACTAGAGTTGTGATATCTTCTTGAGCGAGCGGAAACGCATAGCACGTATGCCCATAATGCGGAATAAATATAAAATATAAATACGTTATAGAACCCTCCGGACAAAAAAAATCGGTGAGGACGCCCCTAAACTTTACAATTACCATTGATTTTTATAGTATTAACCTTTTTATTAATAAATATCGCTTGCTGAAATATATTCTGGTTATTTTCATTTATACTTTACAAGCCTAAAATTACCTATTACTTACAAATACAGGTTATCTAAGGGTTAGTTAGAAACCATACTATATAGTAAATATAGTTGTCAAAAGTAGTGATTGCAGTGATTTTAAATACTTTTCATTACTACATTAACTTTTACTTACTATATTTATATAATATGGTTTGTAACCTTAGATAACCTGTAAAAAAAGTAATAGATAACCTGCAAAGAACCTGTAGGATAACCCGTAAGTACCAAAATCACTGTTTAAAATCACGACAGATACTTCAAAGGAACTGGATGTAGTCTTCTCAAAAATACCCCCAAAAACTTTACTGATGCTTCTATATCCCCATATAAATCGTCATGATTTTATGAAATTGATAAGCATTACTAACCAACACATCATATTTTATTAGAATCATTATGGATGACATGCCCCTGACGTTCTCACTATTAATTATTCCAGCTTAAGTCATAAATTAATTTCAATCTAGAAATTGTGCGCTAATAATGCATTATGCACCATGTATTCGGATGGTTCAGGATGCAGGTGTTAGAGGTAACAGCCGAGGGAAGGTGTATATTGTGCGGGCTGGACGTGAATTATGTTGATGAGACAGGTAATTGGAGTATTGTGCCGCTTGCATGGGGTAAACACCATTACCCACACCAACCGTCCCTCACCGCAACCTTGTATTACCTTGAGTGGAAACGGTGTTGTATCAAAAATAACATAATCATATTGCGCATCGAAAAAGCAAAAAGAATTTCACGTAAATTAATGTTTTAAGTGAAAACATTGACAGAGCATTAAAAGAATCCATTGTAGAAAAAAAAATGGATTTCAAATACCGTTAACAAAAATATCATAACATTGCTGCCTTTTTTTCATAATAAGGTCCTTCCAGTCAGATCATTTTTTTTTTAATTTATGAGTCCTATGATTATTCTATTAATATGAATAGTTAATTTTCTTCTGTGGTTGTAATGTATTAAAATTTAGGTTGTTGTTTGTCATCTTATTTTTCATCTTTACAGGTAAAAAATATCGTCCCATCAGCGGAATAAAATATTATGGTTTCCCTCACAGGTATGAAAGGATATTATATATACACTAGAAATAGAAGCGGATCAAAAATACATCCTTGAGGAACACCGCTGATAATATTCTCAAGACATGTTTGCTGGATTATTCCTGAGTAGTAAATACTGTTGCCTTTTAGTTAGATATTATCTGATCATCTCAGAAATAGGGGTTAACAAAGAGGGAGAGCATTAAAAAAGTGCGAAGTAAAAGAAATAGTGATTGCTGACACTGTTGACTAAATCAAAAATATACATATATACTGAACTAAAAGACAAAATAGTATTTTAAGAAAAATAGCCATCACGCAGGAGCTTCATAACTGAGCACATTCCTCAGCAAATTCCTGAAAAACTTGCTTAAAAATTTTAACAGCTGACTCGATGAGTATTTTTTTTTCTGGAGTAAACCACAATTTCCATTTAATCGATTCCATTAGTTGAGCATGATATCTACAGAGTTATGTGTCAAGGATGGAAAAATAACAGTCAGTACAGGTTAATTAATAATTTTATTCCTGAGTGAATATATATATATATATATATATATATATATATATATATATATATATATATATATATATATATATACCTAAATATGACAATATTGAAAATATTTACGGCCTGAGATGTTATTGACTACTCGTTAGAGACAGAAACATAGGATTCTCTTGTTTTTCCCAATAAAGTTGTTTGTTTTGAAGAAGAAACTATTCCTTGCTATATTTTATGGTCCACATCTCCTATGAACAATATTTGTCTGCTTTCTTTTAACCTAGTTACAGTGAAGAATTATTAATTGCGCTAAAATGAAGTAGGTAATTGTTGCAAAATATATTCAAAAATACTGACATTTAGTACAACAGTTTTATGTGTTAATTTCAATATTATAAAATAATTTAAATAGACAATAATAATTAATTTTCAATTACCATACTTAAATGTATAAAACCTTCTATGGATGAATGAATTGTCCTTTTCCTTCGTTATTGTAAACTGTAAAAACATGCTCAGGAATGACGCAGAAATGTATGACTAACTTTTCAAACAGATTGTAAGATTTATCAAAGGAACTCAAAAAGCTTACTGTGCAGTATTTACAAAAGCACATCTGTTTAATTTATTTTCCATAAACGTTTCCATTCTGAACGCTTATGCTTGTATTTATAAGTCTCGGACAATGTCCACGTGCCAGGTCATAAAATACTTTTTAATTTATTTTCTTCAAATGTTGGCACGAGTCGATATTTATTTTTGCCCATTCTGTAGTATTGGATTTTTACATTAACACTGTTGTGAGTGAATAATGGCTTAATAGCTGGAGGAAGTTTTTATTTTATTCGTTGCGTTTCAAAAGAGAAAACAATTAACAAGAGGCATAAAACAATTAAATTAAACTGTCAATTTATTTGGATTCTTTATTATGTAGATATTTGTCTATTCGATACAATCTTGCGACATAACAATTTTTTTAAAAAAGAATGACCGTGTGTCGGCAAATTAGTACGGAAAAAATCGTAATTGTTAGGTAATTTCTTATAGATATAAAAAAGAAGACAAAGGAATTGTAACCTCGAATGATGATAAGTATCCAATAATTTAATGGACTTCTGTTAGGAGTCAATAATGAGACAATAGACCAAAAGGGTCCATCTTGTCTGCCTTTGGAAATGATCGATGGGAAAACAGGTTTTAGGAAATAGAAATTTTAAGGGGTAACAGATTTCTTCATATTTATTCGCCAGCAAGATAAGAAGTGTTGCGATCCAGCGGGAGGGACCGCCTAGTTGGACCTCTTTCCTTGGAATTAATGCTGGAGAGCTGCGGATGCCATGACACTACCCGACCATGTCCCGTAGGCTCAACATGCGAAGTCTTGGTCCGTCTCTAGGACTACACTGTTATCAAGGTACAGTGCGTGTGAGTTCAGGCCAATAGGCGATTTTTATTTCACGGAAATACTAAAGAAATGTTCTATCTCATAGTTTTAATAAAATAAAAACTGTAAATCCCGGGAAAAAACCGTTAATCTATAAAAAAATCATAAATATCAGTCACAATTACCGAACAGAAATGCTAAGGGTCTGTGATAATAGGCTTTCAGAAATATATTTGGAACCGAAGAATCGAATTCAACCAAACTTTTAAAGCGATATATTTGACCTATCAAGTAAATTACGAAAATAAAACTATAATTTCGTTTTTGGGTGATCATATTTTGTGGAAAAAATAAGTACCAAAAAAAGTACTATCAGTTAGCAGGTTTCTGTTTCCTTATTATTTGATCAATATCTCTTAAACGGCTGAAAAATCGTGGTAGTCTGGCAAGCGATCATTTTGAAGCCCTCCGACCAAATCAAATCTCAAAAGGAGCACTTCAGTCCAAAAAATTGGCGCTGATTTCGTTTCATTGATGGCAAAGCCAAGCTTTTCAAATCATACCAGGCATACCGATTACGTCAAAATGTGGTAAGATGACTCTGCAAGTTCCAGTCTGACTTCTTGTGATATAAAATACCTGCCTTCATAATAACAAATTAAAACTTATGTACACATTCCCTTCAGCTTAACCATTTAAATTGGACACTTCTTAGTTTCCGACGTCTTACTTATATCGCCCCTACCATGTCAAACTATCGAATATGCAAAATCTCGTTTTTCAGATTCGAGACTTTGCTCTTCGATTGTGGACGGCACGGCTTACCGCAAATCGTCAAAACTCAAACCCCTTTTGAATAACCTTTTAATCCTTAAATAAAGTATCGAATAAACCATTTTTCAATATATTACTTTTTCAATGGGTAGAATATGTTCGTTGTCTAGTTTGCACCTATTTGCATATTCGATAGTTTGACATGGTAGGGATGATATAATTCATACCTGCAATTCAGAGAACTAATCATACCGTAAGGGAGGTGTTTGATAGAGATGGCTGATGATGGCTTACTGTCCCTATACAGCTGGGTGGGCCGGCACCAACCTCCCTCGGGTACAGTACTGACAGGTGTCCCCCGGGTAATTGTCTTGAATATCAACTAATATCATCGACCAGTCTGACTACAGCAGCTACAAGCCTACACTGTAATATTAGTATATATACATATATATATATATATATATATATATATATATATATATATATATATATATATAAAACAGCTACCTGCGGAATTGCACAAAAGTTGCAAAATTTAATCTGCTTTCCAACGATATTCTCAGAACTGGAATTATTTCTCAATTTCATATTGTAATTGGAATTCTAGAGTGAAAAAACATCAAATAAATATAAGTAATATTATCGTTATTCTCGTGATATTATCAAAATTAAATGATAATTATTTTTCGCGAAATTGATATTTAATGAGTATAGTAAGTCTTACATAAAAGCTAAATAACAAAAAAAAAAAAAAAAAAAAAAAAATACATCGAAAATTATGAACGTTCTTACAACTGGCCTCCTTGCAGAACACACTGACGACACCTGGTCACACCGCTGATATAGTCCTTTCAATCTCATCATGGTTAGCTTTAATTTCCACATCTCATTTTCGTGAATCCTTGCGATCAGGTGGTTTATGTCCTAAATGGTTACTTAAAAGATAATACCTTATTATAAAAACCTACATATTCTGTAAAATAAAAGTAATAACAACAATAATTATATTGTTTCAGATCTGTTGAAGAATCTACTCGCATCCGAAGGAAGAAGAGACGCGACCCTCACCAGCTGGAAGTAAGTACTAATTGACCATAAATAAGTTTTATTACTCTTTATTGCGGCTATAAATTCCATTCCAATAAATATAAGTGCAGCAATTACATTAATTGAGCAGTCCTTCACTTCAATCACCCGACTTTCCTTTATGAGAGAGAAACACTCCTTCCTACTATCACACTCTCCCGGGGCAACTCTCTCATCAGTGGAATTAACCAAGGAAAAGGACATTAAATATATCTACATCTAGAATCAAAATTTAAAAATAATAATAATAATAACAATTACTGAGGTGTAGATGAGGAAAAGAGGGTGAAAATTATTTTTAAAACAAGTATTTGTTTTAAAATATTTGAAGGTTTCTTACTTTCCTTATTGCAGAACACGAGAGGTTTAACGCAAGAATCAATGGGAAGGGATATACTTAGAATGTTTGGAAGGATAGTTGATAACAAGTGGACTTTTGTTTTTATGTACTCTATTTATTATCCATGAATGTTCTTGTTTTAAATATAAATGTAATATTTGGCTAAGGAGATTAAAGCATCATAATAGATGGATTCTTAAAAGATAAAAATAGATACAGCCATATCTTTGATGACTGTAAAAAAAAAAAACATGAAAAAAAACTATTAACATTTCATTATTAAAAAAATACCATACTTGAGCATTTTAATTAATTATTCTGCTATATAATATTTGTAATGGGTTTAAAAAAATTGAAATATTAAAATAGATCCTAATTTTAAAAATCCCTTTTCTTTTTAGCGATTTTTTTATTGTGGGCACCCCACCTCCCTACTTACGTTTGAGTAAACCACGTCCCTAATTAAAGGTTAAAATGATGTACAACATTCTTAAATTTGTCTGCTTATGTTAGTTTTTAAAGCAATATTTTATTATTTTTAATTTATGTTGGGCAATGATAGCCAGTAATTGAACACTGTACATACTTCAAGAAACACACGACTGTACGAACTTATTTCATGACCTAAACCACTGTTGCTTTAAAAACATCGTGTTTCCACGAATATTGAGTAATATTTTCATTTATCCACTACCTTAATATTCACTTACACATATACCATCAAGTAAGCTGGTTTCCTAGTGAGACCAAATTCAGAATATCCCAATAGTATTTCTAAAGTGTCAACTCAAAAATCGGGTTTCTTAACACCGTCATAGTTATGAGTGTTGAGTGAAATTTTAGAAATCAAAATTCTAAAAATAACTTTAACAAACATTTTTTAAAAGTCCTACCTTGCTAAGAAGTCCTCTCGTCACCTCATGTACCTTCTACGGAGGCAGGGGTAATACTAGTCATGTCCTAAGCCTACCAATATGGCAGCGTCTTTATCTATATGTGGTATTTGTAAAGTCCGTCCGTCACAACAATTAGGTCTTAATCTATTACAGAATGGAAAATTTGATGCACGTTTCTAAGATAGGTCCTTTTATTAACAGCTGTTTTTTGAATTTTTTAGAATATAAATATTTTCTTTAATTTTTCTTTTCAGCGTGTTTCTTTCTTTGTTAAGTATTTTTACTTCTTTGAAATCAAAACAGTGCTTTTATATATATATATATATATATATATATATATATATATATATATATATGCATATAAAAATGTTTCGTTTTGAACTTCTTCGCTGGGGTTGAAATGTTTCTCTCCATATTGCAATATTTTGCCGGATTCCTCTACGACTTAGTCAGGTTATTATCATCCCTCCTTATATACATGGATGTATGATGAAGCCGGAAATGAATCCGGCGAAATATTGCAGTATGGAGAGGAGCAACGCCGCTGGAGAGACAAGCTGTCTTTATTTACTTTGTCTGTATTTTACTTGGCTGAAAAAAAAAATCATTGATTGTGAAAACAATTTTTTTCACGTTCTGGAAATAAGCATCCCCATTATCAATAACACTTATTTTCCCAGTAAAACAGATATTATTCAATATTTTTATAATAATTTTCAAATAATTGAAATAACAAGAAAGAAAAAAAAAACGAAAATACTTTACATCTATTTAGTATTACAGTGCAATCCCTCTGATTGAATGGAATGTAAATTAGCAATGAGAACAATCAATGAAACAAATAGAGAATTTCCTGTAATTATAAGCGACTAACTACTCTAGTTGCAATTCACTCATTTCATTTACATTAAATAAATAAGAATGAATGTTGCCTTCTCTCTCTCTGGTAGTTGGAAGATTTTTACTGCAAATAAAAAAATTGTTTACAAAAATCCTTTTTTGCTTCTTATTATTACCACTACCCTTAAGAATTTTAATTTAGGATGCGCATTTCATTAGGAGTTGCCTTATTAAACATGAAAACTAAACTAAATTAAAAAAAAGCTAATACTTATTAATACAATTTAATTATCATTAAAGGTATTTTGAAATAAAATAATATTTAGAAAGATGTCAGAAAAATAAGAAAAAGTCCGTCACGCAGGAGCTGCATAACTAAGCACTTTCCTCAGAATTTGGGTAGTGTAGATTGCTTTCCAGAACAATTTGCTTCAAATATCCTACATAAATAAAATAAAAACATGAATAGTTCTCTTTTAAATTTGTAATGAGTAACTGATTAATTAATAATTTGCTTCCAGAGTTATGTTTACACATGGTACCTATTACACTACGTAATAAATACAAAAAAACTCATATTATCGTATTTTGATCTAACGCAGGAACAGGATACAGTCACTCTAGTGGTAGAAAGCGCTCCTTGCGGCGGCTTTGTGAACCTACGTCTGACGGGCTTTTCTATTGAAATATATTACAAATTAAACCCCCGCTTTCCGATTGACCGATTCAGCTCATTTTTACAACACTTCTTTCTCATGAGTTACCCACGACGTATACCGCGTTTCGTTACAATACAGCAGAAATTACGACCGGTATGAGTATATTAAGAATTTGGGTCAAGAGTACGACGGCGTTTTTTGTTTACAAAATGAAAATTTATATAGTTTTCATTCAATAACAAAAAATAAAAAAACTTAAGGCTTACGTTACTTGCAAAAAAGCGAATAATGGTCCTTACACACACATTTGCACATGTGTTGTAAAATGAAGGATTTTTATTGTTTTAGTGGAAGGACATTCCTCTTCTTCACATTCCTGTCTATCGAATTCCACCTATATTTCCTCAAAAGTACTAAATCATTTAAATTTGGAGATTAAGAAGGGTAAAAACACTTTAAAAACAGTAAATTACGTCCTGTAAATTTTAGGACGTAAACACTGGCGTCGGGTCATAATGGCCCCACGTTGGTACACAAACAGTGGCGTCGGGTCAAATAGACACAGAAATACTCCTTTAATGAAGATGTCACTAATACTGAAACTTGAAGAAACCAGTTCTAGGAGGGAAGACAATTACAATGAGTTAAAAAGCAAAAATCGAATTAATAAATACCTTCGGGTCAATATGACCCGGCGCCACTAATTAAGGGATAAATACCTAAATAGCTGACTTAACGGCATTTGAGAAGACATTTTTCGAGGGTTAAATAGTTTGTATATTTTTTTTCTGACTGCCTCTTCAGAACTTCAACATACCGAGGAAACATTACGTATACGTAATGTTTCCTCGGTAACGCTGTCAGTAAGTAGATATATCTAGTTACTGACAGCGTTACCATATTGGCACTATCACACAACTATGACACTTTTACGGATAATAGTTGAGAAAATAATGATTTTACGTGATTTTTTTGGTAGGTGTGCTTTGAGGGGTAGTTAGGGAAAACCGCCCTGCAAATCTTCACATTTTTTTTTCTTATCTTATAAGTGGTCCGAAAATTATGAAACAAAATTCGCAAGGTACACCTAATCAATAGCTTCAATTCACGTTGGTTTCATTTAAAGATCTAGTATAGTTTCATAGAAAAACTACTCTGAAGTTAGGGGTTTCAACCCTTATTCCTTCAAAACGAGTAGTTAGAGGTTTGATAATTGACGAAAAATTAGTTCTACGAACTAGAAATAAAATAAAGACATCAAAGTAAAGGAAGACGCCAGTGCAGATTTCCCTTGAGACCCTTAGTTTCTACCTGGGAACTAGAATGACTTAGTCATATTTACCTGTTTCAAATATTTTTTTTTTTTAAATTGAATTACGAACAAAAAAAATGAGATGAGTCATTCAATTTGGTATAATTTTTAGACTGTGATATTAATAAGTGAGTGAGATACAATGGGTTATCGAAATTGAAAATTTATATTTGTTGGTGTTCGGTGATTTTTTTTTATTTTTATTTTATTACAGAGCATCGATATCTGGGCCATTAGCGCCGGTGATTTTGAAATTTTTTTTTTTTTCAGAGATTTCCTGATGATGGCATCAAGCCGAAATATTGTTTTCAATTAATAAAATATAAATTTTTGGATCTGGGAGACCTGATTGGCATTTTTATGAATCCTAAATAACTTAGTAAAGGCCTCAAATAACAAAAAAAAAAAAATAAAAAAAGAAATTAAAAAAAGAAAAAAGTGGTAGCACTTATCAACTCAATAACTTAATAATCTTATCTTATTTTCTAGAGGTCTAAACTCGTATTTTTTGAAGCCCGGTGGCCGTGAGAGTTAAGGCTTCAGCACTTAACACTCCGTGCCAAAGGTCGTGGGCACTATGGTGTGGTGGCTTTTCTTTAGAAAAAAGAAAAAGCGTCAGCCCTATCCTGGCTAGAAAAGGGTGATAATCTATAGATAACCGATCCTAAAATTCGTAGTTAATAATAATGGACGTTAAAATTTAAATTAAATTGAATTATCTGAAATTCTTTTTCTGAATGTGGTTTTATCATATCGCACTAGTATTTCTAAAGTGACACAACTCAGGGGGCATAGCATTAAGACAGGAAGGTACATAAAGTTTTGATGGTTCAATAACAGATATTTACCAATGTCTTTCATAGTCATAACTGAAAAACACCAATTTTTGAGTTGTGTCACTTTAGAATTACTAGTGCGATATGAAATCTTTCTATTTACCAGATGATACTAAACACCTCTTGCTGAGCTTATTACATTCTATATAGAGCTCATGTTGAAAGTTTCGCCTTCCACCTTGAACTATAATTTTAAATAGTTTTAGAGCCACCTACCATCCTAATCCCGAAGGTCTATCCTTATCTTCTCAATCCCATCCGGACAATCCTCCCAGGCGGCTTAAGAGACAGTGGCCCCGAGATAAGTTACTTACCTGATCTCTCTGGAATCATTGAAATATTTAGTTACACAGCCAGTGAAGTGCCAAAAATGTTTGGCTTCATCTAAATTTTGTGTTTATTTTATTTTTTTCCGTTTTGTTCACTTCGTACATAGTAATATCTGCAACAACGTACTTGTTCATTGCACACTTTATAATTTGTACAGATTTATGAGTTAGTTGGTGATTCCTAAATCACAATTATTATCTTTGAAACATTTGCTTATTTTATTATTTTTTCTTTGTGGTTTATATATTAAAATATTTGTCTGGATTTGAGGTATCCATGCACCATTCTTACCTCAGTTTGGGATTGCTTTTTATATCCCTTTGTGTGTAAAAAGGTATCCATGGCATCCTAATTGGATAAGCGTCGGCTAAAGGAAAAAGTATTGGATTTGCCGTTGAAAGGGATGGGAGAATGGTGGGGTGGGTGGGTATACAAGGTCCCCTTTTGTGAAGAATGTCTGTGCTCACGTCAGGGGTTTGATCTTCGCGTCAGTTTTAATATAAAAAGATTTATTGAGTGGGGTCCATATGTGCCCCTGCCCACTCCATCCTCTACTGGGTCGATTTTAAATGAAATTATGGATATACAGCTGATTTCTTTCTCTTTCATATATTGTTTTCTTCGTCTCATCTCATAAGATGAATTCAGTTCCTCTCTGCTGCTGTCCTGTCGCGTTTCAATAACTCCTCTGACTTGTTTCTGTCTTGGATATTTTTGATCACGAGGAATTTATAACCTTATCACTAAGAGGTTAAAAACGGTTTTAGTTTTAGCTTTGGCTAAGTATTGATTAATATTAGACACTATTTCCTACGTCTGACCTCTCAAAGCCTTCCCTAGTCTTAAACGAGACATAATCAGTTATTATAATGTTTCACGAATCACCTTGTTCATTGAAATGGCAGTTTGCAAATGGTGGAACCGTCGGGAATATTTCCCTCAAAATTTTGCGCATGCGGAATCGAACGTTTCCGCCTATCTTATTCCGTATTCATGTTTCTAATGATTTGAACAAATAATTTTTGCACAGACGAGATACAAAAGTATTACTTACAATAAAATCAACAACACGATAGGTGAAATATTATTAAAAAAAAACTGATTAGCCCTCGTTTAAGACTAGGGAAGGCTTTGAGAGGTCAGAAAATGAAATATTGTCTAATATTTATCAATACTTAGCCAAAACTAATAATAAAAACGTTTTACACTTCCTAGTGATAAAGGTATAACATAGAGAATTTTTACCACCAATTTCTTGCGCGGGAATATAAGCCACGCCCTTTTCCCTACAACTAAAACATCTAGTTGAACATGCTAAACTTTTTTTAGCTTTAGCTTTGGCTAAGTATTAATAAATATTAAACACTATCTCCCTTCCCTGACCTCTCGAAGCCTTAACTGGAATATCATCCTAGTACTCGTTTTATCTTATCATTATCATCAGCAACTTAGACATTAATAAATTCAAATTTATATTTATATCATTATATCTAGATATTTATAAATTGGCTTATTCGTTTGTCATCGGCTTCTGTATTCTATAAGCGACTGTAATATCATATAGCTAAATCTGGTCGAGTTTAGATTATCTCTCGTTTGTTTGGCTACAATCGTTTGATTGCCTTTGGTCGCTACATCAAAGAAATCTAAAAAAGGACTTTAATCTGTAAGTCTTTAAAAGTAACGGTTTTCGTTGGGAACTATTTCCCCTCCTGTGGCAAAAATACATTAACAATTTTTTGTGGGGTCTCCCGTGGTCTAGTGGCTAGCGCGCTAGATTCATAAGCGGGAGATGGGTGGGTTCGATCCCCACCTGCGACAGGAATTTTCTCATCTCAGGGCTCGCTGAGAAAATTCCTGACTGCACCCTGGACGTCGGCGCTAATGGCCACGATTTGTCGATGCGCCGTAAAAAAAAAAAAAAAAAAAAAAAAAAAAAAAAAAAAAAAAAAAAAAATCAAAAAAAAAAAAAATCGTATATCGATGAGGAATCGAAAAACTAAGTCAAAAAGACCTTTGGCGATTTTCTCTTTTTCGCTTCGATTTCAAGGAAAACGCTAAAAACCATGTTTTTGGTTTTTTTTTTTAACACATTCCCATTTATCGCTTAAACGAAGCGTTGTACGAAAAAACAGTTCAACACAAAAATTGTAGCTTATTTAATTATCTTTAAGATGAAAACAGCGTCTTACCTTGAAAAGTTTACGAGATAATCGTGTTTGAATAACGCATCAGATTGACATTTTGTTCCATAGACAAAATCGGAGTTAGACATTTTTTCTGACGAACCGTCTGCGCATGGAGCGCAAAAACTGGAAAAATAATCTCGGTTCACTTGTTTTTTGACAAATTCTCACTTCCGGTTCGTCGGATTGAAACATGTCTAAGTGTGCGTTTACATCTGACACTTCTCGCAAGAAATATATGTCAGGTGTTGGATAGATATTCTCTTGAAGGTTTACATACTGACAGAAATAGCTAGACATTTATGTCATGGATATGTATAGGACAGTTCTGGATTTGTTCTAATTTGCGATAAATTCACCAAAAGCACAAATAATCAGTGTTTACATCTGTTGGTATAGGAGTGTCGACAATACAGCTAGTAGCCAAGATATTTATCTCTGAAATTAAATTCTTCTCGTAAAAATCTGTGTTTACACCTGGTGGTATAGAAGTGTCGACACTTATAGTTCGTGATAGAAATATATATCTCAGACATAAATTACTCATGGTTTACACTAGTCGCCATTGTTGTCAGATATAAATTTCCTGCAATAACTAGCAAGTGTAAACCCACCCTAACTATCTATGGAACAAAATGTCCATCCAATGGGTTAATAATGATTTTAAACTTAAATGGGTATCATAGTAATAGAGTAAAATACATTTTATTCAAAAATATAGCTCTATCATAGTATACGGTATTCCTACTTTTTTTGTATAATTTAAAAAATGTATTGATTTGTACTGATATATTACTCAAGATTTCTAAAATGTATCAGTTTATTACATCATGATCATGAAAACTGTATTTATATAAACGATTTGTATTTTGTAGTTGTACAAATATTTTTATACACTTTTTGTACCGTTACTATATAGTAACTCAGAAAAATTTGCAAAACTGTTAATAAATATGGCATAGAATTATGGGGTAACAAATTGCATGCCATCCAAATCTTTAGAATACAAAAAAAAGGATTGTAAGGCATATCTTGAAACTACAAAGAAGAACATCAACAAGGAAATACTTTGAACAATTAGGAATTTTAACACGGCCCTCGCTATCCCAATTTAAAATTCATGGAGATGACCACTACTACTCTACACGGCAAAAAGGAAAAAAAATCAGAAACGTATGAACACTTTTTATAGGAAAGGAGTGGAGTTTTGTGGAGCAGTTTTGTTCAATCGCCTGCCTCAGGAATTAAGAAACATCCAGCCGAGCCAAAAGACTTGTACTGAAACTGAAAAGAATACTCCGACGAAAAACGTGTTATACAACTGAAGAATTTTTCGAAATAGATTTAGCATCCAGACTGGCATCCTGACTTAAATCTGGAAATTTTTATAATATTGTTATATTTTATTCTAAATAAATATTTAGCCAATGCATAGGAAATATTTTAACTTTTTTACTCATAACTACATAAACAAGTAAATTTACTTGACATACTCGATAGTAGAAATTGGCTATGAGTCCTCCATATATTTGTATCCTTATCATGAAAGGAGTATGGCCGGCCTCTTATCCATGCTGCGTGACTGCTTTCCGTGCTCAGAATTACATATGGTCTTTTCTTGTCAAGAATTTTCCGCTCTACTACAGGGAAATTGCGTTTTATTTATTAAAGGTTCAATTTAAAGATTAGCTGTTCCTTTCGATTTTTATGATGGGAATCATCTAAATAGAGGGTGAAGGCGACTAAAATTAAATATCATGATGATTAGATAGTTAGCCGTCGAGGTGATAAGTAAAGATGGAATGGTTGGGATTCGGCTAAATAAACCTCAATATGATTTTGTTTTAAAAAATCTATATTTCGGACGTTTCGGCTACTCATTGGTAGCCTTCGTCAGCTAAAATGACAAAAAAAGAAATTAATACAGAAACAAAAAAAAAAAAAAAAAAAAAAAAAAGTTTATAATTGTGATAGGTAACAGAACTATAAATACAATTAACTTATAAAAGAACATATCGTCTTAAAATCTTAGAATGAGTAGAATGAAAAAGTAAATAGGTACAATAATTGATTTTAATAGTAATTAGTAACATTAATTGATTTTACAAAGAAATAAGAAACTACATACCAATGACAAATATAGTAGCTAATTGTAACATTAATTAATTTTACTTACCCCTATTAAAAATAGGGGTATATGTAACTGAAAACAGCAGGTGGTGGGAGAAAGGTCGGTAAGGATCAAAAGTCATGTTTATGACATTTTATGACAGGAAAGGAGAAAAAGGTGTTAATGGAAGGATACCCAAGGGGCAAGGGACAAATCTAGGTGGGAGGTCGGGAGAGTTTTTGGAAAATATTAGCGTACATAGGAGAAATGCCTTGTTTGTCAGTTTTGTAGTTTATATTGTTGAAGGAATTGACAATTCCTTTTACCCTAGGCTTCAATTCACTGTCGAAACAGAACAGGACAGACAGTTCACCTACTTGGACATCTTACTAATTAGAGACACTGACGGTACTATTATTACTGACTGGTACACCAAGCCCACATACTCGGGACGTTTACTTTATTTTCATTCATCCCATCCTTACCATCTCAAGATTAACGTAGCCAGAACAAACAAAACAAATAGCTACTGTATTCGTTCTGATGTTCGATGTTTTCGCAGTTCCACAGAGTTTTGACTCAGTATTGATAAAAAATTTAACACTATCTCCCTTGCCTGCGCCTTCTCTAGTCTTAAACGAAACAATCAGTTTTTATAGTGTTTTTACACTACGAGAAATCTACATAGAAAAAACCGAGGGGTTCGTTTTGAGCGATAGCTGGCCGGACAAGAAGGGCAAACTCAAATATTTTTGTACAACTGCATATGCCGAGTTCGCCCTTCCGGTCGGGAACACCGATATGTTCTACTGATTCTATAACGTTTTTGAACCCCCCTGTATGTTTCATCTAAGACTTTAGTTATCATCGTCATAGTTAGGCTAAGGTGATTTATATGCATTTCCAGCATTAGTAATAATAATAAAATTTCTCAACAAAATAATTAAAGTTTCTCTTTGGGTATTTTAAGGGTTTCTTTAATTAATATTGTTTTTCATATTTCTGCCTGTATATTGAAGAAGACAGCGAGTCATTACATTGCATTAGCTGAGTACTCTCAGCCTCTAGACTAAATAACAGGCTAAGAGGCCACTTGACTCTTGGTATAGCTCGCTGCACTTCCAGGCTAATGGCCTCTCAGCGAGTTAGGTCTCTTTCCATCGGGACGAAAAAACACAAAAACCGTGCACGGGTTCGTAAAAAATAATGTGCGCAGACCAGCAATTCTTTATTTGGACAAACAAGCTATACTAAAGGTTATTCAAGTGTCGAGTTGGACGACAGAGTAGTTTTATGTTAAACTGGGCTATGTTGTAATTTTTAAAAACATGCTTACAGTGTGTAAACAGCTTTCTATCGTTTACACTTAAAAGGGCATTAATTGTGAAATAAATTCTGCCATGAAATTTTGAGAACTCAAATAAAAAGGTTTCTGGAATTTCCTTTACTTCAAGGTGTCTTTTTTTTTTTTTTTTTTTTTTTTTTTTTTTTTTTGTATACTTTCGACAAAACTCTCCAGACCATATTGTCGATGCAAATGCAAAGTATCGAACGTTTAGTAACGCATTTTTCATTTTCAATCAATACAGATTGCTGTTGGACTGATGTACGTTGTGGCACACTCTCAAAAATTAAAGAATAATAACTATTATTACAGATAATCAAACTAACGAATGTGCATTAAGTCTAATTAAAGTAAATCATTAGATAAAATATCAATAAAGTGATGTATAAGATGCGAAACCACTTTTCACATTCGATACTTGGCTTTTCTATCGACGATATTACCCAACAAAACAAATCCTCGGAATTTAAACGATTTTTTAAACATACATTATTTGTTGAGAAGTTGCATAAAACTGAGGCTGCTGTTCACAGTTTCAAAAAATAAACCTTTTAAAATTACGTTCTGATGGTAAAATACAATGACATTGTCCTATAGGTGAATTAACTTAAGAAAACTTTATGTGTTTGTTTTTAGCCACTAGGTGGCCTAGGGTAAACAAGGTGGTTCTAGATCTAATAGTAAAAACTCATGTTGAATGTAAAATCCAAGGGACCCCCCAATTCTTTTCTATTTGAAAAAGAAGTAAAGAGCCAAAATGTCATGATCATAAGTCACTGGGAAGGCAGTGCTCAATGCTTTTTTTTTTTTTTTTTTTTTTTTTAACAGCGCATCTACATCTTGGCCATTAGCGCCGGGCTGTCTACAGGTTGCCACCCTTTTCTAATGCCAACAGCACGTGGTCGGTCACCCGTTCAGGTACTGACCACGCCCGACGTTGCTTAACTTCGGTGATCTACGGGAACCGGTGCACTCAACGTGGCTATGGCCGTTGGCAGTGCTCAATGCTGTTTTAAAAAATGAAAATGGGAATTATTTTACCATTTTTGAAAAAAAAAAAAAAATGATAAGACATGTAGGGTACAGGAATTGTGCTATGACTACCGTTCATGACAGATTTTTTTTTTCACTTAAAAAAAGTGAAATCTTAACAAACCTTATTTTATTGTAGGAAGTTGGTTCTTCTTTGTGAAAAATTCTAAGTCCTAACACCCATTAAGTAAACACTGTCCGCCTGACGCGTCTTAAGCGCAGTCATTTTAAATAAAATATAGTTCAAACTAAAAATCACACTCTTAAAAATAAACTAGTTACTTTCACTGGCTCAGTTCTTTATTTGAGTTTCTATTAATGAATAAATCATAATGATCTTCCCGAGTGAAATTTTGCAGTTTAAAAAACGTGAAACAAAAAAAGCGTTAAATACTCGAAAGTAACAAATAGTTGAAGTTTTATAACTCCTTTACATAACAATACCCTCGTGTCGAAAATTCTAAAAATGTCTAATATTAACTGTAATAAAGAGATCAACAGCTTTGTTAACTTTTGAATCTTGAAAAACAAACAAACAAAAATTTTCTAAACTTAAGTATTTTACATAAATGTATGAAAACTAAACGTTGTTGAGCACTGCCTTCCATATGTTCTAGGATGCTGAGATTTTGCATAGATTATTCTTTTATTAGACGTAACAAAATGAGAGGGTCCCTAGGTCTCTAAAAAAAACTTCAGTTTTTTGAACAACCCTAAGGTGGCTATTAAACTATTTAATAGTGCCGTCGGTTTTGATACCACCGGTCGTCAAAGTGTTAGTAATCTGATCTACAAGACACCCTTGAGCCACTGGAGGATATTTTGGTGAATTTAAGTGCAAAGATGTAAAGATATCGAGAGAAATTAACAATTCGGCGAAATTTATAATTTGGTTCCTGCGTGTACCAACAACACTAATTGTAAAATATCTCTCATTAAAATTGCTCTCTATATAATGTATCGAGTTCCTTTTCAATAAAAAAAGAAAACCACCTGCTGAGAAAAAGGTGCCCTGTACTTGGTGGTCACATAAGCCACCGCTGCTAATGAACTGAGTTTCTGTTTTTCGAACCATTGAAATAGGATTTTTAAAATTTTTCTTTTATTTTATTGGAGACATATTTTTATTAGGAAGAAAATTTACAAGTGTGTTCCAGATGCCACATTGAATTGTAGTATGCACAATTAAGCTTATTATCATTCCAAGGAGAATAAAGTCTATACGAAAAAAAAAAATCAAAAGAAGATTTTCCTTGGAATGATAAGAAAGCTGTCGCCAAATCTGATCAGCCATCAGTCGGACATGACTGTTTTTCTTCTTCTACACCAATTTTACAATCTGCACCAATTTTACAATGTAGGAAAATAAATAAAAAATAAAATAACCTATGCATAGCCTCTAGATGAGGCGTGAAATAAGTTTTAATAAAAAGATGGAGCCTATACATTTCTGCCATATTGAAACTATAATATTCAAACATCCGACACGGACAACCTAACCCCAACTGCCCATGACCTGGCGAATACTCTGAACGGAACTGAGTGATTGGAAGTGTAGCGGATAGAGAGCATTATGCGAACCCGGATCCACTGACGGGTTCCTGGCGTCCAAGGCCAGCTGAGAGTACCTTCAGTTCCTAGCGGGTACGCTAGGCGGGTACTTCAGTTCACATCGTTCGCTGCTACAACTTGCACTAGAAGTTAGTATGTCGCTGTATTTTTTATTTTGTTATTATATTTGCATGAAGGGCCCCTAAGAAATTGTACAAATAATGAAATGATATTTCAGTAACTAATACTAAAATAACTTATAGGTAAAATAAAAAGAAAACATTAAATAGTAGTAATGAAAAAAAAATTATCCAAAATATCCACAAGTGTTTTATTTTATACAGTTTTCAGGGACTTAGCTCCATTTTTCCGCGCAAAAGTCTTTATCCAGGTTTTTTTGGTGTCACAGGGCATTGCAAATGGTGCTAAGTCCCTGAAAACGTTATGCGTAAAATAAAACACCTGTGTAAAATTTGTAATTTTTTTTTCTATTACTATGAATATCAATTTTCACCATCTAGCGATTCCTACTATCATTAAAAAATAATTAATTAATGAATATGATAGCATTGTCTTACAATACTAATAGTTTTCCATAAAATAAAATAAGTACCTACAATATTATTAATTGATTAACTATTTAATTTTTTTTTGCGTTAAATAATTAAAATTATGAGTCTTTGATATTGCCTCATATATTTTGGTGTATAATTTTGTTGTTATGTATGTGAGTATGGTAATGTTGGGTGATGTGAGCTTGTGTGAGGGTTATCTACATCAGAAGGTCCTTTAACCTCTTTGGCAACGGCTATAAACGCCGGGTAGAAGGTTTCACTCAATGAATATTTACTGATCATGCATTTATTAAAACATAACAAAATCATAGAAACTTAAGTGCAAATGATAATAATAATAACGTTTAAAAAGCAATTCACTACAAGCCAAGCATAAATAAATAAATAAGAGCTCTCATGCTAGCAAATAATAATCATAATAATATAAATTAAACGTGCATCTACATACTACATTAATTCTAAGGTGCACCTATTTACAGTTCGCATGCGTTTATTTATTCATTTCTTGTATTTTCACACAAAACTGGCCACTATCACATCACCGGCTTTCTTGGTAACCTCGCTAGAAGGTAGCAGCCCCCAAAGAGTCGCTATCCATAGAGGTGTTGTCAATAAGGGCGGCGATTATTTATCCTTTGACAGTGCTCGTCACAGTCCCAACAAGAATTTGCATGTTCAAAAATTAAATTATCCAATAACACAATAAACAAAAAAAGAGAAATCAACATGTAGAAAGGAAACAGGATATAATTGAATGCAAAATATAACAAAGAACGTATAAAAATTGCTGTGAGCAGAAGTGAATATAAAAATATTCAATTGCAGTTTTATGGATACTTGCAGTTTTTCGAGCAGGTTCTCTGGTTCAAGTGTAGAACACCTGGAGGCTGCTGCGTTTGCTAAGGTTGGCTACCGAGAAAAGTCCAGACAATGTTGTTTTAACGCTGAGTTTGTTTTAACACACACTTGCAGAACAGCAGGTAGTACACTGAAGGTTATTCCATTACTGTGTGTAATAGTTTATTTAGAACAGCTGGTTGCTAGATGCTGCTCCTAGCAACCATTCAACTTGTGAATGCTTTCTCTTGCTGCTACAGTAGCATTTTGTGGGATTGTGTCGGTCGGCGGCTTACACAAGTTTAGTGGTGCTTGTATGTTATTAAATTTACTCTTCACTGTTTAACATTTGTAGCTATTGTCATATGCCGGTATTTCTTGTTTTGTGAATAGGTATGAGTAATTGAACCGTTTAAGTCCGATTTATTGACAGATTTTTTACGGCGCATCCGTATCTAGGCTATTAGCGCTGGACTATCTGTAGGTTACCACTTTTTCTAAGCATCCGTCAAGGAGAGGGGAATTTTTTCAGCGGGCCCTAGATGAAATAACTCAACCTGCTGCAGACGAGATTTGAACCTGCATCTTAAACACGAGAGTACTTGGTTTTAGCCAACAGACCACGCGGGGACCCTTCTGTCTCATTATTATAACATCGACGGGTACGCAAAAGCATATAAACGTTTGCTTATTTGGCAGCTACTTTAGTCTTCTAATATTCTCATGACCAGGTCCACGATATTATAAACATGTAGGTCTTTTAAACTCATTCTTCTAGTAAAAGTTTCATGAGAATCGAGTAGATGTTTTAAATGTCATAAGCAGGAGACTAAACAACGTAAACACTATGTACTACAGATTTTGGGTCTTTTTGCGAAGACCACATCCAGTTACTTTGAAGTAGTAGTAGTGATTTATAACAGTTACTCGTACTCGCTGATAAGCTTACTGATTAGCTTATAGGTTCTTTGCTAGTTATCTATTACTACTTGACTCGTTATCTACGGTTATAATTCATATTAGATAATGGCAAGCAATATTTATTAATAAAAAGGTTAATATGATCAAAATTAATTCTCTCAACTATGAAAAAAGTTATTAAGCATTAAAGTTGACTGTTTTGCAGTAACATAAGCAGAGCTTTTTCATAAACAAAAGCTAATTCACAGTTGAAGGTTACTTTACTCCCACCAACAAGCAATGCAATTGGTCATCGGAATCCTCCAACAGGAAGGCGAAGGAGTTATGCGCATGCGCTGAATCACTGATACAATCACTACTGCTGCTTCAAAAGTAACTGGATGTGGTCTTCGCAAAAATACCCCAGATTTTAAAGCGTTTAAACAGGTTTTTATTTTACATATGTTTACATATTTTGTCAAAAATCCATATTTTTACATATTCACCCATAAATACATATTTTTATTTTTATTTTATTTTGTAATGGACAAAATAAAGGGGAAACCAAGAAAGAAAATAATGCTTTACCCATTGAGTATAAATCAATTTATATTTTCTAATTGCAAGAAGTAAAGTTGCCTGCCAGCCATTATTGTTTAACAATTGTATTATTCCTTTAATCTACTTGCAAAAACAAATAAACTAGTGAAATAATCATTTGATTAATGTTATCCAAACTCAAGATATAAAATAATGAATTTTCAACCTATTTTATTTTATTTCTTAGCTCCTTAGAATGGACGAAACGCTCGGACACGCGTCGACAATTATTCAATGCAAAAACACTAGAAAAAAAATGGCTCTGATCGGTGACCCCACCTCTTTATCAGACCGGCGTCATTTCACGTTTGATAATTGAAAAATGCATGTTCTTGCAAACAATTTTCCAAAATTATGTTCATCTGTAGACATTTTCACTTATTTTTTCCTCTTTTAAAATGAGCTCCTTATTTTTATTTATGCTTTATTTTTCAATATTTTAGAGTTTTAGTCATGTTTTTCTTTCCATTTATAATAACCATTTATAATTCATTCGTACATACATGTGAGTTTGAGATAAAGGTGATATCGGTGACTAATCATGATAAAGGGAGCTTGATAAGCAGCAGGGAATAATTAAAGCAGTAAATATCATGGGAATTGAGGATAGAGTAAGTGCGGTGACACATGGGTGCAATAGACAGCGAAGCCGGCGCATCTATTTCACACATAAACACATAAGCATGTTCGGCGGTCCGCCAAGTGAAACTGATTACAGCCCCGCTCCCAATAAGTAATTATACCAAGGGGGACCAGTCATCAATTTTATTGCACCTTCATTCGAGTACCGCTACTTAGTAATTTATGCACGCCCAGCTGTAATGGGTAGTGCAATAAAATGGATTTGTTTTATTTATACTTCCCTCTTAATTAGGAATTGTTCTTAATGAAGATTCGCTATTTATATTTAATATATTGAATTAAATATTAAAGAGCTTGAACTGGTGTCCGTTACATTTAATTTAAAACGGTATAAAATATTCTATTTCCAATCAAACTGAGTTTGTCGAGAAAATACTGATAATTTTTAACATAAAAGAAGGAAAAAGAACTTAACTCCCTATAGAACCATACGGCACATTTTCCTCCTTATTTCTAAAATTATTACTTAGTTTTGGGAGATGTATTCCTTAAGCAGGCAACACACGATCAGGCAGGCCGGTCAGTTAGGCCTGAACAGTCCGCCTGAAAGCCGGTGGACTGAACGTGTACATATATTCCGGCCGGTCTGTCAGTTAAGACTGTTCAGGCGGCCGGAATATATACACGTTCAGGCGACCGGCTTTCCGACGGACTGTTCAGGTCTAACTGACAGGCCTGTCTGAATCGTGCGTAGCCTGCTTTAGAAAATATAACAGGCCAGACCGGAAATTTAACCAAAAAACTCGTATTTTTTTTTTTGGCTGTCAACCACTCAGCGGCAAACACACTCCGCGCCAAAGGTCGTGGGTTCGATTCCCACTAGGGGTGGTGGCTTTTCTTTAGAAAAAAAGAAAAGGCATCGCCCCTATCCTGGCTAGAAAAGGGTGGTAACCTATAGATAACCCGTCCTAAAATTCTTAGTTAATAATCAATGGACGTTAAAATTAAAATTAAAAAAAAAACACATGATTAAAAAGTTGTTGTAGTTGATTTTATATTAAATAATGCACTAGAGTTTTTTATTTTAATTTTGACTTGTAAATATGACGAAGATTCGCGAATAATGAAGTACTTATTTAAGAGTTTATTTATAGCTTTCTCGATTTTAAATACTTTTATTTTGGCGACAAATTAAGAGTTATTTTTACAATAATTTTGACTTTTGATATTAGTTTTAGCCAGTTTTAAATTGCATTTAAGGCCCGGTGGCCGCGAGTGTTAATGCGTGTGCATTCCGTGCCTAAGGTCGTGACTTCGATTACCACTAGGGGAGGTGGCTTTTCGAAAAAATAAAAGGCATCACCTCTATCCTGGCTAGAAAGGGGTGGTCCTATAGATACCGCTTCCTAAAATTCGTATTTAATAATAAGTGGACGTTAAAATTTAAATAAATTGTATTTATTATTTTTGTAGGACTTAAAAAATTTAAAAAGTTTAAGGCTCCGGTTGGAATGTTGGGATACGTTTTCAAATACGCTATCAAATGTTCAATCAAATGACGCAGCGCCATATTCATCCGAATATAATGTTATTGCCATATAAGGCTCAGGCTAGTACTATAATACAATATGATTTTCACATCTTTATTTTTTAGAGAAATGTATTAGACTGGTTGGCTTATGAACCAAAAATCTTGTTCTTTCACAATACTTCTCTGTTTCATTGCGCACATCTATGCAATACTCTTCTTGCTCATTGAGAGAGAGGAAATACTGCCAGTCCTTTTCGGTGTCTGTATAATTTAAATTTGGAGACCCCCACCGAGCTGTTTTTTGGGCAGATATCGAAGAAATGAAACTGCTATGATTGCACTCAAAACCTCTGCTTGATCATGTTTTCTCAGAACGAAAAAATCATACTGATTCAATTATTTTGCCGCATGAGGCCAAATATCTTGATACGAAAATATATGTTTTATGCTAATCTATTATATTACTTTCTGAAAGGCAAACTAAATTTTGTAAATTCTTGTTCTAAGCTGTCACTGCGCATGGTACTACCAATGTTTGACGTTTTTATTTTTATTATGATTCTGCATTCAATGGTTTCTTCTCGCAATCATGTTTTAAAAATATTGTCGCCTCGTTTAAATCAGTGCAGAAAAATTTGAAATAAAAAATTAATTTCATTTATATTAAAAGCAGAGAATTGTTTTTCATCAAATAATTTCTCTGTAAATTTTTGTAATCAACTCCTGAACCCATTTGCCACCAAATGATGTTTACATCACATATTGTGAAATATGCTAAAGTAAAATAATCACAGTTCAGTAGATGGCCTGCGATCCAATGTGCAAATCCTGTGGATGTAAGATAAACACATGACTCATGTTAGCTTTACGTTAAACCACACACCTGCCCCATATGGTACACTCTCTTTGCACAGCATTGCATTCAGGTGTGCAACATTACTCAGTCTGCACGTCACAAAATATGAACGCCTCAAAGAACAGTTTTTTTTAAGCTTATCAACCTTTAAGGTTATTAACGTCACATTTTTAGTTATATAGTTAGGTGAAAAATATAATTTTTTATTTAGTAATACATTTTTCCTTCTAAATATAAATTCTTTTTAATAAGAATGTATGTTGGCCTCATAAAATCGCAATTTTTCGCTCAATTACGTATCACATTTCATTTTTTTCCAATTATGAATTATGGGATCAATGGGGGCTTGATCAATAACTTTTCTTTTCTCCTGGATCATTATCATTCCTAGGATATCATTAATTATTATCAATTATTCATTTAATCTTGTACATCGCTACACAGGCGATTTATTTTTTATTTTAGTTAAAATAAAAATACAAATAATTCACCAAAATGACAAAAAGATGGTTACACTGAACCACCATAACTAAGCACATTTCTCACAAGGTGACGTGTGTACACTCCATAAATTAACAAAAAAAAACAAGTTTTGGTCTTTTATATTGCTATTTTATATTAGCTGATCAATGAACACAGATACCAGGTACAACGCCACTAGTGGTAGAAGTTACAACTAATGCCGTTTTAGCGGCTTAATTCCATTTGAACATAAAATAGTGTAAACCCCAACTTCTAATGAACCGATTTAGTTTATTTTTAAAAATTAGCTTTGTCTTTAGATAATCATTATTAATTTTACTCGGGATTAAACACCCAGTCCAGGTAGACCGATTTTGGTAGTTAACGAACTCGTTCAATCGTGACATGAGGTATGTATGTACCTAGTTTCAAGGCGAAAAAAAAGTCTGGTTGGTATCTTGGTAACAGTCAAACAAAAAAGTCCGACCCGCAGGAACTGCTTCATCTTAGCGCGGTTCCGTTCTTATCTCAAGTGCGATTAGTGAAGGAATATAGCAGCTATCGGTAGGTATTAGCACCATTTTCCCCCCTTAATATCTTCAAAACAGTTAAGAAATCGTGGGAAGTACGATATAACTATTCAAAAGCTTACTAAATTCTCTAAAAAAAAGATTTTGAAGCAAATTTCGATGGGGCAATGTCAGTCGGAGAAGTAAGTGCTTAAAACTACGAAAGTGTTAGTTTTGTTATTTTAAACGGGTTTTTGTCACTGTTTACCTCACTTTTGTTTTTTAAGTTTATTTAACGGTGGAATGAGTATTTCATTAAAGCTGAGAAAATAAGAATCATATTGGTAATAGAGTTTTCCTAGAGTAAGCGTCGCGATGACGGGAGAATCCCATCCGCTTAGAAAACTGTCAGTTTCCATATGTGCCGCTTTAAGCTTCCTTCTCTTTGATATTTTATTTTTTATTTTTAACGAAAGATCAAAACCTACCGATAGCTGCTACTATTCCTTTACTAATCGCACTTCGGATAAAAACGGAACCGCGCTAAGATGATGCAGTTCCTGCGAGTCGGACTTTTTTTTTAGAGAATTTAGTAAGCTTTTGAATGGTTATATCGTACTTCCCACGATTTCTTAACTGTTTTGAAGATATTAAGGGGTGAAAATGGTGCTAATACCTACCGATAGCTGCTATATTCCTTCACTAATCGTACTTGAGATAAGAACGGAACCGCGCTAAGATGAAGCAGTTCCTGCGGGTCGGACTTTTTTTTTGTCAGACAAATTAATAAGTACAGATGGAATGGTTGGGATTCGGCTAAATAAACCTCAATATGATTTTGTTTTAAAAAAATCTATATTTCGGACGTTTCGGCTACTCATTGGTAGCCTTCGTCAGCTAAAATGACAAAAAAAGAAATTAATACAAAAACAAACAAGAGGAATTTATAATTGTGATAGGTAACAGAAATATAGATACAGTTTAACTTATAACAGAACATATCGTCTTAAAATTCTTAGAATGAGTAGAATGAAAAAGAAAATAGGTACAGTAATTGATTTTAATAGTAATTAGTAACATTAATTGATTTTACAAAGAAATAAGAGAACTATATACCAATGACAAATATAGTAGCTAATAGTAACATTAATTAATTTTACAGAGAAATAAGATGCTACATACCAATGGAAATGCCGAGCGGCAGAGGAAGACCAAGGTTGGCAATTAAGTAACCATTGTGAAAGTGTCTAAGGAAAAAAGGAATCTGCAGGGGTATATGTAACTGGAAACAACAAGAGGTGGGGGAAACGGGCGGTAGGATCAAACAGATGTTTATGACATTTTATGACAGGAAAGGAGAAAAAGGTGTTAATGGAAGGATACCCAAGGGGCAAGGTAAAAATCTAGGTAGGTGGTCGGGCGAGTATTTGGAAAATATTAGCGTACATAGGAGAAATGCCTTGTTGGTCAGTTTTGTAATTTATATTGTTTTTGTTTAAGTTGATGTGTACACATTCCGAGATCTGTAGTCTTTTTTTGTTACGTTGTGTAGAAAGAATTTTCGTGTCGTCGAAGTTAAAAGTGTGTTTTTGTGTAATGGCGTGTTTTGCAAGTGCAGATTTATCTATTTCTTTATTAGTGATGGTTCGTTTATGTTGTGTAATACGTGAGTGAATGTCATTTATGGTTTCTCCTATGTATACACCATTACAGGAAGGGGTTTGGCAAGGGACTTTGTAAACACATCTGGTGGTATCGAAGTCCCTTGCCAAACCCCTTCCTGTAATGGTGTATACATAGGAGAAACCATAAATGACATTCACTCACGTATTACACAACATAAACGAACCATCACTAATAAAGAAATAGATAAATCTGCACTTGCAAAACACGCCATTACACAAAAACACACTTTTAACTTCGACGACACGAAAATTCTTTCTACACAACGTAACAAAAAAAGACTACAGATCTCGGAATGTGTACACATCAACTTAAACAAAAACAATATAAATTACAAAACTGACCAACAAGGCATTTCTCCTATGTACGCTAATATTTTCCAAATACTCGCCCGACCACCTACCTAGATTTTTACCTTGCCCCTTGGGTATCCTTCCATTAACACCTTTTTCTCCTTTCCTGTCATAAAATGTCATAAACATCTGTTTGATCCTACCGCCCGTTTCCCCCACCTCTTGTTGTTTCCAGTTACATATACCCCTGCAGATTCCTTTTTTCCTTAGACACTTTCACAATGGTTACTTAATTGCCAACCTTGGTCTTCCTCTGCCGCTCGGCATTTCCATTGGTATGTAGCATCTTATTTCTCTGTAAAATTAATTAATGTTACTATTAGCTACTATATTTGTCATTGGTATATAGTTCTCTTATTTCTTTGTAAAATCAATTAATGTTACTAATTACTATTAAAATCAATTACTGTACCTATTTTCTTTTTCATTCTACTCATTCTAAGAATTTTAAGACGATATGTTCTGTTATAAGTTAAACTGTATCTATATTTCTGTTACCTATCACAATTATAAATTCCTCTTGTTTGTTTTTGTATTAATTTCTTTTTTTGTCATTTTAGCTGACGAAGGCTACCAATGAGTAGCCGAAACGTCCGAAATATAGATTTTTTTAAAACAAAATCATATTGAGGTTTATTTAGCCGAATCCCAACCATTCCATCTGTACTTATTAATTTGTCTGACAAAAAAAAAGTCCGACCCGCAGGAACTGCTTCATCTTAGCGCGGTTCCGTTCTTATCTCAAGTACGATTAGTGAAGGAATATAGCAGCTATCGGTAGGTATTAGCACCATTTTCACCCCTTAATATCTTCAAAACAGTTAAGAAATCGTGGGAAGTACGATATAACCATTCAAAAGCTTACTAAATTCTCTAAAAAAAAAGTCCGACTCGCAGGAACTGCATCATCTTAGCGCGGTTCCGTTTTTATCCGAAGTGCGATTAGTAAAGGAATAGTAGCAGCTATCGGTAGGTTTTGATCTTTCGTTAAAAATAAAAAATAAAATATCAAAGAGAAGGAAGCTTAAAGCGGCACATATGGAAACTGACAGTTTTCTAAGCGGATGGGATTCTCCCGTCATCGCGACGCTTACTCTAGGAAAACTCTATTACCAATATGATTCTTATTTTCTCAGCTTTAATGAAATACTCATTCCACCGTTAAATAAACTTAAAAAACAAAAGTGAGGTAAACAGTGACAAAAACCCGTTTAAAATAACAAAACTAACACTTTCGTAGTTTTAAGCACTTACTTCTCCGACTGACATTGCCCCATCGAAATTTGCTTCAAAATCTTTTTTTTAGAGAATTTAGTAAGCTTTTGAATAGTTATATCGTACTTCCCACGATTTCTTAACTGTTTTGAAGATATTAAGGGGGGAAAATGGTGCTAATACCTACCGATAGCTGCTATATTCCTTCACTAATCGCACTTGAGATAAGAACGGAACCGCGCTAAGATGAAGCAGTTCCTGCGGGTCGGACTTTTTTGTTTGACTGTTACCAAGATACCAGCCAGACTTTTTTTTCGCCTTGAAACTAGGTACATACATACCTCATGTCACGATTGAACGAGTTCGTTAACTACCAAAATCGGTCTACCTGGACTGGGTGTTTACTCCCGAGTAAAATTAATAATGATTATCTAAAGACAAAGCTAATTTTTAAAAATAAACTAAATCGGTTCATTAGAAGTTGGGGTTTACACTATTTTATGTTCAAATGGAATTAAGCCGCTAAAACGGCATTAGTTGTAACTTCTACCACTAGTGGCGTTGTACCTGGTATCTGTGTTCATTGATCAGCTAATATAAAATAGCAATATAAAAGACCAAAACTTGTTTTTTTTTTGTTAATTTATGGAGTGTACACACGTCACCTTGTGAGAAATGTGCTTAGTTATGGTGGTTCAGTGTAACCATCTTTTTGTCATTTTGGTGAATTATTTGTATTTTTATTTTAACTAAAATAAAAAATAAATCGCCTGTGTAGCGATGTACAAGATTAAATGAATAATTGATAATAATTAATGATATCCTAGGAATGATAATGATCCAGGAGAAATCGCACCAAACGCCATCTTCCAGTGGGCGGATTTTGCTGGTTAACGAACTTGACCTTTCAAATTGGACGACTGATTTTTGTACCAAATTTCATCAAACTCGGACCATCAGGGAAGCCAGAAATGAGCGAACAGACAAATATATATATATATATATATATATCATGATGATTAGATAGTTAGCCGTCGAGGTGATAAGTACAGATGGAATGGTTGGGATTCGGCTAAATAAACCTCAATATGATTTTGTTTTAAAAAAATCTATATTTCGGACGTTTCGGCTACTCATTGGTAGCCTTCGTCAGCTAAAATGACAAAAAAAAGAAATTAATACAGACACAATCAAGAAAAATTTATAATTGTGATAGGTAACAGAACTATAGATACAGTTTAATTTATAACAGAACATATCGTCTTAAAATTCTTAGAATGAGTAGAATGAAAACGAAAATAGGTACAGTAATTGATTTTAATAGTAATTAGTAACATTAATTGATTTTACAAAGAAATAAGAGAACTATATACCAATGACAAATATAGTAGCTAATAGTAACATTAATTAATTTTACAAAGAAATAAGATACTACATACCAATGGAAATGCCGAGCGGCAGAGGAAGACCAAGGTTGGCAATTAAGTAACCATTGTGAAAGTGTCTAAGGAAAAAAAGGAATCTGCAAGGGGTATATGTAACTGGAAACAGCAAGAGGTGGGGGAAAACGGGCGGTAGGATCAAACAGATGTTTATGACATTTTATGACAGGAAAGGAGAAAAAGGTGTTAATGGAAGGATACCCAAGGGGCAAGGTAAAAATCTAGGTAGGTGGTCGGGCGAGTATTTGGAAAATATTAGCGTACATAGGAGAAATGCCTTGTTGGTCAGTTTTGTAATTTATATTGTTTTTGTTTAAGTTTATGTGTACACATTCCGAGATCTGTAGTCTTTTTTTGTTACGTTGTGTAGAAAGAATTTTCGTGTCGTCGAAGTTAAAAGTGTGTTTTTGTGTAATGGCATGTTTTGCAAGTGCAGATTTATCTATTTCTTTATTAGTGATGGTTCGTTTATGTTGTGTAAGACGTGAGTGAATGTCATTTATGGTTTCTCCTATGTATACACCATTACAGGAAGGGGTTTGGCAAGGGACTTGGTAAACACATCGGGTTGTATGTTCAAAAGGGATGGGATCTTTGAGTTTGGTGTAGAGGGTTTTGAGTTTGTTGGTAGTTTTCAAACCAAAGTTTAGGGAAGGGTAGGATTTTTTAATTGTCTTTGTAAGTTTATCAGTCAGTCCAGGTGTAAATGGTAGAGATCGGAACATTTGGGAACTGGGAGTTAGGGAAGAATTGGGAGAGATAGTGCTGGAAGGTTGGGATTTTACTTTTTTAACAAGGGATTTTATGAGGTTGGGGGGAAATTGGTTGCGTGCCAATATATCTGAGGCGATATTAATATTTTTATTGTGGAAGGAAGCATGGGATAGGGAGAGGACTCGGCGAAGGAGATTTCTGGCTACATTAATCTTGAGGTGGTAAGGATGGGATGAATGAAAATTAAGTAACCGTCCCGAGTATGTGGGTTTTGTGTACCAGTCAGTAATAATAGTACCGTCAGTCTGTCTAATTAGTAAGATGTCCAAGTATGGGAGCTGTCTGTCCTGTTCTATTTCGACTGTAAATTGAAGCCTAGGGTAAAAGGAATTGAAACAGGTAAGTATGTCTGTTAGTCTGTTTGGGTTAATCATCAGCAAAAGATCGTCTACGTATTTGCAGATGAATGAGATGTCATGGGGAAACTGTGGGACGAGGGAGTTGAGAAGATCGTTGAGAAGGATTGAGGATAAATCGGGTGCAAGACAGTTGCCCATGGCTAGACCTTCAATTTGTTTATAGAATTTCCCATCATATTTAAAAAAACCGCTGTTAACACAAAGTTTTAGACTTTCTATAAACAGATCAAAGGATAGAGGGCTATGGAGGTGGAGGGTGGGCCAATGGTTTTCGATAATTTCTAGCGTTTTGGCTAGTGGGACGTTAGTGAATAAGGATGTGGCATCAATGGAAACTAAAATGTGGACGTGGGGAATGGTTAGGTTGGATAATTTAGAAATTAGGTCAAAAGAATTTTTTATATCATAGGGATTATTATGGCTAAGTATTTGTAATGAGGGAAGAAGAAATTTACTGAGGCTGGAAGAGGGAGAATCTATATTGGCAATGATGGGACGAAGGGGATTACCAGGTTTGTGGATTTTGGGGAGGCCATAGGCACGCGGTGGGAGGGAATTGTGGGAAATTAAGAAGGTCTTAGTGGATTTGTCGATTTCGTTAGAGTTAAAAAGTTTGTGAATGTGTTCGTTGAATTTTCGTTCTTGTATTTTCGTAATGTCCTTAGGAATGGGTAAGTATGTATTGGTGTCGTTGAATAAGTTGGTCATTTTTTCGTTGTATTCTGTTCTGTCCATGATGACGGTCGTGTTTCCCTTGTCGGATTTAGTACATATTATATGTTGTTCATGTGTCCGTAAGAAAGTTTTGGTGTGTTTTAGGTCTTTGTAAAATTCAGTGGAAAGGTGGGAGTGGCTGGGAGAAGGAATTTGTAAGAAATTGGTGATGCTATTAACTACTTTAGAGCGGGTTTGGTCTTCCTCTTTACAAGGAACGGTTTGTAGTATGTATTCTACATCGGTAATTATTTTGGGAACAACAATACCTGGTGTAGGAGGTAAAGAAAATTTTTCTCCTAAACAAAGTATGTTGTTAACCTGAGGGGGGACGTTGACCGAGGAGATGTTTTTTACCCAGTTTTCGTCACCGATGGGGCGGTGAACGTGATTCTGGCGAGTTTTATTAAATTTTTGGAAAAGATTCATTTTTAACTTCGATTTTAAACTATTACAAATGTTTGAAATAAAGTTGGATATGTCATTAAACAGGTCCTGGTCAACTAACCCTCTTAAGATATTAAAGTGTGACTCTAACAATGTTTCTAAATTTTTAATTTCACAGTTTAAATTGGCTATTTCTATATTGAGTAATTTTTTCTGGAAATGGAGTTTCGCTGTTGCAAGTTGTTTTTGAACAGGGGAGTTCAGGTCGCACGGGTTGATATGGTTGGTTGAGGTTCTAATGTGTTTTGGTAAGAAATTGTTGGACTTACATTTTAGCAGAAAAATTAAGCCCTCTTTCTTCTTGACAAGGTTCTTGGAGAACTTGGAGATGCGGTTAATAGTGATTTTTGCCTCCTTTGGAGCACGTTGGCAGGGTCCCAGTGAATTCATCATGATGATTAGATAGTTAGCCGTCGAGGTGATAAGTACAGATGGAATGGTTGGGATTCGGCTAAATAAACCTCAATATGATTTTGTTTTAAAAAAATCTATATTTCGGACGTTTCGGCTACTCATTGGTAGCCTTCGTCAGCTAAAATGACAAAAAAAAGAAATTAATACAGACACAATCAAGAAAAATTTATAATTGTGATAGGTAACAGAACTATAGATACAGTTTAACTTATAACAGAACATATCGTCTTAAAATTCTTAGAATGAGTAGAATGAAAACGAAAATAGGTACAGTAATTGATTTTAATAGTAATTAGTAACATTAATTGATTTTACAAAGAAATAAGAGAACTATATACCAATGACAAATATAGTAGCTAATAGTAACATTAATTAATTTTACAAAGAAATAAGATACTACATACCAATGGAAATGCCGAGCGGCAGAGGAAGACCAAGGTTGGCAATTAAGTAACCATTGTGAAAGTGTCTAAGGAAAAAAGGAATCTGCAAGGGGTATATGTAACTGGAAACAGCAAGAGGTGGGGGAAAACGGGCGGTAGGATCAAACAGATGTTTATGACATTTTATGACAGGAAAGGAGAAAAAGGTGTTAATGGAAGGATACCCAAGGGGCAAGGTAAAAATCTAGGTAGGTGGTACTCGGGCGAGTATTTGGAAAATATTAGCGTACATAGGAGAAATGCCTTGTTGGTCAGTTTTGTAATTTATATTGTTTTTGTTTAAGTTTATGTGTACACATTCCGAGATCTGTAGTCTTTTTTTGTTACGTTGTGTAGAAAGAATTTTCGTGTCGTCGAAGTTAAAAGTGTGTTTTTGTGTAATGGCATGTTTTGCAAGTGCAGATTTATCTATTTCTTTATTAGTGATGGTTCGTTTATGTTGTGTAAGACGTGAGTGAATGTCATTTATGGTTTCTCCTATGTATACACCATTACAGGAAGGGGTTTGGCAAGGGACTTGGTAAACACATCGGGTTGTATGTTCAAAAGGGATGGGATCTTTGAGTTTGGTGTAGAGGGTTTTGAGTTTGTTGGTAGTTTTCAAACCAAAGTTTAGGGAAGGGTAGGATTTTTTAATTGTCTTTGTAAGTTTATCAGTCAGTCCAGGTGTAAATGGTAGAGATCGGAACATTTGGGAACTGGGAGTTAGGGAAGAATTGGGAGAGATAGTGCTGGAAGGTTGGGATTTTACTTTTTTAACAAGGGATTTTATGAGGTTGGGGGGAAATTGGTTGCGTGCCAATATATCTGAGGCGATATTAATATTTTTATTGTGGAAGGAAGCATGGGATAGGGAGAGGACTCGGCGAAGGAGATTTCTGGCTACATTAATCTTGAGGTGGTAAGGATGGGATGAATGAAAATTAAGTAACCGTCCCGAGTATGTGGGTTTTGTGTACCAGTCAGTAATAATAGTACCGTCAGTCTGTCTAATTAGTAAGATGTCCAAGTATGGGAGCTGTCTGTCCTGTTCTATTTCGACTGTAAATTGAAGCCTAGGGTAAAAGGAATTGAAACAGGTAAGTATGTCTGTTAGTCTGTTTGGGTTAATCATCAGCAAAAGATCGTCTACGTATTTGCAGATGAATGAGATGTCATGGGGAAACTGTGGGACGAGGGAGTTGAGAAGATCGTTGAGAAGGATTGAGGATAAATCGGGTGCAAGACAGTTGCCCATGGCTAGACCTTCAATTTGTTTATAGAATTTCCCATCATATTTAAAAAAACCGCTGTTAACACAAAGTTTTAGACTTTCTATAAACAGATCAAAGGATAGAGGGCTATGGAGGTGGAGGGTGGGCCAATGGTTTTCGATAATTTCTAGCGTTTTGGCTAGTGGGACGTTAGTGAATAAGGATGTGGCATCAATGGAAACTAAAATGTGGCCGTGGGGAATGGTTAGGTTGGATAATTTAGAAATTAGGTCAAAAGAATTTTTTATATCATAGGGATTATTATGGCTAAGTATTTGTAATGAGGGAAGAAGAAATTTACTGAGGCTGGAAGAGGGAGAATCTATATTGGCAATGATGGGACGAAGGGGATTACCAGGTTTGTGGATTTTGGGGAGGCCATAGGCACGCGGTGGGAGGGAATTGTGGGAAATTAAGAAGGTCTTAGTGGATTTGTCGATTTCGTTAGAGTTAAAAAGTTTGTGAATGTGTTCGTTGAATTTTCGTTCTTGTATTTTCGTAATGTCCTTAGGAATGGGTAAGTATGTATTGGTGTCGTTGAATAAGTTGGTCATTTTTTCGTTGTATTCTGTTCTGTCCATGATGACGGTCGTGTTTCCCTTGTCGGATTTAGTACATATTATATGTTGTTCATGTGTCCGTAAGAAAGTTTTGGTGTGTTTTAGGTCTTTGTAAAATTCAGTGGAAAGGTGGGAGTGGCTGGGAGAAGGAATTTGTAAGAAATTGGTGATGCTATTAACTACTTTAGAGCGGGTTTGGTCTTCCTCTTTACAAGGAACGGTTTGTAGTATGTATTCTACATCGGTAATTATTTTGGGAACAACAATACCTGGTGTAGGAGGTAAAGAAAATTTTTCTCCTAAACAAAGTATGTTGTTAACCTGAGGGGGGACGTTGACCGAGGAGATGTTTTTTACCCAGTTTTCGTCACCGATGGGGCGGTGAACGTGATTCTGGCGAGTTTTATTAAATTTTTGGAAAAGATTCATTTTTAACTTCGATTTTAAACTATTACAAATGTTTGAAATAAAGTTGGATATGTCATTAAACAGGTCCTGGTCAACTAACCCTCTTAAGATATTAAAGTGTGACTCTAACAATGTTTCTAAATTTTTAATTTCACAGTTTAAATTGGCTATTTCTATATTGAGTAATTTTTTCTGGAAATGGAGTTTCGCTGTTGCAAGTTGTTTTTGAACAGGGGAGTTCAGGTCGCACGGGTTGATATGGTTGGTTGAGGTTCTAATGTGTTTTGGTAAGAAATTGTTGGACTTACATTTTAGCAGAAAAATTAAGCCCTCTTTCTTCTTGACAAGGTTCTTGGAGAACTTGGAGATGCGGTTAATAGTGATTTTTGCCTCCTTTGGAGCACGTTGGCAGGGTCCCAGTGAATTCATCATGATGATTAGATAGTTAGCCGTCGAGGTGATAAGTACAGATGGAATGGTTGGGATTCGGCTAAATAAACCTCAATATGATTTTGTTTTAAAAAAATCTATATTTCGGACGTTTCGGCTACTCATTGGTAGCCTTCGTCAGCTAAAATGACAAAAAAAAGAAATTAATACAGACACAATCAAGAAAAATTTATAATTGTGATAGGTAACAGAACTATAGATACAGTTTAACTTATAACAGAACATATCGTCTTAAAATTCTTAGAATGAGTAGAATGAAAACGAAAATAGGTACAGTAATTGATTTTAATAGTAATTAGTAACATTAATTGATTTTACAAAGAAATAAGAGAACTATATACCAATGACAAATATAGTAGCTAATAGTAACATTAATTAATTTTACAAAGAAATAAGATACTACATACCAATGGAAATGCCGAGCGGCAGAGGAAGACCAAGGTTGGCAATTAAGTAACCATTGTGAAAGTGTCTAAGGAAAAAAGGAATCTGCAAGGGGTATATGTAACTGGAAACAGCAAGAGGTGGGGGAAAACGGGCGGTAGGATCAAACAGATGTTTATGACATTTTATGACAGGAAAGGAGAAAAAGGTGTTAATGGAAGGATACCCAAGGGGCAAGGTAAAAATCTAGGTAGGTGGTCGGGCGAGTATTTGGAAAATATTAGCGTACATAGGAGAAATGCCTTGTTGGTCAGTTTTGTAATTTATATTGTTTTTGTTTAAGTTTATGTGTACACATTCCGAGATCTGTAGTCTTTTTTTGTTACGTTGTGTAGAAAGAATTTTCGTGTCGTCGAAGTTAAAAGTGTGTTTTTGTGTAATGGCATGTTTTGCAAGTGCAGATTTATCTATTTCTTTATTAGTGATGGTTCGTTTATGTTGTGTAAGACGTGAGTGAATGTCATTTATGGTTTCTCCTATGTATACACCATTACAGGAAGGGGTTTGGCAAGGGACTTGGTAAACACATCGGGTTGTATGTTCAAAAGGGATGGGATCTTTGAGTTTGGTGTAGAGGGTTTTGAGTTTGTTGGTAGTTTTCAAACCAAAGTTTAGGGAAGGGTAGGATTTTTTAATTGTCTTTGTAAGTTTATCAGTCAGTCCAGGTGTAAATGGTAGAGATCGGAACATTTGGGAACTGGGAGTTAGGGAAGAATTGGGAGAGATAGTGCTGGAAGGTTGGGATTTTACTTTTTTAACAAGGGATTTTATGAGGTTGGGGGGAAATTGGTTGCGTGCCAATATATCTGAGGCGATATTAATATTTTTATTGTGGAAGGAAGCATGGGATAGGGAGAGGACTCGGCGAAGGAGATTTCTGGCTACATTAATCTTGAGGTGGTAAGGATGGGATGAATGAAAATTAAGTAACCGTCCCGAGTATGTGGGTTTTGTGTACCAGTCAGTAATAATAGTACCGTCAGTCTGTCTAATTAGTAAGATGTCCAAGTATGGGAGCTGTCTGTCCTGTTCTATTTCGACTGTAAATTGAAGCCTAGGGTAAAAGGAATTGAAACAGGTAAGTATGTCTGTTAGTCTGTTTGGGTTAATCATCAGCAAAAGATCGTCTACGTATTTGCAGATGAATGAGATGTCATGGGGAAACTGTGGGACGAGGGAGTTGAGAAGATCGTTGAGAAGGATTGAGGATAAATCGGGTGCAAGACAGTTGCCCATGGCTAGACCTTCAATTTGTTTATAGAATTTCCCATCATATTTAAAAAAACCGCTGTTAACACAAAGTTTTAGACTTTCTATAAACAGATCAAAGGATAGAGGGCTATGGAGGTGGAGGGTGGGCCAATGGTTTTCGATAATTTCTAGCGTTTTGGCTAGTGGGACGTTAGTGAATAAGGATGTGGCATCAATGGAAACTAAAATGTGGCCGTGGGGAATGGTTAGGTTGGATAATTTAGAAATTAGGTCAAAAGAATTTTTTATATCATAGGGATTATTATGGCTAAGTATTTGTAATGAGGGAAGAAGAAATTTACTGAGGCTGGAAGAGGGAGAATCTATATTGGCAATGATGGGACGAAGGGGATTACCAGGTTTGTGGATTTTGGGGAGGCCATAGGCACGCGGTGGGAGGGAATTGTGGGAAATTAAGAAGGTCTTAGTGGATTTGTCGATTTCGTTAGAGTTAAAAAGTTTGTGAATGTGTTCGTTGAATTTTCGTTCTTGTATTTTCGTAATGTCCTTAGGAATGGGTAAGTATGTATTGGTGTCGTTGAATAAGTTGGTCATTTTTTCGTTGTATTCTGTTCTGTCCATGATGACGGTCGTGTTTCCCTTGTCGGATTTAGTACATATTATATGTTGTTCATGTGTCCGTAAGAAAGTTTTGGTGTGTTTTAGGTCTTTGTAAAATTCAGTGGAAAGGTGGGAGTGGCTGGGAGAAGGAATTTGTAAGAAATTGGTGATGCTATTAACTACTTTAGAGCGGGTTTGGTCTTCCTCTTTACAAGGAACGGTTTGTAGTATGTATTCTACATCGGTAATTATTTTGGGAACAACAATACCTGGTGTAGGAGGTAAAGAAAATTTTTCTCCTAAACAAAGTATGTTGTTAACCTGAGGGGGGACGTTGACCGAGGAGATGTTTTTTACCCAGTTTTCGTCACCGATGGGGCGGTGAACGTGATTCTGGCGAGTTTTATTAAATTTTTGGAAAAGATTCATTTTTAACTTCGATTTTAAACTATTACAAATGTTTGAAATAAAGTTGGATATGTCATTAAACAGGTCCTGGTCAACTAACCCTCTTAAGATATTAAAGTGTGACTCTAACAATGTTTCTAAATTTTTAATTTCACAGTTTAAATTGGCTATTTCTATATTGAGTAATTTTTTCTGGAAATGGAGTTTCGCTGTTGCAAGTTGTTTTTGAACAGGGGAGTTCAGGTCGCACGGGTTGATATGGTTGGTTGAGGTTCTAATGTGTTTTGGTAAGAAATTGTTGGACTTACATTTTAGCAGAAAAATTAAGCCCTCTTTCTTCTTGACAAGGTTCTTGGAGAACTTGGAGATGCGGTTAATAGTGATTTTTGCCTCCTTTGGAGCACGTTGGCAGGGTCCCAGTGAATTCATCATGATGATTAGATAGTTAGCCGTCGAGGTGATAAGTACAGATGGAATGGTTGGGATTCGGCTAAATAAACCTCAATATGATTTTGTTTTAAAAAAATCTATATTTCGGACGTTTCGGCTACTCATTGGTAGCCTTCGTCAGCTAAAATGACAAAAAAAAGAAATTAATACAGACACAATCAAGAAAAATTTATAATTGTGATAGGTAACAGAACTATAGATACAGTTTAACTTATAACAGAACATATCGTCTTAAAATTCTTAGAATGAGTAGAATGAAAACGAAAATAGGTACAGTAATTGATTTTAATAGTAATTAGTAACATTAATTGATTTTACAAAGAAATAAGAGAACTATATACCAATGACAAATATAGTAGCTAATAGTAACATTAATTAATTTTACAAAGAAATAAGATACTACATACCAATGGAAATGCCGAGCGGCAGAGGAAGACCAAGGTTGGCAATTAAGTAACCATTGTGAAAGTGTCTAAGGAAAAAAGGAATCTGCAAGGGGTATATGTAACTGGAAACAGCAAGAGGTGGGGGAAAACGGGCGGTAGGATCAAACAGATGTTTATGACATTTTATGACAGGAAAGGAGAAAAAGGTGTTAATGGAAGGATACCCAAGGGGCAAGGTAAAAATCTAGGTAGGTGGTCGGGCGAGTATTTGGAAAATATTAGCGTACATAGGAGAAATGCCTTGTTGGTCAGTTTTGTAATTTATATTGTTTTTGTTTAAGTTTATGTGTACACATTCCGAGATCTGTAGTCTTTTTTTGTTACGTTGTGTAGAAAGAATTTTCGTGTCGTCGAAGTTAAAAGTGTGTTTTTGTGTAATGGCATGTTTTGCAAGTGCAGATTTATCTATTTCTTTATTAGTGATGGTTCGTTTATGTTGTGTAAGACGTGAGTGAATGTCATTTATGGTTTCTCCTATGTATACACCATTACAGGAAGGGGTTTGGCAAGGGACTTGGTAAACACATCGGGTTGTATGTTCAAAAGGGATGGGATCTTTGAGTTTGGTGTAGAGGGTTTTGAGTTTGTTGGTAGTTTTCAAACCAAAGTTTAGGGAAGGGTAGGATTTTTTAATTGTCTTTGTAAGTTTATCAGTCAGTCCAGGTGTAAATGGTAGAGATCGGAACATTTGGGAACTGGGAGTTAGGGAAGAATTGGGAGAGATAGTGCTGGAAGGTTGGGATTTTACTTTTTTAACAAGGGATTTTATGAGGTTGGGGGGAAATTGGTTGCGTGCCAATATATCTGAGGCGATATTAATATTTTTATTGTGGAAGGAAGCATGGGATAGGGAGAGGACTCGGCGAAGGAGATTTCTGGCTACATTAATCTTGAGGTGGTAAGGATGGGATGAATGAAAATTAAGTAACCGTCCCGAGTATGTGGGTTTTGTGTACCAGTCAGTAATAATAGTACCGTCAGTCTGTCTAATTAGTAAGATGTCCAAGTATGGGAGCTGTCTGTCCTGTTCTATTTCGACTGTAAATTGAAGCCTAGGGTAAAAGGAATTGAAACAGGTAAGTATGTCTGTTAGTCTGTTTGGGTTAATCATCAGCAAAAGATCGTCTACGTATTTGCAGATGAATGAGATGTCATGGGGAAACTGTGGGACGAGGGAGTTGAGAAGATCGTTGAGAAGGATTGAGGATAAATCGGGTGCAAGACAGTTGCCCATGGCTAGACCTTCAATTTGTTTATAGAATTTCCCATCATATTTAAAAAAACCGCTGTTAACACAAAGTTTTAGACTTTCTATAAACAGATCAAAGGATAGAGGGCTATGGAGGTGGAGGGTGGGCCAATGGTTTTCGATAATTTCTAGCGTTTTGGCTAGTGGGACGTTAGTGAATAAGGATGTGGCATCAATGGAAACTAAAATGTGGCCGTGGGGAATGGTTAGGTTGGATAATTTAGAAATTAGGTCAAAAGAATTTTTTATATCATAGGGATTATTATGGCTAAGTATTTGTAATGAGGGAAGAAGAAATTTACTGAGGCTGGAAGAGGGAGAATCTATATTGGCAATGATGGGACGAAGGGGATTACCAGGTTTGTGGATTTTGGGGAGGCCATAGGCACGCGGTGGGAGGGAATTGTGGGAAATTAAGAAGGTCTTAGTGGATTTGTCGATTTCGTTAGAGTTAAAAAGTTTGTGAATGTGTTCGTTGAATTTTCGTTCTTGTATTTTCGTAATGTCCTTAGGAATGGGTAAGTATGTATTGGTGTCGTTGAATAAGTTGGTCATTTTTTCGTTGTATTCTGTTCTGTCCATGATGACGGTCGTGTTTCCCTTGTCGGATTTAGTACATATTATATGTTGTTCATGTGTCCGTAAGAAAGTTTTGGTGTGTTTTAGGTCTTTGTAAAATTCAGTGGAAAGGTGGGAGTGGCTGGGAGAAGGAATTTGTAAGAAATTGGTGATGCTATTAACTACTTTAGAGCGGGTTTGGTCTTCCTCTTTACAAGGAACGGTTTGTAGTATGTATTCTACATCGGTAATTATTTTGGGAACAACAATACCTGGTGTAGGAGGTAAAGAAAATTTTTCTCCTAAACAAAGTATGTTGTTAACCTGAGGGGGGACGTTGACCGAGGAGATGTTTTTTACCCAGTTTTCGTCACCGATGGGGCGGTGAACGTGATTCTGGCGAGTTTTATTAAATTTTTGGAAAAGATTCATTTTTAACTTCGATTTTAAACTATTACAAATGTTTGAAATAAAGTTGGATATGTCATTAAACAGGTCCTGGTCAACTAACCCTCTTAAGATATTAAAGTGTGACTCTAACAATGTTTCTAAATTTTTAATTTCACAGTTTAAATTGGCTATTTCTATATTGAGTAATTTTTTCTGGAAATGGAGTTTCGCTGTTGCAAGTTGTTTTTGAACAGGGGAGTTCAGGTCGCACGGGTTGATATGGTTGGTTGAGGTTCTAATGTGTTTTGGTAAGAAATTGTTGGACTTACATTTTAGCAGAAAAATTAAGCCCTCTTTCTTCTTGACAAGGTTCTTGGAGAACTTGGAGATGCGGTTAATAGTGATTTTTGCCTCCTTTGGAGCACGTTGGCAGGGTCCCAGTGAATTCATCATGATGATTAGATAGTTAGCCGTCGAGGTGATAAGTACAGATGGAATGGTTGGGATTCGGCTAAATAAACCTCAATATGATTTTGTTTTAAAAAAATCTATATTTCGGACGTTTCGGCTACTCATTGGTAGCCTTCGTCAGCTAAAATGACAAAAAAAAGAAATTAATACAGACACAATCAAGAAAAATTTATAATTGTGATAGGTAACAGAACTATAGATACAGTTTAACTTATAACAGAACATATCGTCTTAAAATTCTTAGAATGAGTAGAATGAAAACGAAAATAGGTACAGTAATTGATTTTAATAGTAATTAGTAACATTAATTGATTTTACAAAGAAATAAGAGAACTATATACCAATGACAAATATAGTAGCTAATAGTAACATTAATTAATTTTACAAAGAAATAAGATACTACATACCAATGGAAATGCCGAGCGGCAGAGGAAGACCAAGGTTGGCAATTAAGTAACCATTGTGAAAGTGTCTAAGGAAAAAAGGAATCTGCAAGGGGTATATGTAACTGGAAACAGCAAGAGGTGGGGGAAAACGGGCGGTAGGATCAAACAGATGTTTATGACATTTTATGACAGGAAAGGAGAAAAAGGTGTTAATGGAAGGATACCCAAGGGGCAAGGTAAAAATCTAGGTAGGTGGTCGGGCGAGTATTTGGAAAATATTAGCGTACATAGGAGAAATGCCTTGTTGGTCAGTTTTGTAATTTATATTGTTTTTGTTTAAGTTTATGTGTACACATTCCGAGATCTGTAGTCTTTTTTTGTTACGTTGTGTAGAAAGAATTTTCGTGTCGTCGAAGTTAAAAGTGTGTTTTTGTGTAATGGCATGTTTTGCAAGTGCAGATTTATCTATTTCTTTATTAGTGATGGTTCGTTTATGTTGTGTAAGACGTGAGTGAATGTCATTTATGGTTTCTCCTATGTATACACCATTACAGGAAGGGGTTTGGCAAGGGACTTGGTAAACACATCGGGTTGTATGTTCAAAAGGGATGGGATCTTTGAGTTTGGTGTAGAGGGTTTTGAGTTTGTTGGTAGTTTTCAAACCAAAGTTTAGGGAAGGGTAGGATTTTTTAATTGTCTTTGTAAGTTTATCAGTCAGTCCAGGTGTAAATGGTAGAGATCGGAACATTTGGGAACTGGGAGTTAGGGAAGAATTGGGAGAGATAGTGCTGGAAGGTTGGGATTTTACTTTTTTAACAAGGGATTTTATGAGGTTGGGGGGAAATTGGTTGCGTGCCAATATATCTGAGGCGATATTAATATTTTTATTGTGGAAGGAAGCATGGGATAGGGAGAGGACTCGGCGAAGGAGATTTCTGGCTACATTAATCTTGAGGTGGTAAGGATGGGATGAATGAAAATTAAGTAACCGTCCCGAGTATGTGGGTTTTGTGTACCAGTCAGTAATAATAGTACCGTCAGTCTGTCTAATTAGTAAGATGTCCAAGTATGGGAGCTGTCTGTCCTGTTCTATTTCGACTGTAAATTGAAGCCTAGGGTAAAAGGAATTGAAACAGGTAAGTATGTCTGTTAGTCTGTTTGGGTTAATCATCAGCAAAAGATCGTCTACGTATTTGCAGATGAATGAGATGTCATGGGGAAACTGTGGGACGAGGGAGTTGAGAAGATCGTTGAGAAGGATTGAGGATAAATCGGGTGCAAGACAGTTGCCCATGGCTAGACCTTCAATTTGTTTATAGAATTTCCCATCATATTTAAAAAAACCGCTGTTAACACAAAGTTTTAGACTTTCTATAAACAGATCAAAGGATAGAGGGCTATGGAGGTGGAGGGTGGGCCAATGGTTTTCGATAATTTCTAGCGTTTTGGCTAGTGGGACGTTAGTGAATAAGGATGTGGCATCAATGGAAACTAAAATGTGGCCGTGGGGAATGGTTAGGTTGGATAATTTAGAAATTAGGTCAAAAGAATTTTTTATATCATAGGGATTATTATGGCTAAGTATTTGTAATGAGGGAAGAAGAAATTTACTGAGGCTGGAAGAGGGAGAATCTATATTGGCAATGATGGGACGAAGGGGATTACCAGGTTTGTGGATTTTGGGGAGGCCATAGGCACGCGGTGGGAGGG